>JAUKNM010000027.1:0-350000 GCA_030765045.1 Tenodera sinensis | reverse complement strand
GTTGAAAGCTTTTTGTAGGTCATCCTCTGAGGTTGAGGTCAATGCCACGTCGCCTGCATACATTAGCAGGTTTACTCGCTTGTACTATATTATTCCATAGCTAATGCTACAAAATCAGTTTTATTTGTCACACTTAAATTATTTCTCATGTGAAACGAAGAAGTTAAAAGTAACCGTAATTACTGTGAATTAGTTCAACGTCGCATTTAGTGGCTTAGGCACACAGGATAAAGAATGGAGAATGAATTTCTGAAAAGGCACTCGATTAACGAAGCAAGTGCATCCAATGGCGCTCTCTGTCTTTAATTGAAGGTTGCAGCGAAGTACTTAAATGGTGCTTGTGCAACGTGACTGATGTGATAAAACTGGTATATTTTATTAGCAGCAGAACTAATTGATGTTGGCTCTTTGTCTTTTGTGCGTAGAACCTTTACTTTGAATTGTCTGACCGGAAGAGACACTGAAGTGTTACCAAGGCGACGTGGCCTCCACGTTCAAAATACTTTGTCGGATATCTTTGTGGATGTAATTTGTGGTATTAGTGACTGGTGCAGGAGAACTCCACCCTGCATCTCTTTCTTTCATCGGTGGTACTTATTCGTATATCCTAATAACCGTGGAAGGTATCGGTGGGTGAAGTTGAAGATACATACCTAGGTTCCGTGAGGTTGCTCTCGAAAAATACGGCCGGATTAGTTCAGGAGTTGGCAAATTGGTCATCATAATTGCACGAATTTTGACGTCAGGGAACGCAACCCGGCAGGCTCATGATGCACGGTTCGAAGGAGGTGGTTTGAAAGCCGCAGTAAAGGAAGTTCTCTAACACGCGTTTGATTTTATACATGCTTAATACATACACAGAATGAAAGGGTTTTATCATTGATTTTTCATCAATGCATTCTTTACTTCATTGGGAGCGTTACGGTTTCGCATACATTTGAGGCTAATTCGTAAGTACTGACATACAACAGAACACGTAGGTTTTCATCTGCCTTTCGCGATTGCCTTCAGATTTTACAATCTTCAGTTTAGAATAAAATTGCTCACCCTTATATGCTCTCAAGTAGCACTAATATGTGCAGCAAATGAACGGAGAGACGGAAATGTTGTCACATCAAGTTCTCTACATAAAAGTAAACCAGCCTTTTTTGGTGATTGTGGCTTTAAAATTGTGTTTATTTGTAAATTCGCAACCTCAATTTGTATCTGTGGTTTTACACAGCACCTTTACCCCTTTGACTGCCAAGATCCAATGAAATCCGATGCTAATTGCCTTTTAATAATGCCATGATCCTATCCGATTCAATCCGATCCGCCGAGGTTCGTTTTTCGCGTTCAAATAATTTACAAATTATGCAACAGATGGCGTATTTGTCCACCTCTATATAATCTACGATATGTAAACTATGTGTTGGTACCATTGTTTGTTTGTTGATCTCTGCATTTCTTGTACAATTAATTTTTCTTTCTGAGTTTGTCAAACGTCGGGCATTTTAGCGCGTTAAAAGAAGAGAGCGGTAAACACGTGTTGTAGGTTGTTGCGTGCAGAGCTTAATTATTTATTCTATATACAGTGATTTCTTGTGGCGTTTGCTTAATGAACATTAAATAATGGCACACTGGAATAAAAATTTTTTGACAGAAGATGAAATTGCGGCAAGATTGCTGGAAAGTGACAGCTGTAGTGATATTTCTCTTAGTGATGATGACAGTGGCATAAACGAAATAAACAATCACGTGTGTTCTACACAGTCTTCTGCAGGAAATGCCACAGATCAGAATGAAGATGAACTGGATACGAACCGGCAAGATGTAATTAACCATGAACATGAAGCTTTTTGGAACACAAGTGTTCAATGGCAATCGCCAAGTAAAAACTCTAAATTGTAGTTCATATAACTAACCGTGCTCGTTTCAACAATTGCAAACATAGAAGTTACAACATTTGTAATTTTATAAATAATATAATGATTAATTGACAGACAAAAGCAAAATTGGTATGTGATAATAATTATGGTGTCAAAAATAAACTGAAAGTGGAGAATTAAAATTTAAAAAGAAACATTTAAAAATTCAATTTTTAAAAAAATATGTGTACTAGAGTAATGTTCTCAAAAGTGTGTATAAATGTAAAACAACATTTCAGAAGTAACTGCAAAAATCTCAACTCAACAGATTCAAAATTGAGATGAATGGAAAGCTTCGTGTAAAACCTTACATTTCTCCATATTTAGGGCTGGCAGTTTAAGCAGAAGTATAGCATTTAGCTTGGCAGCGAAAGGGTTAAGGTTTTATGAACCTAGTGTATGTACGTTGTAATCCACTTCTTCACTGGATTATGAAGCTTCATTGAATATTTAAACTTTATTGTTACATTTACGAACAAAGATTAGTTTTATAATACTATTTTAAAATAGCTTAAGATTTCGTACTTTTGACTTGGTTGTAGTCTTTTTGAGAATGTTCGTAATGTCTTTTAATATTTGACCTGTAAGCATCAATCAAAACTTTCAAACACAACAGATGTCACATTTTCACCCATAGCGCAGCAGAAATATTCTTCTTCCCACCTCTGTTGGTATAGGAAGGTTCCTTTGCGTTTTCGTGGTTTCGAAAGAGCCATGTCTATTGATGCGGTGTCCTGCACTGCTTGTTTGCGTTTGAACGCCTGTTGAGTGAAGTAGGAAGGGTTGAAACAGGACGAGTGCTGCTTGCCCCTAACGGTAATATGACGTCATGTCATCAGCCAGTACAGATTTGCCGACCTGGATTAGTTCATCATCTAAAATCCCTCACTACATTGTACCTGAACTGCAGTAAGGGTAGTTTATATTCCACTGTCCGGCTCATAGCCTCCTTGTTTTAATAAAGAACACGTTTTGTGGGAACCTTGCATTAGTTCTCATGTGCTGCAATAATGTGTTGCTGTAGGTTAGAGGGATGGAATATATTGTGGTGTAGTATCTGAAACACAAATGCTTGGCTAATGTTCAAGTTATCTGTTATAGCTGTAGATGGTGTGGGGAATTGTTTTCAATTGCATTACGCACCGTTCCTTCATTATTTCCAGAATACATTGAAGCATTTCAAGCAAATTGTGTCCTTTTGACTGACCATTTCAGGGAGGTGTCTCTCAAACCTTCGAAACGTATTCGTATTTGGTGCTGTCTCGTTGGAAATCTCTATTCTTAGAAGCGCGTTGCATCCAGGTTAATTCTTGCTTCACCCCATTGTCATTTGGATACATTGTTGTGTATTCCCAGGTAACAACCGAGAAATGTAGAAAGGTTTGAAGCACTACACAGAACGCATTAGACAGACTGATGTAAGAATTCGGCCCAGGTGTCAGGAAACCACATTTTGAAAACATTAAAGCTGAGTTTTTGTTAATGGACGCTCTTTAACTGCTATGGTTCTCGGCGTCCCATTCTATATCGGCGTGAAAAACCGCTTAATTTTGCTCAGAGACCGCTTTAAGGCTCTGAAGTTTTTTAAATGCCGTAAGTCTACAGCACGAGACAACCGCTTTACTTCCCTTCCGAAGGAAACCCTGCTAAGCAGTTTTACACCCGAAAAGATCCATCGCTCTCCGCCAGGTTTGAACCTGCGACCTCGGGAACCAGAGGCTAGTATGTTACCCCTGGATCACCCACATTTTGAAGGATTGTCAACATGGCTAAATGGATGGAATTTAATATCGACATCCAGGAGATACCCGTGGACTATAGGTACCTACTTTTGCAACCTTATCTAGTGTGTTTGGTATAGCTAAAGGTATGGAGCATTCTCCTTAGATACTTCATTTACATTTGTATCATAATATCACATTATTACTAGAAGGAGTGAGAATTATAATTACTGACAAATTACTTAAGACTGTAACCCGAATTATAGCAACAATTGACTGAATGAAACATAATAACTCCACTCTACCATATGAAGCCTGTAAGTGAATGCGCTTGAATAAAACGTAATAATTCCATTCCACAACCCGATTATTGAAAACCAATGCCTTTGAATAAAATGTAATAATTCCATTCCACAACCCGATTATTGCAAACCAATATCTTTGAATAAAACGTAATAATTCCATTCCACAACCCGATTATTGCAAACCAATATCTTTGAATAAAACGTAATAATTCCATTCCACAACCCGACTATTGCAAACCAATACCTTTGAATAAGACGTAATTTTCCATTCCACAAACCGAATCTTGTTACTGTATGTTGACGACTTTGCAATTTACTACCATTCTTATAATCGTGAGCACATTGAGCGTCAACTGTAGCTGAGCATAACATCCATCGCAGACCGAGCCCTTCGCACCGGCTTTCAGTTCTCACCTGCGAAAACACAGTGTGTCCACCTTCATTGACTTCGTGGTGTACAGCGTCCTCCTGATCTTCATTCGCGTGGCACCCGTCTACCATTTGTTCCGCATCTTAAGCTCTTGGGCCTTCACCTCGACAGCAAACTCACGTGGAAGCACCATATTCGTTAACTTCGGGCTTCCTGCGATCGTTCGCTTCGGGTGCTCAGGGTTTTACCTGGGTTACCTTTCGGCGGTGATCGACCGTCATGTTGAGGCTGTATCGCTTCCTGGTCCGGTCCAAATTAGACTACGGCTGTTTTGCCTATGGCGTGGCGTCCGCCTCTAAACTCGCCTTTTAGACACAATACATCACACTGGTATCCGTCTCGCTACTGGGGCTTTCCGCAGCAGTAGTGTTGATTGTATGCTGATTCTGGTGAACCTCCACTGTCTGTCCGACGCTCCTTGTTACCTTGTTCCTAAATGGCAAGGTTGGCCGGCCATCCAGGTCATCCTTCATTTCCACCTGTATTGCGTCCAGACTTTGCACACCGTTATAATATGCAGAATACAACTATCTGCCGTCCAAGTGGTATCAGGTTTCGAGAACTGCTTGGCGCACACACCCTCCGACTGTCAGCCGTAGAGCGGCATTCACTTGGCTACTGTCCTCCCTGGCAACTCCAGCTTGCATGCTTCGTCTTGGAGCTCTCGGGCTGTGTGAAGATAGCTACCCCTCATTCGATGTTTCACCAACTGTCCAACGAACTTCTGAGCCGATACCGGACTCACACTCCGATATTTACTGATGGTTCCCAGTTGGGTAGTGCTACGGGTTGCGCTTTTGTATACAACGGTGACGTTCACGCGTACCGTCTTCCAGACGCCAGTGCAGCTTTTACTGCCGAGTTGTTTGTCACATTTTATTGCTTACTTTTTATCTCCAGTTCAGGTCCTGGAAGTTTTATCCTCTGCTCCGACTCTTTTAGCGCTCTTCAGACCCTGCAACAGTTTCTCGGCACCTCGGCATTCATTGTTAAAATTCAGACACTAATTTCTCAGCTACTTTCTCACGAATGCCAATTTCTTTTCAAGTGGATCCCCGGCCATGTGGGTATTCCCAGCAACGATGCGACGGATACGGCTGCTAAGCCTGCATGTCGCCTGCCGGAGTATTCCACCCGTACGCTCCCTTATGCCGCCATCTATTTGCTGTCTGGCAGGCGTCTTGGGTAGCGTTATCTGGCACTCAGTTGCAGACAGTCAAAGACACTGTACAACCCTGGCAGACCTCTTGCAGGCCACGCCAGAGCCACACCCGAACCACACATGGACATCTTTTGCGTGGTGATCCGGCGCCTGTGCGAAGTGCAATGTTCCCTCTTCGTCATACATATTGTTCTTGATCGTCCGCGATACGCTCGTGAGCGCCAGTCCCTTGGCCTGGGTCTTAAACTGTGCTCAGTTTTAGGCAACGACACAGTAGCTGTCAATACAGTGCTGCGGTCTGTTGTCAATATTGATTTTTGTAAGCAGGTGTAAGGTGTATTTTATTTCGGAGGTTTTAGCATTTCAGGGTATTTTATTTGTTTGCTTTTTAACGTTTTAATTCTCCCGTTTTACTGTCTTAACTTTTAGCACGTTTAAGTTTTACTTTTTAGTTTTTCAATGTGAAGCTTTAATCGTTGAATTTCCCTGTTTTTAGCTATTCTAACTTTCACTTTTTAGCTTTTGAAGGGTGAGATTTTAACATTTGAGCTTCAGTGATTTTACGTTTGGACTCCAGGCCCCAATGACCAAGTTGTCCACGGACTCATAAACACCACACACACACCCACACACACACCCACCCACCCACCCACCCACCCACCCACCCACCCACACACACGCACGCACGCACGCACGCACGCACGCACGCACGCACACACACACACACACACACACACACACACACACACACACACACACACACACACACACACACACACACACACACACACACACACACACACACACACACACACACACACACACACACACACACACACACACACACACACACACACACACACACACACACACACACACACACACACACACACACACACACACACACACACACACACACACACACACACACACACACACACACACACACACACACACACACACACACACACACACACACACACACACACACACACACACACACACACACACACACACACACACACACACACACACACACACACACACACACACACACACACACACACACACACACACACACACACACACACACACACACACACACACACACACACACACACACACACACACACACACACACACACACACACACACACACACACACACACACACACACACACACACACACACACACACACACACACACACACACACACACACACACACACACACACACACACACACACACACACACACACACACACACACACACACACACACACACACACACACACACACACACACACACACACACACACACACACACACACACACACACACACACACACACACACACACACACACACACACACACACACACACACACACACACACACACACACACACACACACACACACACACACACACACACACACACACACACACACACACACACACACACACACACACACACACACACACACACACACACACACACACACACACACACACACACACACACACACACACACACACACACACACACACACACACACACACACACACACACACACACACACACACACACACACACACACACACACACACACACACACACACACACACACACACACACACACACACACACACACACACACACACACACACACACACACACACACACACACACACACACACACACACACACACACACACACACACACACACACACACACACACACACACACACACACACACACACACACACACACACACACACACACACACACACACACACACACACACACACACACACACACACACACACACACACACACACACACACACACACACACACACACACACACACACACACACACACACACACACACACACACACACACACACACACACACACACACACACACACACACACACACACACACACACACACACACACACACACACACACACACACACACACACACACACACACACACACACACACACACACACACACACACACACACACACACACACACACACACACACACACACACACACACACACACACACACACACACACACACACACACACACACACACACACACACACACACACACACACACACACACACACACACACACACACACACACACACACACACACACACACACACACACACACACACACACACACACACACACACACACACACACACACACACACACACACACACACACACACACACACACACACACACACACACACACACACACACACACACACACACACACACACACACACACACACACACACACACACACACACACACACACACACACACACACACACACACACACACACACACACACACACACACACACACACACACACACACACACACACACACACACACACACACACACACACACACACACACACACACACACACACACACACACACACACACACACACACACACACACACACACACACACACACACACACACACACACACACACACACACACACACACACACACACACACACACACACACACACACACACACACACACACACACACACACACACACACACACACACACACACACACACACACACACACACACACACACACACACACACACACACACACACACACACACACACACACACACACACACACACACACACACACACACACACACACACACACACACACACACACACACACACACACACACACACACACACACACACACACACACACACACACACACACACACACACACACACACACACACACACACACACACACACACACACACACACACACACACACACACACACACACACACACACACACACACACACACACACACACACACACACACACACACACACACACACACACACACACACACACACACACACACACACACACACACACACACACACACACACACACACACACACACACACACACACACACACACACACACACACACACACACACACACACACACACACACACACACACACACACACACACGCTCACTCACTTGCATACCTTTCAGAATTTGTCACATGAACCGGAGATTAGAATTCTTACTCATACGACCTCTTTATGCAGTTTCGTCCTCTACTGTTGTCTCATTTTCTACCGTTCTTCTCATTCTATAGTGGTTTTTTTTTTCCTCTTTCAACCCTTTTCCTACTGGCCTTCACTTATTTTCATTAATGGAATACATACTTCGCTGATCAGTGGAATTTGATCTAGATTAATTCCTGGTAATCCACATGCATTTTCAAGCAAATATGGTAGATTTCTTTGCTTTGCATACTACACAAACAAGTGAAGACTTTCAAATGGTTCCTTATTAGAAATTTTAGAGCTGTAATCTCTCTGGCAGATTCATGTCCAGTGAGTAAGAACCCATTGACAACTAGGTTATTTGGGCCCGTGATTCATGTGCAGATATAGAAATTCTTAAGTAGTTGGCTTCAAGTTATCTATACTCAAATCATATATCAATACAAAAATGTGAACAAAAGGACCAAGGTTCTGTGATAGGCAGGTGAAAATGCTCTGGTAGTTCTGTCTGCAAACGTCAGAAGATTGAATAAGGGAAGGGTGGTGGTAGGTTGTCTGTTCATTCGTTTCTTCTCCTCTAATGTTATTGGAATAATGTGTTTGCGACAGCCATTGAGTGTCTTTAAGAAGTTCATAAATAATAGTCATATTATATTTTCCTCCAACTACTGCTTTCCTGTCAGGTGCTGGGATTACCCATACATTTTCATTAACCTTCTATTTTATTGTGTGTACCGCTCTTCCACTTCATCAGTTAGTCTATATAGCATGTAACATCGAGTAGCATTCAGTCCACTTTCTTGCTTTCTGGTAAGACCATTAATATTTTTTGACTTAAATAACGCACTCGCTACAAGTTTTATCTAGCGCATTATCCCAGAGTTCTACCAACACCCCTAATTCTTTCATTTTCTGCAGTAGAATAACACATTTTAAAGCCATCACTCACTAATTCCACTATTTTCCATATCGCTTCTGGTAGACCTACATCTTTCACTTTGCTTCTACCGATTTCTTTCATATTTCGAACCTCCAGTATGTAGAATAGTGCTTAACTCAAAAACTATGTTTTCCCAGGACAGCACATTAAAGATTCAGAACTAGGCTATGACATCTAGTTCATGCAGTATTACATATGATTTTCCTTCTGAAAGGACACGAATTCTTTTAATGATGTGCTAAAAAAGAATAATTTAAAAATGTTCAGAATTTTAACCACACGACAGAGTTCTGGTGTTCCTTTATGGGAAAGGAGCTTGATAATGCAATGCAATTGTACTTATTGTAATTGGAAATAAGTGGGATCCATTCCCTCGTGTTATTCGGTATTCACTTAAACGGAATTAAATGCTACGTTGCAAGTTATAAGAAATAAATCACACAAACTTAAGTTAAAAAAAAATGAAAAAAAAAAAAAAACTCACTTGAGATTTCAGGAGATGTGTTGCAAATTACAAATATTAAATTGCACGACGAGAAATTGTCAGTGTCACCACCTGCTGTGCCGTATGTAGTAAACGGGCGTTAAATACTACGAAACAAATCACAAACTGTACAAGATATTTTTTCTTTAACACATATTTTCTGTCTCTCAATGTGTGCCGCTTAGGGATTTCACCACCATAGGCACACATGTCTTGTGAAAAACTGATCCAGGGAGGCCACTGAGCCCCATACACACCATTATTTTTGTCCATTTTAGCTCTTTTTCTTCTGTATTTACCCTGAAATTTCTAACTAACTTTTCTGGTAGTTTCCTTCTTTCCTTTGTTTTTTCCAGTGAAAAGGATCTTACATTCTCATTGAGATTGGAAGGTGTTCCTGTTTGCTTGGTTAGTTTGACATCTGGCACCCACTAACTTCGTACATAACCTGGCCCACTTTTCAGCATAAACTGTTGTTGTTTTCTGATGCAGAAATACATAGAATTCACTTTATTTTGTATGTGCCTAGGCCCAAATGACTTAGTTGTCTACGGGCCCTTAAACTCACTCACTCACTCACCCACCCACTCTCTTCTTCTCCCCTTGTATGTGTCCCTTTATCAGAAATTTGAGAGTTACTGAAGCCATATGAAAATAACGTGGTACAGCATACATATAAGTACTGACAAAATATTGATTTTTCACCTTTCCTACACAGTTATCACTGTAAACGATAATATATTTGTCTTTGTATTCATTTAACTTAAATGTGCACACGCGGCTGCCAATTTCATTGGTTCCCCTTTCCCACGAGTACCGCATCAAGCAATAACTCTTCCTAGAAGTTGTATCATGCAGAGTGAAATTGTCTGTTTTGACAATTTTGTTTTACAGTGAAAATGAGATGGAGTGCCACGTGGAATTTCCAAAACGTTTGTAAATCACAACGGCATACTTTTCCTTTTCATTTCCTCTGAACTACTGAACGTTGAGTTCTTCTCTTCTCGAGAAACAAGTTCTTCTGTAATGTATCTTTGAAATGAGTTTCAAGTTTGTAAGTGTTTCTTCTGGCTCAGAATTGTAATTATTTCAACAGTCAGTACACTGCTCCTTTTTAGGAGGGGGGTTAAAGGGACCCCTGAGTAAAGATTTTTTTTTTCCATACAGGTGCCACTTTTTAAAGGAAGACTTTTGTTCCAAGCCATACATTTTGTGTGTTCTATACATTTCAACAAGAGTCATTTGCATATCAAGATACTTTCTGCATGTTTTCTTATATAGTGCGAAAGGTTTAATTTGCATTACTAATGTCGTTTTTAATGTTCTCTGGAACTATTTCATGTTGCCATACGCATTTGCTCTCCTTGAACAGTAACCCCAATGTGCATGTCTCTTCTTCCAAGACGTATAGCCATCCTCTCACCGATATCTAAAGTGTGGAGGAAAGTATTTTACAAACTCTTTCTTCCACGTTCTGGTAGTGTGCAGTTATATGTCTAATTTTAGGGTCGTGTACCACCCTCTTTCTTGTATCAATGTAGATATTGGGCTAACTTCCATCACATATGTCATTCTGTAGTCATGTTGTCTCTCCATGTTAGGTATCCCCCAAAAGTTATAACATGGTAACTATCTTTGTTCTCCAGTGAACAGGTCAGAGCGTTTTAGTCGACAGTTAGCCACACACGTTGATCCCTAAGGAGTTAGATTTATTTTCTTTGAGAGATGAGGCTCACCTAATTTCGTTAAACTTTTCAGTTTATTTCTGTTCTCTTACTATTCCATCTTAGTTTTGATCTTGACCTACGATGTTCGGTTTCCTTATATTTTTTGTCCAGTCGTTGAAATTTCATCACTGCTCGAATTAAGTTGTGGGATTTCCGATGCCATTGGTCCATCGTTGTCAATCATCCGTATTTATGTAACTATAGAAAATAAAATATTGTTGATGGAAGAGAAACTGAGGTAAACCAATAAACTAGTGACAGTATTGTTCACAACTTACTCGTACATTTTTTATCCACATTAGTTTCCTCCTTGTTGTGTCGCAGTATTCCAGCTTCATTTTTAGAGACGAATATTCTGTGTCGTCTGGTGATAAAGGCACATTTTTAAAGGTGTGAGTGCGGGTTCCTCATGCAGATCAAATACTGACGTATGAGAAGCATCAATATTCTGTTCAGTATCGTATGTGGCAAATGAAGGCCGCGTACTCTACACCTACAATTAAACAATTAGTATTTATATGAAATGAAATTTCATAGATATGAAATTCTTTTCAAATCTTACATACTTTGCATTCCCCTTTTATGCACTACCTTGATAGTAATTGTCTGTAATTGTCTGTGAGTAAGAGAAAATTTGTGAAGATAATTATTTACACTGTATTATAACGTTGTCATTGATCATTAGTAATTCTAATGTTACAATTACCGGATTCTCAACTTCAAATCTGCCAGAAAAACCATCCTCCATTGCATTAAATATCGGCGTATCACGACAAGGGCAGGAACTACTGTCAAATCATTCATGATGTTTTACACAAGATAAATGAACCAAATAATTTCCTCTTGAAAAGTAAACATTTCTTGTACTGCACAATATCACACACAAGGCGCCATAGACTTACTGTTTAATAATGACCAAATTTATTTGTGTTCCTACATGTGTATAACAAGAACTTTGTAAAGCATGCTTGACAACATGTTTATTAGAATATAATTATCGTAAAAAACTGTCGCATCAAAGGCACAAGGATACAATAAGCAGCAAATTGGTATAGAAAGTCAGCGTAACTGGTATAAAACTCTCTTAATAACAAAATAGAAAATTAGAACGTTGTCCATAGTTTCCCAAGTTGAGCCTAAAGAGACATGATATTATTCTAGGATGAAATAGCAAAACATCTCGCTAGAAATAATTAATGTAACTCAACATTCACTATATTTTGACTTAATTACACTTTTCTACTGAAATTGTGACTTTTAGGAGTATTCCTACTCTATGCGATTCAGTTACAATTTTATTTCTTCCCTTCTTGATTATGCTGCACGATAATATGCTATTCCGAGGTTTCCCGTTCTTGGACTTCCCGATCGGGCTTTATCGCGGGGTGCCTTAACAGAGAAAGATTCCTCATGCTATGATGTTCATAGGGAAAATGAATGCGATAGCTTCCAGTTTCTACTCACCAACAAGCACCTCTTAACATGTTAGATCCTAGCGAGCTCCAGCGTGGACCTCAGGAAAGTACGTTTGATTAATTAGGTTCTTTTGGACTTCGCCTAAGTTCACCACAAGCATTACAATAATTCTACATTATACAAAATAAAGTTTTATAAAATGTATAATATAAGGTTACGTTCTGCCCTTTGACTTAAGACAACTTAACTTCATCCTAGACTGTTACTTTAACCCTAGCAATGCCAGCCCTATTACATAACTTATACTATCAACAGGAGGGGGGGGGGGTTCTTAATAACCACCGCTGGTAACAAAATGTCTGAGCAATGTTTAAAGCAAATTTATTTTAAAATTGGATATTATATCTTGTCATATTTATAAAGATAATATTTAACATTGTCTAACTATTCCTTTTTACTTTTTACATGAATCACACTATACCTACGGGGGGGGGGCGTACTTTTTGACCATCCTGACATTTCATTGTTTCTCAAAAAGACCAACAATGAAACCTTTGAAACAATTACACGATTCAGTAACAGAAACAGTGCTTGACAGCATGCCTTTAATAAAAAAGTTAAAAGACAGAATTTAAAAGAAAACAGAAGTTGGGCATAAACTTGGTATTGCTAGGGTTAATGAAGCTTATCGGAATGGCATTTGGCTCGTCACAATTAGCGAGGATCTTACGTTGCAACTGCAAGCAGCGGGAAAGAAGCATTCATACGCCCATGTAGGTATTCATTTTCAGTGGCTAATTGCTTCTCATATTGCTGTAATTGCTAACATCACATATGTAATGGGGGGGGGGGGGTGCAATAGACAGTTAACAAGAACAAGAAGAAGAAGGTTAATGGAAGCAGTACACCCTATATCTTATATTTGCATCCTTCTTGCTGAATAATGCCCAATTTGCAGGAATACCATCTTCAAAATAAGCTTATTGTTATCTTTACGTTCATTAAACTGAAAATTTGGTATTTTGTGTTCTCTTTCGCTAGGTTCTCATCACTCAAGAAAATACATGACAATGACCTCCGTTTGCGTTACACCATGACATGACGTGGTGAATGAGGTTATATGCGGCGAAACGCTTCCTGCCATGGGTCGTTGTACCTGACGAACTTCTTCCAGCAACTGGTATTGCTATAGACTAGCCACCTTGAAATTCGGCACTATTCCGTGGTAACTGGGACAAACTCTGGCCTATCGTGTACAACAAAACGTTCAAAGCTTATCAACTGTGGAAAACATTACAGAATCAAATGTTCATCAGGTTGAGCACCTTGACCTCTTGTGCCTAAACATTCGTAACACAAATAAAAAAGGAATCAACCTTCACTGTATAATTGTTAATGACTCAAAACTTGTCAAAAGTCTTCTTCTTGTTGCTCTTATTCAGCATCACTCTTCTCTTGCTTCAGGTTTTCGGCCTATTAGGCCTGTAAACCAGGCCCTTTGTTTTTCTAATCTTTATTACATATCTAATCATATTTACCATTCCATTAGCACCACGATATATTTTGTGAATACTTCAATTTTCCATTCGATCTAATTTGGCTAGGAAAATATTTGTTTAATATTTGTTCGATTATTTAGGAAAAAATCTGATGCGTTGCGCTCACACGATTTTCTATACTATTGTACAAACTAGTCTTACAAACGCTTATTCCTCTATACGCTTCATGTTAATCGAGGTAAACATTTGCAGACATAATCTTATCGCTTATTTCCTTGTAGGTACAAAAGGGGAATATGGAAACACAGTAGGCTTTAAGCGATAATTAATCAAATATTTTAGGAGCGCAGCTGGTTACTATGGGATGGCTCATATATTTCCTTCTCTTTGCATGGCGAAGAGATAAAAAAAGGTAACGTGCTCCTTTTGAGAAAGGCACATTATTGGAAAATTCAAACAAATAAAATGGAATGTATCGGAAATGGGCAGGCAAAAAAGAAAACTGTGTTTGCCATAAATTCGGTGTGATAACGAGATCTACATGTTTTGTTTAGTAAGACCTTGCCTAACCCTTGGGGTTTACTATCTGTGCAAAGGTCAACTAGAATGAAGAGGACTGCTGAGGACATTGCCAGAAAATTTGAGACATTCACTTCATTTGGCATGAAAATATCTTAAACATATAGTATTTTAATCAAAATTGTTAACTGATTTTGAGAAAATTAATTTTAGAAAAGTGTTCTATGTAATGGGTGGTTTGGGATGGGGAAATTTTATTGAAAATCTTGGTGTCGCATTCTTGCAAGTTACTGAACTTAAATACCATGTTTGATATTTAAACATTTTTTTTCTGTTTTAGCTTTGCGTTCACACACACACACACACACACACACACACACACACACACACACACACACACACACACACACACACACACACACACACACGCACGCACACACACACAAACACACACACAAACACGCACACACACAAACACACACACAAACACACACACACGCACACACACAAACACACACACGCACACACACAAACACACACACAAACACACACACGCACACACACGCACACACACGCACGCACACACACACGCACACACACACACGCACACACACGCACACACACAAACACACACACACGCACGCACACACACTCGTGCGTGAGTTTTTCTAAAGTTTCTTTTTTTTTTTTTCAAAGAGTCTCGGAACTTGAACTTGTATTTCCGGTGACATTTTGATATCGAATTTTTATATGTTGTACTATACGTAGCTTAGACATTAAAAGTCATCGCAAACTCAAGAGCTGTAAAATTCAAGCCAGTACGAGAAAAGCAGGAAGGAATAATATAACTTTCTGGCTTAAAATGTAATTAAAATATAAAACTGCAAACAGTGGCGGCTGGAGCAGGCACCAAAATTATTTACCTGCTAGAAATTAGACACGGTTATTATCAGAGTTGTCTGATTCGTCCATTGCCCGTAATGCAAGCTCTGGCGTTCTAGAAAATCGCTTATAGTGTATTAATACATGTAGCATATTATAATTGCGTTTGTGCACTCCCTCAGTCTGATATAATGAAGGCTTACACAAAGTCCAATAATGGAGCATTTAAATCCTCTTAATTTACTCCCATTCCTATCTTTGAAAAGCTGTGCAGTAACATTATTGGTAAGGATTTCACTTTTTAATTTGAATATAATTAAAGGCAGTGATGGAGTTGCCAAAATGTGGAATAAAATAGGATTTTTGTCAGGTTTTAAAATGCCAAGTATTTGTGTTGCCTTTATTTGATTACATCAACTGTTTTTGTATAATCTGGTGGCTCCTGTTACACGTGCTGCCACACGGAAACCGGTCGAGCGCTATTTGGCACGGATATGTGTTATGTTGGTATTTCTTGACTCTCCACATCCGCACGATCATCTGTGTATGTCCGAGACATACCTACCGCTGCTACTACAGGTTCCTGGTCAGCTTCTCTTATGTCGGTTGTCCAATTCCTCATTGGGGGGTATTTATTGTTGCTTTGTTACTCTATATGACAAATAATACATTTACCTCGGAGTTCCAATTAACGCGGGGATGGGGGGGGGGGGGGGAGGGGTGTTCCCCCTTTCATTAAATAATTTCCCCGGCTAGTTAGTCAAACAGAAATTCCTCCCCTACCAGGAAAGTTTTTTTTTTTTTTTTTTTTTTCCTTTTTACTGTATTTATTACTACCCTTTGAAAATACAAGAAGACACGAAACACTTACGATACAGACTGTACACATTGCGAGTTGCGAGTAAGCAAAAGTATCACATTGCAAGTAAGCTAAACAATAAACAATTCTCAGGTTCATTAGTTAGGTTCGCATTCATGGCCGCAATTCCAGCAGTCTGCGCCAGTAATGGCGAGTACAGCTTATGGTATTCAGTTCAGTTTCTTGCAACTCACTGTTTATTCGCCAGCATGGATAAATTTGTGACAAGAAAGCGAAAGGCTACCAAAAGTAATGGCAGTAATGTATTCCAGTTAGAATCTCAGGCTTCAACTTCAAGTAGTATTAATATTGCAGCTTCTCAGGTAAGATCTGCAGCATTGGAAGTGACATGATTAGCGAAAATAGTGAGAGTAAGTGCATTACTATTCGGGGGATGTATAGACAAAAGTGGGTAAACAAATGAGTAACAAATCGCCTTGGACTTTCATCAAACAGTTTTGGGAGACCTATGTCTGTACCGTTCAGAAATACAGAATCACGATGCTCTTAAAGACAGTGAAATGCATTGTCGCCGCCGCCACTGTATATATAACACAAACCGAAGGCTCCCCCCCCCCCCCTCCCCGTCAGAAAGTCTGATTCGAACACTGAGTACTACTTGACAAAGGCACGAGGCGTATCGGAAAGACTGTGAAACTGCCCAGCTGTTTATGTGAGCTTATCGCACAAACAAGGCAAGAGAGTGTGTGTACACTCTGTTCATATTCAATTATACTTCAGGACAGCAACGTCTCATATATCGGCAGGTGCGAGAGATCATCTATTTGTGTCTTATCACTGACTGTGCGCCAAGTTACTATTATTTCGCTTTTCTAACAAACAAGATAAGCGCTTGACCACGCAATACGCCTCGTCGCTTTGCCAAGTAATATACGTATGTAATTGATGAAAGGTAATGCAAGATAAACAGGATACCAAGTTATCTTGATCGGTACTCACCGGCACAGTGCGGAGAAACTTGTTGATAACCCTATATAATAGCATTTAAATCATAACCGACAATGTCCTACGTATTTTACCATTGTGTCCTATATTTTTATCAAATTTCCTAAATTTTTTATCATTGTGTCCTACATTTTCATAAAACAATCTGATAACCCTATGCAAATGTCTCGGAAAATTGAAAATGACCCATAGTAGACACGAGTGTTTGCTGCAGGTCTAATTAACAGGCATAATTAACAGAAGTCTGTTTTGATCAGAACTATTAATAACCATGTACATGTATGATATTCTACTACTGATCTTTATTATTGCTACGTATTAAGGATGTCAATCTCGATTGTGCAATAGCTCCGAATTGCTTTACACACTCGCATGCGGTTATCAGAAAAATCAATTTTTACATAATTCCTAAGGTAATGGTGAAAATATTTTGGACTGAGTGAATTTTGCTTCAATAATACCGTAAAATTGCTTCAGGAGGGAGGAAAAACAAGAACGAATAATGTAAGAAACTGTATTAGAGAACTTAGCCTTGAAGACACCAACGGTGATTAATTTACCATTTAAAATCAGACCTGTTTTCAGTATGTTTCACTAACGTCAGTTTTACACAAAGCCTTTTCTCTAGAAGTAAAATATTTTCAAAGAAAAAACACGTATAGAGATATTTTAAAAATAGAATTACCAAAAATAATACTTTAAAAATATGTTTAATTTTTTTAATAATTGAAAAGAACGCTTTAATAATGTCCTTGTAAGTGACTGGGTGCATTTTGTTCCAGTCGTCTCAGTGGCGGCTCGTGGCTCGTAAATTTGGGAGAGGGGCATAATATAATGTTTTCAAAATTAGCACATGGACATGTCAGTTAATTCTGAAATTCACCCGAAGATATGTGAAAAGAAAATGAATCATATAAATCGAAAAATTGCTATGCATGACCTTCCATCTGATCATCAATCATATTTTGAATATGTGCAATATTCAGCATTGGTCTTGGCGGTCCGAGCTTCTTAAGTTCCAATCGAGGCGCAAAACTCGTTACACCCGCACTAAGTACGCTAGTTACACTGTTGGTAGTTCATTAATTTATTTGACAGTCCCCGTGAAGATTCACTCGAAAGCGCTGCTAAAACTGGGTTTGTTTAACCGTGGTTTATCAGTTACAACTACCTTCAGACAGTGTTGCCAACCCGTGGGATTTGTCCCATATTGTGCGACATTTTGACAAATATATTTCAGGAAGGGACAAAGGAACTTTTCTGAAAAGAAGAAGAAAAAAAAAAAAAAAAAACTGGGATGAATATGGGACATTTAATGATTGCTGTCTATAACATAGCATGGGGATTTTATCCCCTCTGGGAGGTCTGGCAGGGGGTGCACTCAGCCTCGTTAGATCCCGGGGGGACCAATTGAGGAGCTACTTGTTGGAGAAGTAGCGGCCCCAGGTCTAGAAGACCGCATAACTGGCCGGGAGGGCTCGGGGCGCTGACCACGTCCCACCCTCCAGTACTGCACCTCACCAATGACGCCTGTAGTTGGCAGAGGTGGGGGACGCAGCGGCTGGGCGGTAGGCCTTGGCCCTTCGTGGGCTGTCGCGCCGGGGTTTAGTTAGCCTATATCATAGTGTAGTAATGGTTATGGTACACACAACAGCAAAGATAAACATTTCACGGAAGTTAAATACACAACACACACAAACTGTCATTTGTGCAACCAGCAGTCAGCACTCTCACTAAGGGCACAGTGGGTTTGCTTACAGACACAACAGTAATAGCCATGCACTGTTACCTATAGGTGAGATTCGAGTATGTGTTTGGGGAGTAAAGGAAAGTTGTATCTACTGATAGGAGGAGCAAGCACTTCAATAACATGAGTCCTGATTTTACATTATTTGTAGCTAACCTAGTATTGCAAGGGCGGTAGTAAATATCATGTACCCTAAACTCCACTACAAATTTACCATCCTGCATGTGGGGCGTTTTTCTTCTTTTTTAAGCTAGCAATCCAGTGGCTGTTCCTGAGGGATCGCATACTCGCAACTGCACACCCATTAATTTTTTCCGCATGCGAATGTGTAAGTATAGACATGCATATGAGAAAGTCGAATGTCCAACTTTCTTGTACGTATAGGAACTTGCTCGTTTAATTTTCCCGCGCCCTCTTTACTAAATGTCAGCTCATTCAGTCAAGCTGAGACGCATAAGCCCGATTTTGCGACTGGCGAAGGTAGCTCTTAGGCGAGGGGTACGCGGGGAGAGGTGCAAAGCTTGCATTTAAGAGTACGGCGAGTTAACGCACCATAATCGACCAGGCCAACACATGCGATTCTTGCCGCGCGAGCGCACTACGTTCTCGTACAAGTCCCTCCGTTCTCCTTGCTACAAGCATTTCCCTCCCGTTTAGCAGAACCTACTAGGCAGCCAACGTGACAGTTCTAAATATAATGCAGCCATCTTCTATATTATATTATATTAATGTTATAAACACAATTACATCTAGTCTTATTAAACGATTATAAATGCATATAATTACTCTTCATATCGTAATTTACTAAGGCCAATATTTCAGTTTGGAATGGTTATTTTGTTACAGTGTTTATTACTATTTGTGTTCTGGCAGCAAGTTGCGTGCAGTTGTCCGCATATAGCGGGAAATTTGAATCTATGAAAGTGTGGAAATGAATAACATGGCGAAACTAAAGGAGATAAATCTTTCGGGTTTATTTTTATAAGAGAAGCTGTTTTCCGTGCTTATTGTTTGCGAGTGAGAGAAATGGTGTCTGGACAAATAATAGTTATTGTGATATTGGTCATTTAAAACAAAAAATAGCAAAACATAAGAGCTCAATTGCCCATATGAATTTAGAATTAGAATTGTGTGGTGTGTGTTAGAGAAAGAAAGGGAGTAAAGGTGGAGAGGATGTAATGTACTGAACACCCACTGCGACACATCACGAGCCGCCACTGCAGAAATCACATATTTTTCTTAACGTGGGGCACTTTATACAGAAAAGGGACGTTCTGAGTACTCGTTTTGGACTTTTGAGCTTCAGAGGTTGGCACCTTTGCTTTCAGAGCGAATTATGACGTAATACGTATTCAATGTGTCGTGCTAGCAAAATTACCAACATGGATGTACTAGTGATATACTTTCTTGGTATCGTTTTATCGTAAATGTGCAGCACTGTACCTTAAATGGTACAGATAGAGCTAAATTAGCTAGGTTTCCTTTATAATCAAATTAAATTACAAAATTCAATTTAAGAGGAAGGAGTATATATGTGTACGAATGGCAGCACTGTTAGCAGTCACACAGTTCCGAGAAAAATTATCGCAGGCGCTTCCCCCTCCACCCGGGCGCCGCCCGAATTGTCCTTCCTCTCCATACCCCTCCGCCTATAGTCAAGCCATCCCCGCACCACCCCGCTCCGCTGGCAGTATCTACAAGATGCAAACATATTCGGAGGGATGAGCTACAGTCCGGAACTGTATCCGTAATGAAAACATCGGTGCTCTTCCGCCTATTAGCAGTGTAAAAACATTTTCCACGAAACAAAATGGGTAAATAGAAACAGGAAGTATACAAATGTATTTTGGCATGACGTCTGATATCAAGGATATTTGAAGTAATGCTTTTGATGTAATGCTATCTTTTCTTTCTTATTTTGATTTATTGGGAAGGCGCCGTCCTAGAGTCCTCCATTGCCAGCCGCCACTGCTTAGTGGACTGAGCGCTTGTTGAACCAAACACCTTTCGAAGCTGTTTAGAGAGTGAAGAAGTGTGTTTTGAAACAAACTGACTTCACAGATGGATTCAGCGGTGCATAAATGGGCAGAAACCGTATCAAACTGCATCTCGGTTGAAAATGGGCCACAGAACACCTATGGACTGAGCGCGTTTTGATTCAATGCTCCCTAATATTTAGTGCGTAGTTTAGTCGTAATGATTATTGTGTCTGCTTGGTGCGCTGAGTTTTGCTACCCATCTGGCATCTATGTAAATGGACTTTTCCGTCAAGAGATGGTAGGACAGACTTTATTATACATTCTAGTCAGAATCAAAGCAAACATATGGCATCCGCAACTAGATTAAAATTAATCGTATATACTGAATTATTTAGAAAAAATGCATACACAAATATAGTACTCTTAATAGTAGCATTGCGGCTTTCTCTTTTGAGCAATCCTTATTTCAGTTATGAGCGTTTCTCCTTAAAGACTGCAGTTTAGCGTATAAGTTTGTGAAGGACACGGTTGTTGGCACTCTGTCCGATTGGCGTCAAATTAGACGTCTGCTCCTCGATAGGAATTTTTGGAGTGAATGTGCATTACGAGTAATTCAATTCACTAGTCACTTTTGTGTATATATTTATTTCTGATTGTCTCATTTATGATGTGTGCTAGTACAGATTTTATTGCATACTATTGTAATTATTGACATAGATGTGTATAAGACGTGTGGATTCAGAAGGCACACGAGGCGGAGCTCGAGGGGGCTCGCCTAGAGCGACTGTCCTATCACAGCCGTGCAGTGTTGCCTAGTTCGGAAAGCACAGCACGAGCGTGAGCAACAGAGATTTCACTTTTTCATGCGCCCAAAATTATTACTGGTAATTCGACATTCTAACATGCCGCGGTGTATGCGGCAAGAATTTTTTAGGTAGTCTGAACAAAGTTCATTTTTCTACGACGTATGGTTCTCGAGTTATCGATTCGAGAAGAAACAAGTGACTCCCGTGTTTATGCTTATGTATGCAACTTCCAATCATGCCTGTGTGTTTTATTCCTTTTCATTACACAGTTACGGAGTAAGACATTACGAAGTGTCGTTAGGAACTGCGTATATTTAGTTCATAAATTAACTGACCACGGATCACTGCAGTCGCGCGCGAATTCTTTAGTTCGGTTCAAGACCAACCCGTAACGCAAATTGTGCTTTGTGTAACTGTGACAATAAGCTGAAAATTCACATGTTTACATTGTGTTTAGTAAAGTGTTAACAATGTCACTTTCAAAGCCTGGTACCAGTGGCGCAAGTACTAAGACTAAAGTACTCCACTCTCAGGCCAGAAATATTATTTTTAAAGTGTGCAGTTTTTTAAGGAATTGGCATCTGAGGAAGTGCGTGTAAATAAGTACGTTAATATTGAGAGTTACAGTTTATAATGTTATCATCATTATCCTTTGCTGCGTAAGTTTACGTTCTGACAGTTTGTGAGACGACAAATGTTTCTTTCCTTGTTCCCTCCCCGTAACTTCCGCTCTCTGGCGCATCACTTGGCAGCAGTGCAGCCACCGTGTGCACACATTGGTTCAGCTCATGTGTCTTCTAAAACAGTACACCATATAGTCCCTGGGGCTTCTTCGAACAACCGATTCCGTGGACTAGGACTGGGGATGGTTCTGTGACGTCATACGACACGGTATACAGATGTCTGTGCGGTATACTGAGTATTGAACTGGGTTCTTTATTTGGCGGCAGGTTTGAGCACTTAGAACGGAGTATCGGGTACAGCATCAGCCATTACAGTAATTATGAACTTTTCTTCTTGCTTAAATGTACTATCTATTCATTCTAAGATTGATCCACGCGAAACTGAACCCAGGTGGCCAGTGCACAGTTATAATGTATCCTTCCGCCATTCGCGCCAGAAATACTGTCACAACCATGTGGTGAGTGCATGCGATACGTAACAGAAAGGATACGATCCCTTATTCCGTCAATTTAAAGAGTGACTGGCATGTAACTAGAGACGATAAGATTGATAGTCACAACTGGTCACAACAAAATAAACGATGCACATGTCATAATTATTGCTTTTCTTCACGAGCACTGCTTATACTGGTACTCGAAAAACCGGTGAACTCAGAAGTTAATTTCGCTACTTCTTTGACGGGAACAGTTGGATATTTCTCACACAACTTATAATACACGCTAAACACTATTGTTTTTTCACCACTAGTCAATCGTTTTCCCGCGTTATGCTTTGCATAAGTCGACGAAGACGCAAGAGCAAATTCACCGCGGCCGTCCGCCATGATTCTAAATAGAAACTGCTGCTGTAAACAATACTCGGATATCAGGTACTCACACGAGTTGCATGTTGGAACTTGTAGTTCTGTTTATCAGTATACAGCGTTAATTAACCTCTTAGGTATTTGTGTAGAATATTACATCATTTAACGATAAATTCATTCTAGAACTCAGATTACTAGGATGGGACTACTTCCCTGCACGCATTGCTACCGTGTTGTACCACGGTGCACTGGTCACATAGGTTTGTTTTGACGCGGACAAACCTAAGACTGAACTTAGTATAGACAGTTACATTGCCATTAAAAGTTATACGGAAGTTTCTGTATCCCATAATTTCATAATACTAACGTATTCAACAATTTATTTTCTTGTATGAGATGATAAAGAAAGGTTATCAAGATTTTTTATAACAAAAGTTGCTGTGTGGTACACCAAAACTAATGAAGGATTCCGAAAATCAGGAAAGTGATAATATGCGGGTTGCTTTTGTGACTGTTTTCCACTACAATGGAAGAAAAGATCAGGTTGCCTACTTTTGATGAATTCTATGGTTCGTTGTCCAGCAAGTGCAACATCGCATCAAGTGGTTTCACACTCAAAGAGAATAGAATATGTTTTAGTATTCATGTTATGGGAATTTCTTTTTAACGTTACTTCAAACGATTTGCTACACAGTTTCTGCTGTTCTTTAGAAAATCACGCTATTTGACTCTCCTTTAGGGGATAATCTTTACACAGCAGTTAAATTTTGGAGCTATACTTGTTGAAATAAAAAAAGGAAAAAAAAAAAAAAAGAAAAAAAAAAAAGGAAAGACCTAGCACATGCAGGCGATTTCATAATCAACAAACTAAGATAAAAGTAAAATGGCGAGTTAGTAGACCATTAATAGCTACTTCCTCGCCCTCGCCATATCAGTGAACAGTAACATAATAGCAATAATGATAATAAAAACAGTAATATTGAATAAAGCCATTTATCATCCCTGAAAACATAAGATCAAAAAACTCATCATGTATCTACACCTACCCTGTGATGCTAAAGAAATCCTAAATATAAGTCTATTGAAACAAAAGCAAAACCAAAATAGTATTGGTATAGATGGCATCCCCTCATGTCATTACTAAAATTATGCAGTCAAGAAATCGGAAATCCCCTTGTAGAAATAATAGACTCCTGCTTGGAATAAGGAATCTTCCCAGAGAAATTCAAAATTACTAAAGTAATACCAATCTATAAAAAAGGCGATACAATGAAAACGAATTACTGTTCAATATCAATCTTACCAACCCTCTCAACAATTTTTGAAGGAGTAATCTATAAAAGACTAATGAGTATTCTAAACAAGTTCAACTCAATACCTAAGCACCAAGGTGGTTCTGTCAAAAATAGATCAACAATCACTGCAGTCAAATGAATTATAGAAGAAATTATATAAAGTATTGACGCAGGTAAATACACAACAGCTATCTTATTGGATATTACTAAGGCTTTCGACTGTATGGAAAAAAGTATATTAATGAGAAAAATATCTATCCTGGGTATTAGAGGTATAGGTTATAAATTAATAGAATTCTACATGACTAATAGGAAACAGTACGTAGTTTTAAGCTCAACAAATGGCGACACCTTGTCTACTCCGACAACAATATTGATGGAATATGTATAATTATGCATATTACGTGATTTTTTTGTTTAATCTAAAGAAGACTCCACAGAAGTGTTCTATAATATAACACTGAATGTGGTAACGTAGGTGGTTGTAGAGAACCAAAGAATCAGAAAACGAAGAAAAAGTATTCCAAAGTAGTGCTAGGTTCGGCAGCGGCATTTAATTTCACCCTTCGTTCAACTAGAACCGCGCTTTACTCGGTGTGCCGTACAGAGGCGCCAGAACCGGAAAAACTGGGTAACTCATCGGTTTTACTCCTATCGTCGATAATGCCGTACGTCTTTATATCGACCGAGTAGCGCCATTCCGCTTCCGCCTCACTAATCTGCATTCCGCGGCAGAATTAAACGCCGAATTTCATTCGAAGTCACATCTCGCGCACTTGTGAATAGTTTGCGGCACTTTGCAAATGTCCACAGAATAGCGTAATACGCGTTACAAGAGCTACGTGAAAGCCATATGCGGTAAGCGGTTATTATCCACGTAGCTGTTGTAACGCGCATTACGCTAATACGTGAATATTTGCAAAGTGCCGTAAACTACACCGGCCTGCGAATTGAAACTATTTTTCTGCGGCACGGAGTTAATCATCTCTCAATACCTAATTTTGATATGTTGAATTCAAATCTGCTTTCCATTTTTTTCGTACCATGTGCCGTTTTCTTGTCATGCAGAAAGGAAATACGTAATATTAGAGCTTGCCTCTAGTTTTTAAGTGCAATTTAAAATGTGCTAAATCGTTCAGACAAAGAAAAAATCTCAAATGCATAGATGCAACAGTGTACACTGAACTAGAACATTTCAAACATAGCTTATGATTACTTTTTGGTTTCCTTATGATATTTTCTCCTCCCCTTTGCTGAAAACGAACGCTGAGTTGACTTGCATTTGTGGTCCTGACGAATGCACAAAATGCAATTGTAAGCTCATTTTGCATCCGAGTGCCTTCAACTTTTCGAGCATCGTTTTAACAATGTGTTCATATGGTTAATCTTTAACATTACCCAAAAACTTGGTTAAAAAATGAGCCCCATGCTTGAACATGAAAACAGGAATTACATTAAACCTCATATTCACAGGCACAGCATTGTAGCCTCAATTAATTATTTATATATCTCATTTAGTTAATGTATTTTGTTACATTTTGCATTCATATATATTCAAAGATTATTATTAATGCGTGGGGTCTCATTTGACCCCTCTTGGTGGTTGCTGTTGATCCTGATGTTGGTTAGTCTGTGAAGTGATATAATGTTTTTCGAATGACGTTTACGTGACACGAGGACAGTGTCAACGTAACCCTACCAAATGTTTAAAAACTACATATTTTTATGTTTTTCATTGTGAAAAAGTGAAGAAGTGTTGTGAGGGCATGCAAGCGTAAGCTAGGTCATTACACTGAGGTACCCTAAACCAGGACTGGCATGATGAGCACCCGAAGTGTGAAATGCTTCACCGCTCCCTGGTTCCTTCTATCCGGCAGATAAACAGAGAGGGCACATGTGGCGTAGTGGCGGTCATTCGAGTTTCGGGTGAAACGTCTTTTGCGACGTAGTCAAAGTATACGTTTGAACTCAAGAGTTGGCTAGGAAAGCATAGAGGGTTAATGACACTAGAAAATATGAGTGAAGGACGTAGATGGCTCATATTGGCATTGTGTGAGAAACCGCTCTCTCACCACATTACTGGTGTGGTAGCTCTAGCCAAACCTTAAGTTGACAAAAGCAGCTCTATAGAATTAACATGTTTATTACCTTTGTTTGTTTTGCTATACAATAGTTATGCAGTTCCCGTATACAATTAAAGACATTTAAAAGTTTCTATACTGTATTCTCAATTCATATGACAAGTTTATTGAAATTGTTTACAAAGTGCATTTCATTAGCATTAGATAGTGGCGCAGTCGTAATGATACTCCCCTAATTTACACTGTTGGTATCATTGCTGTTTTTTTTTTTTTTTTTTTTTTTTTTTTTTTTTTTTTTTTTTTTTATAAATAATAGCGTTTCAGTGTTCGGCTGCAAACTAGATGAACTTAAACGTAGAACGCATTGAAGATGTTTATCCTTAGCAAGATCTTGTTCAATGCCAATACGCTAAACAGTTGTTCACATTGATAAGTAGTACCAAACATGACCAGTAATTTGCTTGTAAAAAGGGGCAGCTTGGAAAATGTTTTCGGCAGTGTTGTGTACAATCCAAAACAAGTTTTCCTGAACTGTGCAAAGATGTGTTGCTTTGAAGGTTAATTAATTCCAATTGCAGTTCATCTTGGGCCACCAAAAGCTTATATGTAAATGTATCTGTAACATAAGTGATTTTGTCTATGGCAAGGGAAAATGAATAATGTTTTCCCAGTTCCGTTAAACTTTCGTCGTTCACTCATGCGGCACATGCAGCCACCACTGTTACGTTTACACTGCCACGCGACTATAGCCAGAATCAAACCGGTTTAGCTGGCTCTACCTGGCTGTTGAAAGTCAGTAGTGGGGACGATAGGGATGGTAAATTCCCACTTTGAGTGCCTTGCTTCCCACCCCTGCCCTAAACGGAGCGGTGTAATTGGTGCTAACGAAGAAGCATTGGTACTACCAACGTACAAGAAGCCAGGAACAGTGAACAGACGACGAAATCCTCTAGGAGGAAAGACAAACACAGGATGTCACAATCTTCAAACAAAGTTAAAAAATCGTACCGTAAGAAGTCTTCCCATGTAGAGATGATAGACGAAGAGACAGACAACAGCAGTGACACAGTTTCTCTTCGCGAACCTGATGAGAGCATGGAATGGCACGAAGAGGATTCAAACATCTCAGACGTAAACAGTGCTCCGTCGTCGGTGCTCCCAAATACCAGCAATGTGTTCGACGAAAACGTTTCAAATATCTTCCAAGTGAGGGATTATCTGGTGGCCACTTTCGAGGGTAAACTTTTCCCGGGAAAAGTGATTGATAGCAAACATGAGGAATACATGTTTTGTTTGCAGTGTTTAATGCTCGCACTTACTACTACGGCACCGCAGGCGGTGAACACATGGTGAGAGACATGGAACGATCAATCTATTGGAGATGACACGTCCACCATGATGAAATTTTACACTCAAGCAGTGAAGTTCTGTTCATTATCAAGCCTCCAAGGCCAGCGGGGAACCAAGGGCTGTTCGAGGTAAAAGATACAGAACAGGCCACACAAAATGTGCAGTACTAAAGTGAAACAATCCTTACTAGGACAAGAACATTTTTTTAGAGTTTATGACAGACCAAAAGTATATATAAAAGTATCGATTAATTATCTATTGCATACGGCCCACCTGTTTCGTTTTAAATCTTACAAGTATTTTCATAGCTATTAAAATTCACAGTCACAAATTTTCAGGAGAGTATATGGGGTTAGATATCTGTATGGGGCTAGGAGAAATTATGTTATACTTTTTAGTCTGTTTCAAAAACGTGGTACATTAAAATTAGTTTAAAAGATTTAAATTTAACTTCATTATAGAGTGATGTGATGCCTCTAATCCCGAATATTTAGTTTCCGTCGTCACTTATGTCGTTGCGAGTTTGTTCTGAATTTATAACGTTAGTGTTCTGTTTTCACTGATATCACATTCTTACGACCAAGTAAATGGAATGATATTTTCTTTGGACTTAAACGCATTACAACCTTCAGCCGTGTAGACAGGTATGAGCTGGGCAAGTTGACCTTTGAGACCACTTGGCATGACTTACCGATAAACCATCCTGGTTTTCGGAACACGGCTAGGAACACGTGGCTCGGAAAACATTTGGAGCCGATTCTATCTTTCACTAAAGTAAACACCCAACTTCAGTGAGACCTGCGTGAAGGTTCACCTAGTTCTTATGCGTTCCTAAATAGATGGTATGAGAATGAAATATGTCATATACGTGTGCTCCCCTTGCTGTTCAGAGCGGATGGCAGCCATTGCCTCACCTCGCAACTTTGAAAAGTGATATTTCATCAATCACTTTAAATTAACGCGTCATTAATGCAAATTCAACGTTACTACGTCTGCAGGAAATATGTTACTATTGGATATTGATTAAATAGTGAACCACAAGTAAAAAACGATGCCAGTGCTGAGCTCTTTGCTTACCAAAGTAAGCTTAATAATCCACATACAGTTATTCCTGTACTCAGTGTTAGCTACGAACATTAAATCGTGTGGATCCTCAGAGTGGATCCGTGAACTTGGATCGAATCCCACCTACCGCATAATATTTCACCCTCCCTCTCTGTCTTAACGGGAACACCATTATTTATATAACTTGTGCCAAATGGACTATTATACAGTATTATAATATTTTTGCAATACGACTGAAATTTCAGAACTGATAGCATTAAACGATATTGATTACAATTACTGTGATAACACAGAGAATACGCCTGGTTCAACTGTCAATTATTCTTCCAGAAATGAATATCTAACATTTTCCTTTAAATGCGCGCATTCAAAAGCATTTCTCTATAAATGTCTACGGTTATTACCACATTAAAAACTTGTACTGGATATAAGAAAGCATTATATCTTGTTCATGTCAGAAAATATCAACATGCACGAAAACTAAAGTATTTCAGGCACAAAAACAATTATTTTAGAAAATTAAATCCCTCAGCATGATTACATTCATTTATACCTTTTTATGCAGTAATACGACACAAATATCGTACTATGTGAGAATAACACTCAAAGATCCAAGGAAAATGAATTTAGTGTATTACATACCATACTAAAGAAAATGGGGTATCACTGGTCACAAAAATGCATAGTTAGAAGAACTTGATGCCAGTGATTAAAGTAGTTAATGATTTATTAAACAGAATGCAGTTCAGTTGTAGATTACCTCAGCCTGAAGCAAGCTTTAGTGCTCGCAGCGTTGTCATTTCGCTTATTTCCAAGGACTACACAATGTTGCCATGTGCCCAATCACTCAATTTCTAGACATGTGCCTTTATTCTGATTCTCTGTTCCTGATAAAAAGCACTGGAGAACTAAAGACGCAGATTAATTTTACATTTTAGAAAATAAGTATGCAGGAGGCGAGGTTTGAACCACCGACACTCAGAGGTTTCAAACCTACGCACAAACACACAACAATTTCGGCTGTTTCTGGGTGGGGCAACTTATGCTATATTCTTGTGATATTAAGTTACATTCTATCATTAAGTTGGCAACAAATTTCCTTGCTAGGCGGAAAGTTCGTAGCACTGTTAACAAAGGTTTAAATATCTTGCTTTTGTTTTTGGATGTTCGTTTACACTTATTTAGGAAAAAGAACATTATCTAGAACAAACATGAGTATCGCAGCGTTCAGTGTGGATGGTAAGATCCTTAAGTTGATTTTATTAACGACAAACAAAGATGAAACGATAAAAGTTACATGATAGTTAATATACGTTCTCGTTGATAGACATTTGAAGATACTGCTGTTCATATTCACGCCCATACATGACGGAGGATTGATTTAGCGATGTAATACATTTAAAATATTATATACCTAATAGGTATTATAGTTCAATAATATTATATTATTTTCATCTTCTTCTCTTATCATGACATATTTCATTCTCATACGATCTATTTAGGAACGTCTGAGGTTTAGGTGACCCTTCACGCAGGTGTCACTGAAGTTGGGTATTTACTGTTGTGAAAGGTAGTACAAACATCCATTTTGTATACATAGATGGTATGAATGGTTCACAGAAGAGTGAGTAGAGAAAGAGATGTGAATGTGTTACCTAAAAGTGAGTAGAGAAAACAGTGTGAATGTAATACGCAGCATTTCTAATTCAAGCATACAGAAAAGTGTGTGACTTATTTGTAGAAGAGGGAATGCAGTTTTTTTTTGTTGTGTGTGTGTGTGTGTGTGTGTGTGTGTGTGTGTGTGTGTGTGTGTGTGTGTGTGTGTGTGTGTGTGTGTAATATTGGTTTTTTTTTCCTTAGGTAAATTGTTTGTAGAAGAGTGAGTAGAGAAAGAGATGTGAATATGTTACTTAAAAGTGAGTAGTGAAAACTGTGAATGTAATACGTAGTATTTCTGTTTCAAACATACAGGAAATTGTATGACTCAGTTGCAGAAGAGGCAGTAACATTTTTTGCACAAAATCGCGTTTTTTTCAGGAAACACACCTACACACATGGACGTAAGTATTCATACGGTTGCAAACAAATTAAATATTTTATTTTGAATATTTGCCGGTCACAAAACTTAGAACAAAGTTCACAATATGAATTTCACACATCTTATTTAAGTACAGATATAATAGGATTTCATTTACTTAGTTCTCATAGGTTGAATTTTAAGGATGACATAAGTCTTCGTACAAGAGCATAACATTGTGTACATATATACCACATACAAACAGAAAATTAAAGAAAGAAACCTTGCTAACATGTTGTACGCCAACCTCTTCTATAAATTACTTCTCTGAGCTGTTTGCGCATTGAGTGGACAATTTTTCTAGTTGTTTCTGCACCAGTATATGTCATCTTGACACAAGTAGCTATTTTAGTTAAGATTTGCTGGATATGTGGTGTTTTCTTAGTTTGTTTTCCTGCTCTCTCCATAGGTGGTCAATGGGGTTGAGAACCGGGGACTGTGCAGATGTTTTTAGTGTGTATGGGGTATTCCATAGCAATCACAAACCTACAATCTCCGCAGTATGTGTAGGGTCATTGTAGTAATTGTCACCTAATATCAACTTCTCGGCACTCTTCTTCAAATTGCCTTTCCATATGTCAATGTGACCATATCTGTCCATATTTCCCTCAATGAATACTATACCACTCGCAAAAGTTAAAGGCATGTGAACGCTGGCCAATGCTCAAGCAGAGCGCTGTTGCCAAGCGTAGTGCGTGTACCGGTAGAGGTTCTGTATATAACAGTGTGTGAGATGCATGCACCACATTCGGCAGCGCTGGTAGGAGGGGCAAGCGTAGGATTCGCTGGAGTCCGCAGCACGCCCCGCCTCCATATGCCTTTAAGTTTTGCGAAGATTATAATTCCCCTTTACCTGAAGCAGCCATGCATTCCCAGACCGTAATACCACAACCTCAATGTTTAACTGTTGCTTGCAGGATTTGAATATCCAATGCTGCATTCGGCTTTCTCCACATTCACATTCGGCAAACATGAAATATTTTCTTCCGAAAATGAAACTCTTTCCCAGAATGCATTATCCTTTCCAACATATTCCTTTGCAAACACTAGCCTGCTCCTTTGATTTTTTCTGCTGATTCATGGCCTCCTTCTGGGTATCCTAGAATGGAACCCAGTACGATTGACGAGTTGTCTTATTGTCCTGGGCTTTACATGCTTCCCATGCTGTTGTTTTACGTATGCAGCAATTCAGAAAAGGCTATTTGGGGTTTTTCTTCACCATTTTCATCAACTGCCTTTGTTCCCTAGAACTTAGTTTCTGGGGCGGCCTACTTTCTCTTCATTTATTAGCACATGGGTTTCTTTAAAATGTTTAATAACTCTCTGCACTGTCGAACGACTTCTTCCTATGGTGTGAGACGTTTCAGAATATGATTTTTTCTGTTCAGGTAATGAAACAATCATTTCCCTTAGGTGTTAAGACGTTTCCTTTCCTTTGCCACCCATTTTGACCTCCTGCAGCTCACCAGTCACTCCATATAACAAGATTATGCAGCACTGCAGCGATAGGTGACAGATACGTTGTAAGCATTTGTTCCGTGTTTACGATCGCTGTACGAATACTTATGTCCCGCGTAACATGCAACCCTTGAGAAAAAACATTTTTTTATATTTTGTAAAACACTGTAAATGTAATGTCAATATATAAGTACGCTAATAGAAAGTTTAAAGTTCAATGTGTCACAAAGGTTTACGTTTTTTAAGTGTAGAAATGTTCAAAATAAAACATTTTCCTTTTTATTGGCAGCTGTACGAATACTTACGTCCATATGTGTATATAGAAGCAAAACCTTATCTGAATACAAAATTTGATCCAAATCGTTAGAGCCGTTTCCGAAATATGGGAAATATACAGGATGGAAGAGAAGTCATTACATTAATTTCAACCAGTGATAGATCTCGGTATTTGGAACACATTTTGTACCTTACGTTTTTGTCTCTGACCATTTCCTACGGTGATATTTTAGTTTTGTTGAAAACAATCTGGCAACACTGCAGGTTTCACTTTCACTGGGTCAGTGCAAAAACAAACACGTGTCACTACTATTTCCGGAGCCGCGCGGCTAGTGAGTGTAAACATAAAGACATACCATGCCGTGTCTGCTACGTCGTAATAAATAAGTACATCCGAATTCTCCAGTAACGTATACCTACTGAAACCTAAACTTACAATCTAAGGATATTGTTTATCACTTCCTTCAACATCAAACTTAAATCGTTTCGTAGCTGATACTGCTATAATTTAATAAACCAAAATATCTCTCTGACTTATAAACACAAAGGTATATTTATAGGCTCTTACAAAGTGTACCAAATGATATTTTTAAGGTGACAGCAAAAGAATAAGATATGAACCAAATGGTTCACCCAATTCACAGGTATTGTTCAAATTGTCCACCATTTGCGCACCTGCAAGTCTCACACCTTTTTAACCAATTACGTCGCACTCTAACAAAAACACCGATTGTTGCGTATTCCTTCCGCAGCCAAATAAATGCGTTCTCTCAAAGATTCGAGGACAGTAGTTGCTGTTTTGTAGTTGCTTTCCACGTCTTCCCAGAAGAAAAAATCCAGAGGATTCATACCTTGTGGAAGGGAAGTCATTGCATTAATTTAAACCAGTGGTAGATCTCGGTATTTGGAGCACATTTTGTATCTTATGTTTTTGTCTCTGACCATTTCCTACCGAGATCGTTTTGTCGAAAACAAGCTGCCGACACTACCGATTGTGTGCGTGTTACTTTCACTGGTTCAGCACATAAACAAACACTACTGCTACCATGCGCCTCCTTCTATGTTTACTGTACGGATGTAGGCCAATCACAACCGTTACCTGCCAAAACATTAGCACGAAAGTGAAAGTGGTCGACCTGTTTACATTCGGAAACGAGGTCAAGTCCTTGACTAACTTCAGCGCAACGTTGTCGACATACCTCGCGTCTGAAAAAAGTCGTTTGGAGTATTCCTTCACGTCTTTTAAGTGATAAATTATTTCGAAACCCTGTGTGATGTCCCATAATTACTACTGAAGTTATGTCAGAAATAAGTTACTCTGCGCATCATACAAGTAAGAAACTGTTATCTTCGTACATTCTTGTGGAATTAAGCATCCAATTTGGAACAAAAAAACATTTATTTTTTTCGAAATCGGCTCATCAAAGAACAAAATGCCATTAGACTTTTTTGTTTGAAATGCTTCCATGAAGCACATATTTGAAGGAATATAATGACTTCCATTCCGTCATGTATATGTATTATATGCAAGAATTGCACTGTAGAAGAGGCAATAAAACGTTTCTTTCGGTGTAAAACAGCAATTTTTCAGTAAAGACACATAGATAAACTTAGAAAGCAACACCCTATCTGAATACAAAATTTCATGCAAACTCTATTACACACACACACACACACACACACACACACACACACACACACACACACACACACACACACACACACTCTCACACACACTCTCACACACACACACACACACTCACACACACACACACACACACACACACACACACACACACACACACACAAGAATTTCTCATTTAAAGATATTAGATTATACTGTCCCCTGACGACCGGCTAATCATCTGCTCCAACCCAATTATACCTATGCAGACGTAGTCCGACTCCAAGCCATGCTGACGTGAGCTAAACTTGCCTAACCTAAGAAAGGCTGCCTTCACCATCTAGTCCAGGCCTGTCAAACATCGCTCCCAGGGTGTGAAGAGAGGAGTCCACCCCTCCTTAACTGCAGTAGCACGCGCTCGTAGAACCGGTTTTCGCTTTGTTTTTCAAATTTTCCGATTTGAAGGGAGGGAAAATAGGGGAATATTTTTCACACCTGGTGAGTGCTGTTTGACACGCCTGATCTAGTCCATGCCTCATCACTAAAGCCACAATTTTTAGTACCGGATCGTGTTTAGGAGTGTCGGTTATGCTCAGACCGAGAGGCCAGCCATCGGCACTGAACGAAACAGTCCCATGCACAGGGTAAGGTGACCAAGAATTGTGGCTTTACTCATCACCTAGGATTCTAGACTACACTCTTGCTGGCCTAAGTTGGCCTAACCCTGAGTTTTCTGGTAATTTCCGCAGAAGACCTCTTCATTCTTTGTGATTTTGGTATAAATGGTAAACAATAAGAGACAGACAAAAGCTTACTAAATAAAAATGTAGATCTCGTTTTAACACACATTTTATGATATAACACCTTCGAATGTTGTGCGATAAACATCTGTTCATTAGTGACTTCTTTGGTACTGCTTACGTTTAAGAAGTGTATCAACATTTGGCGACAAAGCCGAAGTGAGAAGATCACCAAACGATCCCGCGTAACATATTGCGATACTGACTTTTAATGTAGTTCAATTTGGAGAAACTGTTCACAAATATATGTAGAGCTATACGCACTCTTATACACACAATTCCTGCAAATGCTTATTTCTCTATCTACAGCATTTTAATCGACATAAGCATTTTCAGAAAGCATCTTATTGCTAATTTTCTTGTAGATTCAAGGGGAATATGGGAATACAATAGGCTTTAAGCGATAGAGAAATATTTTAAGAGCTGGTTGCTATGCCATACCTTTGAAATTTCGTTCTCTTTGCAAGGCTAAAAGATAAAAAAGAAATAAACGAATAACATGTTCCTATTTGAGAAGACTATAGTTATTTGCAGGTTCAAACAAATAATAAAGAATATCTCGGAAATAGTTCACTCCAACGAAAAAAGAAATATTTAACATAAATTGTTTGTTTTAGCGAGAACCACATTTTTTATTTAGTAAGCTTTTGTCTACCTCTTACTGTTTACCATTTATGCAAAAATCATCCAGAACGAAGAGCTCTGCTGAGCACAGTCCCAGAAGATTCAAGGTATGACTTAGAAACTTCCATGAAATCGCCTGTTATGTGTCCGTCACTGAATACTGACCGTCTGGTTGTGAGCTGATTCAGCCTCCGACTGAAGGAGGGATTGGGGAAAAGCATCTAGTTACGTAAGCGTCTGTAAAGAGAGAAGGTTGGACATGGTTGATCTATAATAATCATTAAAGGCAATCTTTAGAAGCGTTATGCCTATCGTGAGTGTGTTGGCCCGAACCAAGGGCCAAGCCATCAGTACTGAACGGAACATCCTCGTGCACAAGAGTTGTAGCTTTAATAAGTACCTAAACGAGGTCTTTGCATTACCTACACGGCTTCTTTCAGAAATAATTATGCACACTTTTACCAACATGTTGTGTACTGTCACAGGCATTATAGGCACTTTATGAGAATGTTGTTAAGTTTTATAGACTTTTAAGTATTTTACAGCCATTTTGTTGTTTTATAGACATTTCGCTCTATTTTACACAAATTGTTTGTGTTTTACAGTGATTGTAAGCACTTTTATGGTCAAAATGTGTATATTTAAAGCCATTTTGCTATGTTTTCATTTCTCGCTTTTTACAGTCAGTTTGGATCTTCTTTCCTGAAAATAGCCTTTAAAGTATTTTGATGTACATATCGTGTTGTGATCGTATCCAAATGCGAAAATAAGCAGCACAGAAGGTAAGCACAGAGGAGCACGCAACGCACTAGAAGCCGGAAGTCACTCCCCACACTTGCAATCACCGTCACGAACCACCTGCAATCACCACCTCTGCCAAAACACCCACACAGCTCGGTAGAATGATTTTTACTCTTCTAAACAGATTTCTGTAGTTTTACATCCAGGGTTTTGTGCTTTTTATGGTTTACGACCATTTTTACACGTTTACAGTAGTTTGCTGTGTATATTCAGGGTTATTAATTAATGTTTACTTTCTCTACTGGTAAGTAGGGGAAGTATTGTATTCCACCCAAAAATTCGATGTCGAGATTTCACCGGAAATATATGTTTTGAGACCCCCTGAATCCAAAAAATGCATGTTTAGAAAAAGGTCCGTGTGTGTGTCTGTGTGTCAGTCTGTGGACAGCATAACTCAAAAACGAAAAGTCCGTTAAAAACCAAATTTGGTATTTAAGTTTAATGTCTTCCAAGGACGAGAAACGAAGATTTTGAAGAAAATAGCCCCACCCTAAACTACCCTTTACATGGAAAATTTTTCGAAAATTTTGATTTTCTTGAAAATGACTCTAACGATTTTAATTAAAATGTGATATGTTTGAGATATTTTTATGACAAATGAAATGTATATCTTGAATTTTCTGGCTATAGCCCCTGTAGCCTTATTTACTCTGGACGACTTTTGCATAACTGGTAAACCGTTAGAGATACACGAAATCATACCATACAAAAACTGTAGATCTTGCTAAAATACACAATTTATGTCTCAATAAATTTTCTTGTAGGGTGAGCCATTTCGGAGATATTCCTTGTTGTGTGTGTGAGTTTCGGAAAACTTAGAACTTTAGCGAAATGCAACAACGTTGTTCATTTTTTTATATGTTAATCGTGCAAAGAGAACGGAATCTCAAAACTTAAAAAGATTTGACTATCGTACAAAGCCTACTGTATTCTAATATTCCCCTTGCACCTACAAGGAAATAAGCAATAAGATAATTTGTACGAATGTTTATCTTAACTAACATGGAGATATAGGAATAAGAGTTTGTTAGAATGGTTAGTACAAGAGTAGAGAAAGTCATGTGAGTGCAACACATCAGATTTTTAACTTTGGTTTGTGTAGCATTGCTTGTGCATTCGAGTTTATTCGGTATATTTTGAGTTAATTCAGGACACTCTTGCTTTTACTTCGATTTACCTAGTGTTTATTTGTATTTTGTCTAGTGTTATTTTGAGTTTTATTAAAGTTTATTATCTGTTGGCTCGAGATTGGTCCTATAAAGCACTCCTGCCTAGTTTTCAGTTTTTGGTTTTATCTATTGTTTTTCTTGCTATTACTAATACACATGTTTCATGTATTTTGAGATTTTATGAAGACAGATTATATGTAAGATATCACTTATAGTATTTTTAATAATCATGCTTCTTTGTAAACTCGTGGTCATGGGAATGTTAATTACAAGAATAATATTATTAGAAATTATGTAGATCAGCTTATATTATAAAATTCAGTTGTACTATATATGTCTATAGGATTAGACAACAATGTAGTTCGAATGGGCTTCTTGAGCTATATCATAGTCAAATTTCTAAGATGTAAAGGAATGGTATTAAACAACTATTTAGAAATATAGTCAAAGCTCCTTTGTATGAAAGTATCGCTGTATTGCATTGCATCTAGTCCTGCTTTTCTAATTATGAACAGAGGAGCATCTAACAAAACTAAAGAAATCCATCTAGGCGTATGGAAGTCATTCAAGAACGTACATAGATGGCAAAATAAGAACACTTAATTTAACAAAGAGTGGTTTATAGTGATTTCATACTTGAGCGTTACAAATCAGCCAAACACATCTTTTCTGTAAAATGAATAGCCTGTGTACAGAGGATGGAAACGATATGCAAGATAACTATAAATATAAGTATAATACACATTCAAAAATATTGTAGACTAGGTTAACCTGGCTGGTATGGTTAAGTTAGATGATGACGGAGTAGAGCAGAGCTTAAACTAGCTTAGGATAACATGAATGATATCTAGGATAGGTTAGGTGATGATAGTGTAGGTTACGATAGTCTACGTTAGGGCCGCTTGGGTTAGCATGTTTTAGAGCAGGACTAGGTTTGCCTGGATAGAAATTGAAATAAAAGAATTCAAAATACCAACAAGTGCCCAAAATGTATCTTATGAACTCTAATCTGTGATAACTTCAGCAGCAACGTCTAGAGCACCTTCTACTGGTAGTCTCAACACCTTGCAGGAGAGAAGGGAGACACCAACAACGACAAAGCTGAATAAAACTTCAAAACTACCTGTAAAGAAACATGATGTTGGGTTAGGTTAGTTGTATATATATGCTTCAGCAAGACGCAACCCGTACTCATTTTATCTCTCCTCACTGCACATACTACATATCATCTGAGCATGTCCAAGCAGGTATACAAAATATTGGGAAAACTAATTAAAAAGCACGCAAAATACTGTAGCTGAGAACAAAGTGCTTATGGAATATTCAGAACTAGTGTAAATATATAATCTAATATTGTAATAGCCTATACAATACTCAAAATCACACCAAAACATATAAAATACTTTTAAAATGACATAAATGGGCTAAAACATGGGAAATTGTCATAAAAACAGTCGCAAAACATTATAAACGAAAGAAGAGGCTGAAAATATGGCTAATGTCTTTAAGAAGTACCCAAAATAACCGAGAAAACTACTAAAACAGATAAGAAAATATTTCAAAAGTCTGGGAAAATGCACAAGAATACCTGTTCCGGAATCCAAAATAGCGTCGAAGTACCCGAAGTAACCCTTCCAGTATCTGAAGTACCTCTGTAAGTGTTTCAAAATGTTTTCGAAGTGCCCAAAGTATATCTACCTGTTTCGAAAATGCAATGAAAGGCGCCGAAAATATCTTTCAAGTACTTGAAAGCACTTCCAAAGCGCCCAAAATACCCATAAAAGTGCACCCCATGTACCTTTAAGAGGGTCCAAAATACATATAAAGGTGTACAAAACTCCTATAACAGAGCTCATATTATCCACAAAATGCTTACAAAGTGCGCAAAATGCCCCTAAAAACTAAAAAAAGAAAAAAGAACTACTGGGTAACGATGGGAATGACCATATAATATAAGAAAATAGCTGTAAATATATATATATATATAATACGCTCGTAAAACTAGAGCAATTACTTTAAAATATAGCAAATAGTGTCAGCTTATGTTGGACGTTCATACAATACGATAATACAGTTTATTGGCCGTTGTACTGTCATAGTGATGAACATGGTCCGGCAAGAAACAATCAATATATGTATATCAACAGAACTAAATTATTCATTCATATAATAAAAAAGGATTACGTACTACCCATACTTTGGTTTTATTTGTTAAATTACTGAAGTTAAGACTCTTAATATTATCGGGCAATTTATTTAAGCCCCAAATAGCTGCAATGAGATATGTGGATTTGAATTTCTGCTGTCTTAAAAGCAGAACTACTAACATAATGAATTTCTAGTACTAATGGTATGTATATTAGCAATCTATGGATAATTTTGAGTTGTTCGTTGCATATGATAACAAAAATAATGAACGCAGAGATTATATACTGGCACAATACGCTGTAGTGTGGAGAGGGTATACCTATAACAAGGAGTTGGAGTTGGTGAACTTGTTCATTTGACAAATCTTCTTTACAATTATTGCATATCGTTTAGGCCAGCAGCATCACCATTAAATATCAAGCCATATTATCTGAAAATGCTTTAAAGTAAGGCATAATAAATTCGCTTTAAGTAAAACTTGGGAATTCATTTAAATATCTAGTAGATAGACAATGCTAGGACTTTCTGCTGGTGTGCTTTATGTATTCAGTTTAGTCCAATTTACATAGATATACACCCCAAAAATTTAATTGGTTAACTTTTTAGATTATCAGTTACGTTTCTTAAAGCAAAAATAATATTTTGTATAACCTCTTGAATTCTAAAGCCGTTGACTGAAGTTCACATTTTTATCTTGCTTATAATTCTAATGGTACGGTTATCAATGAGTTCATGACTTATCAGTATGACTCGGATTTTTAGGTGCTAAATACTTGGAAAATACTTATTTCTTTTGTCCTAAAATGTCAAAAAATATGTACCAAAAAGTAAAAAATATAGCTATGCTTAAACAAATAAAATATTTTTAAGGTGTGAATGTACGTGGTACTCACCAGACATTACTCTTGGAAGCGGTTACCAACTACTGTAGAATTACAGTATGCGACCACATGATTCCTCAAATGTTCCATCCCGAAAGATTGGCGATTCTCACGAAGAACTGTCTTGAATTTCGAAAATGATCGCTCACGTCATAAGAAGTAAGTCTAGCATAATTATAACACGTTGTCACTCACACTTACATCAATAATTTCATGTTGCCCATCCAACACATTTGAAATATCACAGACTATGTTAAGTCCACAGTTGTTTTTTTTTCGTTTTTTTTTTTTTTTTGTTTCTTTTTTTTTTTTTTCCCTTCTTCGAAGGCTTCCTTGCATTTTCTTTTCAGGTTTTGTGCTGCAGCATCAAAAAGAACCTTAAGGTATTTTTTTTTCCATTTCCTGAACTACTTGAACTGCTTCTCCCAAAGACATTCCTATTGATTGCACTTTCTTTAAGGACTCAGAGAAAATAAAAGTTTTGCGCAAAAGTATGCAATGTCATTTCCTAACACAGTGCTTTTTTTTAATTTCGTAGTATATTGTTGCACTTGTACTACTTTTCACTCTAGACATGATTAATCCACTGTGAACTCAAAAGTGTCGTTATGTAACTTCCCAACACAACACAACTAGAACGTCAAGAATGAACATGGTGTCAGCCAATACAATGATGTTAATCTCTTAGCGTTAGCAGTTGCCCAGCGAGCGGGCGACAGCGATTAAAGATATGTATTCGTCACACAGAAACCGCCTTGCGCGTAAACAAGTTAAACCCTCCGAGGTGCTTAGTTATAGCGAGTAGGATATTCACCCTTGTGATATAAAACATCAATTGTTCTACATAAAACACACTTTTGAAACTCGTCTAAGTTGGTAGCACGTTTTACACTGCTTGATGTTTGCCAGGAGACCTGAATATTGGGAACTTCTCCTGCTTTAGTAAACTGCTTGCCTTCTTTACCAATGTTTGTCAGAGTGAGCACTCGCATGACAAGTTGGTGCCGTTAATTCTCCACTCTGAGCGAAATTTGTACGTTCGAAAACTTCTTTAATTGACAGTTGTTTGAAAAACAAATGCGCATGAAAAACACTATTTCTATCCTGCTTACGTAAAGTCTTACGAGTTGTCTCGCAATCACTACTGCGTTGTTAAGCGACATATTTACCGACTTTGAAAACCACGTCTGCATTCTTAAAGGGTCACCATTTTACATCAGCTGTATCGTGTGTGTCTATTTTTCTTCACAGGTAGTGATGGATTTTTCTCTTTACGGCCAGGCATCTTATCTTTACCTATCTCCGAAACCAGATGTCCCACAAACATGGAGTTTGGACATTTACCCTCTGTGAAATAGGGAAAAAAAATAGCATGGGTACTTAGTATATTCTGAGTGCGCAATGAAATTAGCAGTTGGGTTCGGCACAGCGAGCCTGTACGCGTGTTTAACTGTACAACGTCGCACGCATCTCACTGGCTATAGTCAGCGATTGACCAGCCACGCCTAGCCACGCCTTATGTCCATTCCTGTTTTGTAGCTACCTTAACATAATATTATCAGTTCTTTCAATAATGAATAACAAATTACGACATCCAACCTGTGTAATTGAGAATTAAAGAAGTGAATGGCGACTTTTTAAAAATAATTCTGCGGCTGCTTTTATGTGATTTATGTGGAAATTATTTTAATTATTATAAAAATGAATTTTCCGTAATTTATGTGAATATCCGAAAATATTTATTTACACAAAAAATCAGAAAATATGCATTTTTATGTGCAATAAGGCTTAAATATTTGCTCCGGTGTAAATATCCAGAACATTAAACTCAGTTTCAGGTTCATACTAGGACGCAAACAAAATATGTATTTACCTAAAACTCCGAGCCCTACTTATCAGTTATAATGAAAGAGAAATCTCCAGCATATTTTTAAAGGTAACAGACACATTGAATGGCAAGTCACTAACCATGATTAGAAGTAGCAAATGACCAAGTATTTTACCCTTTGGGACACCATATATGACAGAGTTTTGAGAAATTCTCTTGGCGATTTTTTCAATTAAATGGGTGCTGCCATTTACATACGATCGTGAAACTTTAGTCTATTATTCAATAATAGAGTATATTCAAGAGTACTAAATTGTGTGGTTCGTAGTTAAAGGCGTTGCATAAGTCTTTAAGTATGGCACAAGTGTAATTTCCACGTTCATTTTCATTGTATACTATATTTAGAATATTGTCAATGATCAGGGTAGTGCTTTTACGAGTAGAAAATCTATACTGCGAGGGATTAATTATTTCATGGCTTAAGAAATGTTTGAGTTGTAAGAGTACTACTACTTCAAAAATGTTCCCAAACACTGGGACAATGGCAACGAATCTACAGCTTTCAGCATTATCCTTATGGCCTTTTTAAAAACTGGAATAGTTTTAGTTTAAAAATTAGAGTACAGAATACTTATAGATCAGTGGCGTCAAAGCTCTCGCACAATGTGCGACTTGAACTGAGAAACCAACGAGTTTTCTTTCCATTCCCGTCTCTGTTTGCTTTATAGAGAGCAGGTATAATTGCTGTAAGCACAAATTAGGAGAAAACCAAATTATTTTACATAATTAATATAAACCTTTAAAAGTAACAATAAAATGGCAACCCGCGTCGTGGTATAAAAGATGAGAAAATAACTTCATGATAAAAGTATGGTTGTTATTACTTTTGAAGTGTTTGAAACAGTAAATTCCCCATGTTTCTGTGCAAAAGTATAAAATATAACTGCGGGACGTTCATACGGAAACAAATTGACTCAGACTACTTTCACACAATTACAAAACTCGCACATGTTTTCTAATACACAAAAGATTAATGACAGTTTTTTTTTTTTTTTTTTTTTTTTTTGCTTTCTAATTAGTCTAGTTTTGTGAGCCAACAATTGCCAGAAAATTAGGCGCAAATGAGCGTGTTAAAAATAAGCGTAAACAACTTCTAAAATTTCATCTGAAATGCTTACTCGCAACCTTGGTTTATTTAGCTTTAATACTGAAAATGTAGAACATTTTGTATGTATATGTGTGTGTGTTCGCGTGTGAGTATGTGTGCGTGCGTGTACGTGCGTGTGTGCAACCGAGCAAACTTATGAGTTTGGCGGCCCCTTTGTGAAGGCGGGGAATTTCATTATGTGGAAAGTTCTCATAAAATTCTTTCAAGCTCTTTGCTGCAATTCCTGAAAATAATTCTTTCAGCCTTCACGAATTGGCAGCTAGTGGTCCAATGACCGAGTAACTATCATTTAACCCCACCCTGTAACCATTAGTAGCCACAGCTTATTGAGATACCCAAAAAAAACAACCTTGACATTTTCCCCCCATTATGGTGCAGTCTGGTTATCGTATTTGGTGATATTCCATCCATTATGTTGCATTAGTGCCGCCAACTGTTGGTAACATATAACCATGGTAAAGCTACGGCCATAGCTGGTGTTATTGCGTCTGTTATGTTCCCACAGAAGCCCTTGTTTATGAACGCGTTGCAGAGAGGTCAACCGAGAGATTTTAAAACAAGATTCTGTTTAGACGCCGTATTGATTAATGAAGCTGTGGACGTACTGCTCGTGTTTGCGTGATTTTGTCCTGAATTCTTTTAGAGCATTACATGCAGCTATAGTTACTGTTGTTATTTTTGTGTTCGCTACCCAGTAGTGCATTAAATATATATTATGACATTTAGCACTCGGAAGTGATTTTATGCAAAAGTGTTATTGCAGAACAAGATTTGCCAAAAGTGAGTGCGTTCTTTTTTGTGTGGTAACGATGTTCAAGCATTATTATCGTTAGAAAGCGTGATACTTTAACCCTCTGATATTTGAGGTTAGAAATGCCTTTATTATGTACGTTGGCAGGACTGCATTTTGGGATACTTTCGTCTGCGGTTTAGTGTAATGTCGGCCATGTTCCCATGTCTTGGGAACTGCCGATAAACTGTGTCCACTATAGTGCACGCGCATCTTCTGTATCGCCAGAATAGTCTGTCTCGCTCGCACCATCTTTTGACACGGTTTCCCCTGCACTGCTAATTCTGTTTCACAGTGTAGGACACTGTGTGAACCTGTGCAGTTTTACACACTCTGAAACGTTTTGTGCGGCGCTGGAACAGATGATGAAGACACGGTCTAGGCTAGCGCAGGATAGTTGATGAGAATATAGGACAGAAGCTAAGAAGGTAGTCTAGGTTAGGACTCGATAAGTGATGACAGCATAGCATAGACGGTGAGAAGCAGTGGCGTATATTGTGGGCTACCAAAGCTATCGCCGAAGCCCACATCTAAAGTAAACGAGAAATTAATAAGCAATATTAATAATAATTGCAATACTAGCAAGTTTTGCTCATGAAGAATTAGCACGTCAGATGGAATATGCCTCGTTCTCCACCACTGACTGAACAGATAGAGAATATTCGGATACTTGCTGCCGCAGCCTTCAAAATATGACTTTATATGACTCATGAGAATTACATATTTTTATCACCATTGTTAAAATCGTGCTTTACTTATATTTTCCATGAAAAACAAACACAAAACAAAAACTATGACATGCCATAAGCATCCGGGCACTGCTAATGAAGAAGACATAGAAAGAAAAATTGTCGTGAAGATGAAATCCATTCTTCGTTCTGTGAAGTCCTGGACACATTAACAACTCAAACTAAATTAAGATTTGAATCACAGAAACAGTTGAAATGTATGACCTTACTGGTTTCTAAACATTTCCCGAGTTACGGTACAAGTTTTTCAACAAATGTGTTATGTGAACCGAGAGAACCATGTGTTTCTACTTCGATATATGGTCCTTAAAAAACGGACTGAAAGTGTTATGTTCACCTCAAACTTTTTCTAACAGGTCCGTTCAAACCGCTACTAACTATGCATATGAAATCAAATGGACTGGATGTTGTGTACAGTGAAGTTTAGACACTATGTGAACCGATTTTCAAGGTTTTTCAACCTTGAAAGAAATAACATTTTATTTACGGGCAACACAAGGACAAATTCGTCTGGGCAACTTGGCTCTTCTATCGATGAAAGAAAAAGAAATTTGTTTCATTGAGAAGACACCACCAGGAATTGTAGTCTGGTAGTGTGACAACGTAGTTTACCGGTAGAGAAAAACGGCTGGAATTTACGCATATATATATATATATATATATATATAAACAATATAAATAACCGCCCCCGTAGCGCAGTGTTAGCGCGCCCGCCTCTGGTGCGGAGGGCCAGGGTTCGATCCCCGGTACCGGCGTGGGGATTTTTCTGGCACGGGTGCACTCAGCCCCGTTAGGTGTCGGAGGGGCCAATTGAGGAGCTACTTGATGAAGAAGTAGCGACACCAGGTCGTGAAGGCCGCATAACTGACCGGGAGGGCTCCGGGCGCTGACCGCGTCCCACCCTCCAGTATTACACCCCACTCATGACGCCTGTAGTGGGCAGTGGTGGTGCGGCAAACCTTGACCCTTCATGGACTGTTGCACTGTGGTTTAGTTTAGTTAGTTTATAAACAAGTATGACAAAATTGTTAATTTTACTTTTATACTTGTTTAGCTTGTTTCAAGAAAAAATTATTTAAATGCACTGTTCATTAAGTTAACATTTAATTAAAAACCCCTTATTCTCCGGATCTGGTAGACCTAACCTTTTGTAGTGTTTAGCTAACGCTTTTACTACTTGCGGCACCGCAGGAGGTGACTGATGATAAATGGAATGAAGATGGAGCACTGGTGGAATGAGATAGCGGAGGAAACCGGAGAACCCGGAGCAAACCCGCCCCTGCGCCGCTTTGTCCATCACAAATCCTACATGCGGTTGCCTGGGATCGAACCCGGCCCGTTTTGGTGAGAGACGAATGGTCTAACCACGTGGCTACGGCGCTGCCATGGTAGGCCTAGTGATAGCCCAAGTTATAATCCCAGCATGCCCCACTGGTGAGGTGGCAGTCCAGTTTAGCTTGCTTAGGTTAGGTTGGTTAAACGTGTGATGTCTACGTTATTCTGGGATGATAATAGGACAGGTTAGCTTATTAGTAAAGATGAAACAATTCCTTCAATGGACGCGGGTTTGGGTACACATAAACCATATACTGTAGCTGACTCTGAACTTTGCACCCGGTCAGGGATCAATAAGAGCAGGTTCCAGATGCACAAGACAATACAGAGAACCCCTCCCAATGATGTAATGTTTATATAGTGCGCGTTGACCTTAAGCTGATATCTTGGTTACGAAGGAATTGTTTCAGCTTTACCTATTAGGTTAGGTTAAAATGGCTTGGAATCTGAATTATGTTGCGCTGATGTTAGTACAGGATAGCTGGGTAGAGGATGGTCTATGCTAGGCTTACTTTAGTATACCTCAGTATAGGTCTATTTAATAAATTAAATAGTTGGAATTAATGAAGTCACTGAAAATAATATAATTCATTTAATGGGGTCAGCGTAGTTACGCACTTTATGAAATTAATATAATATAATGTTGGTTCGATTAGGTTAGCTATACAGGTGAAGGGGGAGCCATGATATTCCTTCTAATATGTGCTTCATAGAAGCATTGCAAACAAGAAAGTGTAATAGCATTTTGTTCTTTGATCAGCCGATTTTGTTCCAAACTGGATGAGTAATTCCACAAGAATGTACAAAGATAACAGTTTGTTATTTCTAAGATCCGTAGAGTGACTTATTTCTGACATAACTTCCACAGTAATTATGGAACTTCACACAGGGTTTCGAAATAATTAATCACTGAAAAGAATTGAAGGAATACTCCCAGTAGGTTTTTCAGACGTGAAATAACTCGACAACGTTGCGTTGAGCCTGGCCAGGGAATTGAACCGGTTTATTGATGTAAACAGATCGAGCGCTTTCGTGTAATGTTTTGGGAGCTAACGCTTGTGATTGGCCTACACTCGCACAGTAGTCATAGACGGAGACGGCAGGTTATCTGCCCGCCTCTGTAGCGTGATGGTTAGCGTGTCTGCCTCACGTTCAAGAGGTCGCAAGTTCGAATCTCGCTTAGGGTAAGTTATTCGGGTAAGGTTTTTTTCCGAGGTTTTCCCTACCCTGAGAAGACAAATGTCGGGTAACTTAAAGCTCCATGGACCTCGGGCTCATTTGAGCATCATTTCACCCATTTCATTCGTCCGATATGACACAATGTTGGAGGACGTTAATATATATATATAATGACGGCAGGTTATCTATTCATGTTCACGAGACGCGTGGTAGTAGCTAGGAAGCGTGTTTGTTTATGTACTGATCTTGTGAAAGTGACACCCACACAATCTGCTGTGTTGTCAACTTGTTTTCGACAAAACTAAAATATCTCTGTAGGAAATGGTCAGAGACAAAAAACGTAAGAGGCAAAAGGTGTTCCAAATACCGAGATCTACCACTGGTTTAAATTAATGTAATGACTTCCCTTCCACTCTATGCCTCGGAAAGACTGTAAACCATAATCCACATATCCTCACTTCACATGCTACGATCTAAACATACAGAAGTTTTAAAAAGTATGCACTATGACTGTAAAAGCACAACGTAACTATCCTACTGTCATAGCACAATGGTTTGTATTGGAGTAGATGACGTGTATCTTTACAACTGTTTGCAAAAATGCACGCAAGAGCAAATTAAGATATGTACTAGTGGTTTAAATGCTATATATGTATAATAATATTCAATCTACAACTTTTACTAAGAAGTATAGCAGTACCTGAGACTATATATTACTGAATTATAGATGTGAGTATACGTATTTTTTAAGATACGGTAATAAGTAGAATACCACTTGCACTATGATGCAAGTACAATGAAACGTCCTCACGCTCTCCATAACCGCAATAACACCATAAGCCTATATCAGCCTAAATTTAGGTAGGATAATAGCAGAGTTAGAATTTAATATAGTTTATTTAATGCTAAGGCTTTCACGGCCGGCGTTGCTAATTCCATTATGCATTCTTTCCGGGCTTGTAGGCCGTGGTCCAGTAGTTTTATTTTCCAACGCTTCGCCGAAAACTTCGTCCGGCATCCTTAGGGAAGCCAAAGCCATGAAATACAGGTTCCGGCGTCCCCAACCATTGTTGCACCAGCAGGGATCCTTTCTATCTCCGTGGTTCTTTCCCACGGTTTCAGCGCGACTTTTGTAATGTGTGCTCTACGGGGCCTCAGGTACGAAGGTTGTGCGGACCCTAAACACTGCCCCTATGTGTAACCTTAGATAGGGTACCCGTCCACACCATCATCTACACCCACTTGGCTCTCTTAGGGCCAGGCATATGTTAATTTCCTAAGAGCCGTGTGCCATTTTGTTAGTATCCCTGGCCGGGCGGTTACGGAAGCCCGGTGTAATCAACCACAAGTTTCCTGAATTCATGTCTGTGTATAGTACGCAGGGTGGCTTAAATTGGTGAGCCACAGGCAGTTACTCCTGTGGCGGGAGCATATAACGGGGTGTGCGTGATGAAGGGCTTCTACATACGGACAAGCAGTGGATATTAGAGGGTAGCTCTTCTGCAGTACGCCTTGAGATCGGTCATGGAAGAGGTGTCTCCACGACAGCGCAGACCGTGAAGAAATGGTGTCTGCTTTCCTTTAATCTCTGTATTGCAGGCTGACGCCGACGATTCCGGATTTGGGTCCTTATAAACATCCCCGCAAAACCCCTTTTATTGGCCCTTTTGGTTGTGACCTTAGCTTGTAAAGGGAGAATGATTAAGGACCTTGGCTCTTTTTATATCAAAAGTGAGGTTGATTGGATCGGTGGCCCGGTAAGGAACACATCGCGAATTTGAGACGGCACGTTGTTAATAGAGCGAATGGTGCAGACCAGTTCCACAAATTGTTGAAGGCGAGTTTGTTGGGATCCTACCCAATCCGAGAGCCCCAAGTAAATCGGTAAACTCATGTAGGGGAGTTGTCACCAACTCCCGTCTGGACGGCCTGTTAAACGGCGAAATATTCTCCTGCTTCTCAGATTAAATAGTGTGTCAAGCGTACCGGTTAGCTCGAAAGCAGGATGGCAAGGAGCACTCCTTACGCACGGTGTTTCTCACCCTCAAGGTACCGAGTCACCAGAATATATTTTCTGTGATTACGAACGTGCCGCCGTACGCCAGTATGTCCCGTACTTCATGCTCTCCTTTAAGTGCCAGAGGTACGGAAATACTGTCGATTCGTACAATCCTACATTTTGTGAGCACTATGGCTAACCAGCGCATGAGGACGACATGTGTTTGAGACCCTTGCTGTGTGGACTGTGGAGGGAGTCATCTATCTGGCTTGCAACAGTCCGAGGTTTCTGAACGAAGAGTGTATACATGAGATGCGCGTTAAGGAACTCCTCACGTTACCAAGCGGTATCGCTCAGGCGGTAACGTCTGTGGCCCGCATTCGAGAGGTCGTGAGTTCGATCCCCGTGGCGGAGCTTCCTGACCCATGGTTTTTTGGAGGTTTCCTCGGGTCGCCACGTGAATGCTGGGAAGGATTTCCATATCCTTCGAATATCTTGCCCTTCCATTCGTTACACAAATCATTTCATTTCACCCTTCATCCCATTAGGTTTCTTTCAGGTTTGGAAACGTCGACGAGCGTCGCGGTAGCAGCACGGTAGGGGGAACAAATGTGCTCTGGAAATCTCGTCCCCCGGATTGGAAGGTGAACTACGGGTTTCCGAGCCTCCCATGGGATGGTACAAGCCCGATGGGGAGAGGGGAGCTAAGTCAGCCTCCTCCGAGGTGATTCTAACTGGAAGAATGTAGGGACTCTGCCACCTGCTTTGTCGTGGCAACGTTCCGGCCGCCCTTAGGACCCATTCGCCTCATTTGTCCTCCCGGGGGTATCCCGTCAGGGGCATAGGCAACAAGGATCGCTTTTCGGTCGAGATGCTATGACAACCTACCATGTGGCTAACGGGGAAACATTTAACCTTCATTGGAATAATCGGAATGTGAGCTAAATGAATAAAAGCCCTTAAGAGATATTCACAAAGCCTTATTACAAATGTGTATCTGTAAGGTGTCGTAGTGTGCTGTACGTTATAAAAGCAGACATGCAAGGACACTTGCCATGGAGATGAGATTCATTCACAAGGCTTTATGCGCTGTCACTCGAATAAGCTACTGTGCAACTGCACTTTACATGGCATTAACTGAGCATGGATTTCACTACGTCATCATCAGCCACTATATACCGCCTCGTCTTCAAGTACGGAAACCGCTCGGCGTCCTCATCCTTGGTTTATTTCTCTACAAGCTGTATCACATCGGTCACGCCCGTTATCTCTTTAATATCCTTCAAGTGTTTCTTTTGAATCGCATTTTTTTCAGTCAAATTAGAACATACCACAGTCCTCGCAATGTAACTGCTGGTGTACCTTAAGGCTCTGTGGTGGAATTCACAATTTTTATACATGGACATTCCTGATTTATCCATCATTTGATATGGGGTTTACACCATTCTCTTTACCTCACATGACGACATCCTTCCCACTATCAGCATTCTTCAAAATGTACTTAATTAACTTCCTCGCTCAACACCTGACGCATTGCCTTTAATCCTCCGAAATGCGAGACTGTGACCTTCATTCTTCGCCGACCTGAGCTAACAGTACAGTACACTACAGGATCGCAAAGGAGCGGCCTAAACTCATTTCAGCAATTGACTTTTCTAATTTGCTCGATTCATGGTCGCTCGCTCTCGTGGTTTCTTTCCGCTCGCTCTGCATCGCCAGGTCACGCCAAGTGCTCTTGTTCTGCCAACCATGTCTGGTATTGTGCATAGGATATATGTATACCATTCGTGACCTAGGTACCCTACATCAAGTATAGTAGGTATATGTAGCACCTCATAGTTCTATACTGCACTGATTAACATCTATACTTGTCATCCTGGGTTCGATCTCCTGTTGTGAACAATCGCGTTTCCATATATAAATATATTTTAAAATAAATACCCCTTTACGCGACATAACAAATTTGCACAATGCTGAACACAATTTTACAATAACTTGCAGGGTATTGTTTGCAAGATAGTTCTCTCTGTTTAAGTGATTAAATTACGCAAAATACGTTACGAGGCTGGGCGTGATGTCATGTGCCCCCGTGGACAAAAAAAAATTGAGTCACATCTGGAACAACTGCGACAGGAGAGGAAAACTCAATATATGGAAGGGAACAGGAACTATCAATCGAAACTGAATGGCGAAAAATTTAAATCATGGAAGGAGTACTGCAGCAACACCGACGGTTGTAATCCCTGGGATATTATATATAAAATAGCAACTGGGAAGATAAAAGGAAAACGAGAAATAACCACACTCCAAAGGGAGGACAAAACCTACACCACGAATTCAAAAAGCACAGTGAAATACAAGATAAATTATTTTGTCCTAGATGACAGTAAAGAAGATGACACCGAACAACATGAATTATTAAGGAGTTTAGTGACAGGATAGATGGACACAACGCACGATGTAGAGTTCACACAAAATGAGGTACTATCGGTTTTGACGAAATTCGACTCCAACAAAGCACCAGGAGGGGATGGATTCACGAGTGACATCATCGTAAGGATATTCACCCTCTTCCCATGTTTCCTAACCTCAATGTATAACGAGTGTCTCAATAAATTATAGTTCCAAAAAACTAAACAAGACAGGCTTTCATAACAAAGCGAACTAAAAAGCAGAAAATGATTTTTAAGTATGAAGAATTTGTTCTCTAGCATTATAAAGACAACTAGTTCATTATATTTCAAAATTTTGTAATACGTTTAAAATAAAAACTCATTTATATTAACATAATAATAAATTTTATTGTGAAAAATAAAAGCTGCTAAAGATCAACGCCTGGAAATAATTTACAACAGAATCCCCAAATCGACAATTAAAAGCGAAATCAAAGAACTAGCTTTGGCGGAGTGGCAGAGAAGGTGGAATAACGCAACTAAAGGACTAGTGAGTAGGTAAATCCTCTATTGCGTCAATCAGGACGAGACTCAAGCGGCGCTTACCAAATACACCAGAATTCACAGCAATAGTTACAGGCTATGGCAAAACAAACGCATATCTTCACCGATTCCATATAATAGACGATCCATCACGTACATGTAGAAGAGCAGCACAATCAATCTATCCTCTAGTCTGTGAATGTCAGCACAAAAAGCAACAAAGGACAGAACTAATTAAAGCCATAAATAGTAACAGCAGTAATTGGCCAGTGACCGCTCAAGAACTTGCAACAAAACATTTAAGAGTATTCAAGAGATTTATATAATCCTTATCATTGTAAACATCCCATGTGTAAGACCATTAACGTAATCCAAATCCTTATGGTAATTTTGTAACTCTGTAATTCATTATCCTTGTAAAATCTGTAAAAGACACATGTCATATTATGCATTGTAATGGGACATGCTGATAAATAAAGTGCTGTTATAAAAAAATAAACGCGTGCGCGCGCACGCACACACACACACACACACACACACACACACACACACACACACACACACACACACACACACACACACATGTGCGGCAGGCAGGCACGAGCGCGCACGGACACGCAGAAGCACGCACGCACACGCATGCGCACTCACATATCTGTCTCCTGTTAATGATCAACCAATATGTTTCTCTGTCATTTTCCTTGATTGTTCCTCCATTCCGAGGTGAACGAGCACATCGCTTCAGTTCCCTCTTTTGTTTCCCAAGTGTCACTCTTTTGCATTCGTAAACAAAGCTTGTAGTATAAAGTGTTATTTAAAATTGATTTCCTCTACCAAATTTAATAGAATTGATCAGCCAACAAAATTGTTTGTGGTTTATCATTATATTATGTATTATATTTTAACTTAGTTGCCAAATCACTCTTAGAAGTCAAACTTTGCACGACATTTTAACACTAACTTGCGACTAAATTCATTCGAATTAAGGTAGACATGCATTACAGCATTGTTCAGTGGCGGCTCGTGGCTGGGAAATTAGGTGAAGAGGTAGTGGGAAAGAAAAGTAGGTATACCTATATTTATAAACATTATTTTAATAACTCTACTGACCTATTTCTTGTACACCAAATCAAACCTTCAGTCCTTTAAGGCTGCAAACTTGTCGGCGATGTCTTCATAGAATGGCTGCATTTTTATTAATTACGCTAGAAGTTCTTTCTGAATCGAAATATTCGCTAAAGAAGAAACTTTCGTCTGACATTGCATTCCTCGGGTATCTTTTTATGTGCTTTAGACAAGGAAAGCTTCGTTCCACGGATGCTGTAGTAGAAGAGATTGACAGAATAAGAGAGAACAGTTTAGAAGTATCCGTAAAGATATTTCGTATTCCAGAATTTCGTAATACAAGGTTCGACACGTCCGAACACGCTCCTCCTGAGAAAGGGAATTGTACTCTCGTGAGAGGCGCATGTCCGCCATTTTGCTGGATTTTTCAAACATAATCGAAAAAAAAGTCTGATGTGTTGCACTCACATGACTTTCTCTACTCTTGTACTAACCATTCTTACAAACTCTTATTCCTATACATATCTTCTTCGTGTTATTTGAGGTAAACATTTACAGAAATTATCTTATTGCTTATTTCCTTGCGGGTGCAAGGAGAATATTAGAATACAGTAGGCTTTGAGCGATAGTCAAATATTTCAAAGCTTTGAGATTCCGTTCTCTTTGAACGCTTGACATAAAAAACTGAACAACGATATTGAATCTCACGAAAGTTTAAAGTTTTCTGGAACTGACACAAATAACAAGGACTATCTGCGAAATGGTTCACTCTAAAAAACATTTATTCAGACATAAATTTTGTGTTTTAGCGAGATCGACATTTTTTTGTATTGTAAGATTTTGTGTATCTCTTACGGTTACGAGTTATTCAAAAGTCATCCAGAGTAAACAGGACTACATAAGCTATAGCCAGAAAATTCAAAATATGCATTTCATTTATCATAAAAAATATCTTAAACATGTCATTTTAATCAAAATCGTTGGAGCCATTTCCAAGAAAATCAAAATTTTCGAAAAATGTTCCATGTAAAGAGTAGTTTAGGGTGGGGATATTTTCTTCAAAATCTTCGTGTCGCATCCTGGAAAGACATTAAACACAAATACCAACTTCGGTTTTTAACCGACCTTTCGTTTTTGAGTTATGTTGTCCACAGACTGACACACAGACACACACACACACACACAGACACACACACACACACACACACACACAGACAGACACACACACACATACAAACACACAGGACCTTTTTCTATAAGTGTTTTTTTTTTTAATTCAGGGGGTTTCAAAACATATTTCCGGTGAAATCTCGACATCGAATTTTTGTATGGAGTACAATTCTTCCTCTACTTACCAGTAGAGAAAGTAATGCTGTTCATTCCTCTTATTTCTTAGCATTTCACAAGTGGTCCTTATTTTTGATACGCAGTAATTTACATCCAGTGACCTGTAAGATTTGAAGCTTTCGTGGCCAGCGTTATGGATCAATGCTTCACGGGTGATCAGCCGTGTCAGATTTATAAAGGTCGCGCTTTCGGCCATTGTAGACTCCATGGTTTTCTTCAGGGATAAAAATCCTTAGGATGGCTTCCTTCGGAAGGGCAGTAAAATCGTTGGTCCCGCGTCGTAAATTTCTGCCAGGTTAAAGTAGCTTAAGGCTAACGAAAAGGCCTCTGAGCAAAATGAAATAGCCTTTCACGCCCAATACAGAATGAGACGCTGAGAACCGTAGAAGACAAAGAGCGTCAATAATAATAATAATAATAATAATAATAATAATAATAATAATAATAATAATAATAATAATAATAATAATAATAATAATAATAATAATAATAATAATAATAATAATAATAATAATAATAATAATAATAATAATAATAATAATAATAATAATAATAATAATAATAATAATAATAATAATAATAATAATAATAATAATAATAATAATAATAATAATAATAATAATAATAATAATAATAATAATAATAATAATAATAATAATAATAATAATAATAATAATAATAATAATAATAATAATAATAATAATAATAATAATAATAATAATAATAATAATAATAATAATAATGATGATGATGATAACGATGGTGATGGTGATAATCATCATCATAATCATAACAAGTTCTATTTGCATGACCATGATTACTTAAAAACTGCAGCAACTCGGGGAGATTTTATCAGTGGCGTACTTGCTGTTTACTGATTTTGGGCTATTGCAAGCAATTATAAACTCAAAGACCTTAAGTGGCCTAAACCAAAGTGATGACCTAACACTCCTCTTTAATCCCTGAAAGTTTGTCGGTTTAATTCTGTAACATCTTGTGTGCCTTTACATGATGGCTGTGATCATGATCAGCCTTGTAGCCTAATTCGCTTGTAACGTCCCATCCGAATCAGTAGACACTGATCACGTACCCTTATTGGTTCGTTAAGCCTCTGCAGCTTCTTTTATTTATGGTTTTTAATTATGCAAGTAAAGCCTGGTTTTCGGAAATCCATTCTCCTAGAGCCAACAATCTGTAGGTTGTCTTAATTTTGTGTTCTGCATAGGAAAATTTACATGAGGGTAATGGTATACTGCTTTATAAATAAGTAAATAATTAGAGTGAACATGTTTTACATGGTTAAATTGCACAAGGAAATAGAGCGACAAACAAATTGTTCATCACCGGAGATCCGATGCCGGTCTCCAGTATGACAAGCACAGAATAGTACTACGAAGTATTACACCGGATGGAAGGTACTGCTTTGGCCATGTTAACCGGGGATTCTAGATGATGAGTATAACAAATATGTCCAGTACAATTATTGTCAATAACGACCCGTTTCGGCGGAAATTGTGTTGAATATTTTGAGTTGTCTAGCTTTCTGACGAGTGGATATAAATAGTTTATTATTTCACTAACTTCACGCAAACATGTAATACTATTTTACCTTAATTCGAATGAATTTAGCCACAATTTCATGTTAAAATATCATGCAAAGTTTAATTTCTAAGAGAAATGTGACAACGCCATGTGGCGTGTTCTTACCTTGATGGTTGAACGGTGGGAACATTCGTATAGAGGGGAGGTATCGCCTGGCGTTACTAAAAATAAGGGGGAGAAGGAAAGGCAGGCGACAAATTCATGTCCCACGTATAAGCTTTGGTGGATGGGGTGGCAGCTTTAGCTGTCATTTATGACAATGAGATCATTCGTTTTATTTCAAACCGGTAATCTACAAAAGAACGCTATTGCTTTAGGAAAATGAAGAAGACCTTTGTTCATTTATGTATTAAAAGTAATTACGATTATTTTAGCTCGCAATGGATAACAATAAGGTGCGTAAGTGGGAAAACCTGTAGCCATTTATGTCAGCATTGTTTTAACCGTAAAATACGTGGTTTCGGTTGTTTCATTTTTCTGCTTCCTTAACTATGGGGGACTGAATCTTCATTATTACTTGAAGGAATACGTCAATTCAGTCGCATTCACGCCTGTCGAGCATAGCATTTCCATTCGCGTGGATTTGCCCAAGAAGGTAGCCTCCTCAGCGGTACGGTAACTCACTGGGCAAGTGTTCTGTTTACTTCTGAGAGCAGTGCTTGCCTCGAAGCACACGCCAGTCGGATACAACGCAGACCACTAGTCCTAGGAGCTCAGTGTTGCCATTTACACTGCTGAAGGAATTAACAATTTTATAAAACCGGTAAACCTACTAAGACGAAATGTAGTGTTTTATATCTCTTACTCCTGCGTCTATTAGCCAGGTTATTATGGCCGAAGCAGTATCTTCTACCCTCTATATCCTATTCCTGATGTAGGCTACCAACACCACGAATCCCAAGCTATGTTCACAGTCGCACTCGGAGTGATCGGGGAGCGATTTCCTGGGTGATGCAGGGCAAGGGGAGAAAAAACAGGAGTGCGAGTGACCAAGAATCGAGAGAATCCAGAAAAGCCGAGCAACGAAGCCGGTCGAGGTCTTTCCTTTGCAGTCCTCTTTGCCGACGTATGTTCATTGAACCATTTTTGTTTGTCCTTTTGAAACTGAGGCATAGGTGGTGTAAGCTGCTAATATAATGTTGTCAATTTCAATTTGGTTTAATCAATGAATGGGATTAGTGACTTAATTTTAAGGTAGCGTAGTAACTTTAGAATAAACTTTGTTCCTGTATCCACAGGAAACGGCAACTTAAAGGTATATTCGGTTAAACTTAGAGTGCTTTGAGTTCTGTTTAAGGCTATGAAAACCATTTTCTGTAAAACAACGTATGAATATTTTCCCTGAAGTTAGAAACTAAGTCTACTGGACACAATTTGTACTGTAAAACTCACGATTAGCAGAAATTTTGCTTTTATGTTCAGATTCTTTTTGGTACATGTTTTGTGAGATGTTCAGTTTCTAAACATTCATGCCATTGCTTCTTTTGTATTTTTTGCAGGCTTAATGTGATGCGTCAGTAGAAGAAGGAAAGTATTATGTATCCCTTTCGATGACTATACAAGATGGCCTAAGTGCATTTTTAAGTGCAATCTTCCTTGTCGTTTCTTCAAGGGTATTCAACCTTGTGCACCAAAGCGTTAATCTTTTCTTCTGGCAAACTAAAACGTTCAAATGCATTTAACCGGGATCATAGAAGGAAGACTGGAAACATATAACAATGACGTATCTACAAGCCTTCAGAACCATTCTGTGGTCCTCGAAAATAAGGCTGAAGAATATGGAACACAGAATAACACCGGTCATTGTATTTATGTTTGTGTTGTACAGCAGAGTACAAGGCAACTCACCTCCAAGGTTTCTAATTGACGACCAATCAGAAATTGTTCTCCGCTTCAAGGAAGGTCCTGCCACTCCTGTAGGTAAGTTTGTACGGTCTTATTGATATATATTTGTTAGGATTTTAAGGTATTTGTGTATGAAGCACAAATGTAACACGGAATGTAATAAAGGAAAGGTATTCCTTCATAGATCAAATCTCTCGTAAGTGCGATTTATCATATTTGAGTAAAAGTATGCACGAAGCAGGTTGTCTGAATGTATCATGGTATATTGCAGCTGCAGCTCGTTTCACTGTAATGGCGAAGAAAGTTATGAAAGTTATGAAAACATGGGGAAAATATTAAGAGCTTGCATAACCCAGGTACTGTGCATAATGCACAGAGTAACACATCCTCATTAAGTCAAAGTATGATACCAAGGCAAATCTTACAAACTCCGCTTGATGAAGCATATGGAACAATGTATTCTGTGCGACATTAAGATCATCTAAGATGAGTAAAAGGCGGTTTTGATCGGGCCTGTTTGTGGACGCAGTGGTCAGCCGGAACGGCTATGGGGCATACTTGGGTCCCAGCATTATCTTAGGTTATGGTTCAGCTAGTTATGAATATAGTCAACGATATAGTAATACATTACAGTTGAAGGCCAAAAATAAACAGTAGCCCGTGGTTACAAAATTAGTGTCCAAAAGTGAGCGAGCGTCATTGAATACCATCACAGTGTACCTTCACTTACTTGTGGTCTGTAGTAGGTACGGAGATAAATGCTTCAAAGGTCAACCATACCAGAGAAGAAAACCCAGCAATGTCCAAAGTTTGCGAAAGAGGAGAGGTTGGATTTACCACCTTCAACTATACGAGAACGTTGCCACTCTTTAACACACGGATGTATATTGTGTTACGGTGGCGGTTTTGTTGTATATATATATACACACACACACGTTGCGTTTGATTTACGAACGCACTTTCAAATCTAAAGCCGATGTCCAGCAGTCCAACTTTTTTGAACAAATTCTTTGTATCCAATGGAATTGCGCACAAAAGAAGCAGTGTCTGTCACACTATGATTCATTTTGGTTCAATACAAATGACAGTTCACGTAGCAAGCTGAGGAACAAACATGGAGGACGCAAATTATATTAATTTAGCGATTGCTATATTAAGTATAGGTTTGGGATATATTTCCATGAGTCTCAGTAGGAAGAAAATATGTATTAGAAGTAAAAGACGTTGATGAACACGGTCATGAGAAGAGGACACGGGCCGAGGTATATTAGATCTACTACAAAACGAACTGAGGTTAGTGGATCCGGAAAACCATCGCAATTTTTTACGAATTTACGCAGATTTATTTCTCAACCTTTTACATCGTGTCCAACGCAAAATTACACGCCAGGACACAAATATGAGACAAACGCGAAAGAGATAAGGAACAAGTGTAGTGGTTCTAATCTTAGTATGAAGGGACAGGAGATTTGAACTCATTTCATTATTTATAGAATATAGCTATGTAATAACCATCTCAGTAATATATGTAAATTGTCACGAAAAATCGTTAACGAATCTTCTAGAAGAAATTAAACGATTTATTAAAATACCCATCACATTAAAAGTGTCACGAGCCGTACATACATAACACCTGACTACATGTTGCCTGCGCAGACCGCCATATTGCTACGTTACAAACGCCTTTTGGCTATTTTCAAGTTGTTGGATGAAAAAATTAGATGCAACTCAATCCCATTGTATACAAACAGGCTGGATACAAAAAATATGATAGATATTGTATGGAGCAAAACTGTATCCAACGCTCGATGTCTCACGATTCACTTTTGTTGTACACAATGCTTTGGACCAAAAAGTTGGACTGTGGGACATCGGCATTATTCAATAAATATATGTTCATTAGTGACTTCTTCGGTTCTGATTACGTTTAAGAAGTCAATCAGTATTAGTGACAAAGTCAAAGTGCATAGCCTCAGAAGGTACATCAAATGATCGTCGCGTAACATATTGCTATACAGACTTTTAGTATAGTTAAATTTGGAGAAACTCTGTTCGCAAATATATGTAGAGCTATACTCACTCTTATGCACACTATTCTTGCAATTACTTATTTCTCTATACACATCTAAGAATTTTCAGAAAGTGTCTTACAACTATTTTCTTGAAGGGGCAAGGGGAATTTGGGGAACACAGTAGGCTTTAAGCGATAGTGAAATACTTTAAGAGCTGGTTGCTATGCGGTACCTTTGACATTTCGTTCTTTTTGCAAGGTCAAGAGATAAAAAATTAATAACATATTCCCATTTGAGAAAAGCATAAGTATTGGCAAATTCACACAAATAAAGAGTACCTTGGAAATGGTGCACTCATAAAAAGGAAAAAGAAAAGGAAGGCATTTCACATAAATTTTGTGTTTTCACCAGATCCATATTTTTATTTAGTAAGACTTTATCTCTTACTGTTTACCATTTATGCAAAAGTTATCCAGAATGAAGAGATCTTCTGAGGACATTTCCAGAAAATTCAAGTTATTACTTAGAAAGTGCCATGGAATCGCCTGTTTGTGTCCGTCACTGAATACTGAGTGTCTGGTTGTGTTTGTGCACGTTACAAGCAAGAGCTTATTCACCCTCCGGCTAAAAGAATGGACTGGGCAATAGCCGCTAATTACGTAAGCGTCTCCAAAGGGACAAGGTTGTACATCACTGAGCAAACCAATGCCAGAGTATCAGACCCAGTGCTTATTTCTTATTGTTCTGTCATTGTGAAGAGAGGGTTGTTTCTTCGCGAAGAGTTTGCAGGACAGCACCAACATGCCACAAAGACGTCAGTCAACTAGAGGTTGTTTTAAAGGGTAGAATAATCGGACGTCTAGAGGCAGATCAGATATAGACCGCAGTTTCTCAAGCTCTGAACGTGCCACAAAGTGTGGTTCCCAGGCTTTGGCGACGGTTCCAGGAATCAGAGCTGCCTTTCGGTCGCCCACGGGCCACAAAGCCGCAACAGGACCGATATTTGACCATAACAGCACGATGACATCGGAGGATGTTCGGGCCCTAATGACTTAGTTGTCGACGGGACCCTAAACACCACCCACACATCCACCCCTCGGAGGATGCCTGCCTGACAACTGTCTTCCGAGTTTGCAGCCACTTCAGGCATTCGAGTTTCGGAACAAATTGTATACCGGAGACTCAGGATAGTCGGTCTCTGTGCCAGACGTCCAGCAGTGTGTCCAACTCACTCGAGTACGCATACGGTCTCGTTTGCATTGGAGTAACAATGTCGACATTGGACCTTGAATGAATGGAAGAACGTGCTGTTTACAAATGAGCCCAGACTCAGTTTGAACAATGATTCCCGTCGCACAGTAATCTGGAAAGAACGCGGAACTCGAACATCGTGGGTTTTCGCCCATTTGGTGGTGGTGGCGGTGGCGGTGGCGGTGGCGGTGGCGGCGGTGGTGGTGGTGGCGGCGGCGGCGGTAGGGGTGCTGTTGCTGATGGTGGCGTACTCGTGTTGGCAGGCATAGGGTTCAATGGAGGTGATATGAACCCTATAGAGCATAGATGGGGAGGACCAAAAAATTGCGTCACTTCCCCTACATCGTAGTTTTAACCCCTTCCACTGTCTCACAGCGGTTAGCTCTCGTAGTAACCACTCTCCACTATCATTGTCATTGTCAGAATTTGTGCTTGCGTAAAAATGTGTCCTGAGGTCAAAATTGTCTATTTCTCACTGTGTTGCAGTCCAGATAATATGCGATGCATTGGCAACAACCTATTGCATTATTTAAAAGGGGGAATCAGGACTGAAAATTCAATTCCATAGCTGGGATTTGAACCACGGAACTTCCGCTTATCGAGCGGCTGCTCTAACCACTAAGCTACCATGGCCAACTTGCCAGTATGACATGTGTTTAAAAACACCAGTAGTAAGTTTGTTGGCATAAATAAATAATACCTATTACATTACACTTAACCTTTGTACAATTGTAATAGTTTGATAATAAAATATTTAATTATGCTTAACTTTTGGACCCTGGTGTACATGCCATGAAATTAGTAGTAATAAATTTAAAAAATAGTTCTATGTGTTAATGTAACAGATACAATGACCATCCGAATCCCCAAAGGATACAGAGCTAAGTAAAATGGGAAAGACACCCGTAGTTTTTAATTGTAATTATTAAGCCCTGGATTCCTAGGTTCTGACGTATTTCATTCCTAACCTCTTACTCACCAAATCTCAGTTGATTTTAATGTTTTAGGTACCAATGAGTAATATACTACAATTTTCTAGAGCTTAAATTAACCTTATTTTATATTAGGACCTAATAGGACCTATTCATCATAGAACCTAAAAATATATAATTAGGTTATTTAAGTAAGTAGAGTACATTTATTTGTATGAAACATTTTCAAAGCAAAGGAACACCATTTGAATAAAGAAAATGTTAAATAATAATGAGCTTATGAAATGCTGTGTAATATTCCGACTTAATATTTACAATGATAAATTGTAATTAAATGGTCCGCCATTAATTTGTATCGTTTTACTAAAGACAAGTTCCCAGCACATTCATCAGGTTCAACACCACTAGATCTTGAACGATGCAGTGTATCTCAGAAAACCACCTATACTGGAGGGTGTTCGTCAAGACATTACAACTTATGCAGAAATTCCCGCGTACGAATTGATCACAGTTGTTGAAGCAACCGTTCAGGGTTTTGATAGTATCTGGGTGTTAACGCTAGTTTTGTTTAGGACCGAAAGTAACTGAACAAGTGCAGGAAACTTATATTAAACCAGGCCTGGGCAACGCGTTGATAGCTTGAGGGACCTTCATTTTTGTTACCTGCTAAACATAGTTATCCGTGCTAGGCCGTGAGCAGGCGACACTCAGTTAGCACAAATTGTCCAGCCCTAATTAAACCTTTGATGCATAACTAAATTCAGTACTAATACAGAATAACGCACTTATGTTCGTTAACCACTTAGTGCCTGGTATAGCATATACCACACAAAGGTGCTTAAGGTTTTAGATTTTTATAACTTTTTTAAAATATCAAATTATACTAACCTTCGACAATAAAATAATGGTGTTTATAGATGCTTTTATTATAAAATATTTGACATTTTTAATAAAATTGTAGTGTTTTCTTTCTAAGAAAAAGAAGCAAAATCCATCGAACTGAAGTCAAATATAAGCACGTTAGCATTCAAGCGTCCTGTCACACCGGTTGTTCTATAAGGTCTCTCCCCGTCCTCTATTACAGTCACATTTCATTATACTCTGGAATTTGATCCTGCAACGTTTCACTTTGAATGGATGGATAGTCCATTTTTTCTCGCCTTAACCATCATGGCTATTCGAATCGCTTCAGTTATGGTGCCGGTGAAAGGGATATGCAACTCGATTGAGGAATTAAAGGAAAAACGGCATCTGTAGCAAAATCATGCCGACATTAAGAAAGTAGTTGAAGTATTGTTAGGCTTAGACTTACTCGGATGACAAGTGCTCTTGCCCAGCGTAAAAAGCCAGAGCGTATATCGAGAGATAACCAGAATCGTCTGGAACTTTCTCTTTTCCCCACCTATTGAACGTTCTGGAACTCTTCGGTAAATTCCAGCTGGTATATAAGTTAGCATTCCAGCGAATACGTGAGTTAATGCGTTTCAGGTGCCGCAAAAGGTGTTGTTCTCGGAGTTGTATTATATAAACATTGCATTAATAATACTTATTTAAGATCTATAACATTTTGGCAATAATTAAGGCCAATGTTAACGCTAACAGAAGTATTGACTGAGGCATTAAAACACTAAGGATAGCTTTTTTCGGTGTTCAGTGAGAGATATCAAGTTGTCTCAAAATATACCACGAATATTTATTAACTCCTTACAGGTAACTAATAATAACCCTCTCACTGACCCATTTTTGGAGGTGATGTTGGAGTGGCTGCCCAAATATTGTACCTGCAATTCATATAAACGCTTATTTTGTTTGTATACCTGCCAGACTAACATCTATTTCCATTCTAATTTTAGGATCCGGATCAAGTTTTTTTTTCTTTCTTTTGAAATTACAACTCAGCTTAATATATCCTCCCCGGTAATTACTTTGGTAAGTACGGGATTGGCGTTCCCGAGGTCTCGAGCCACAGTTCCTCCATATTTCAAGGGTTTGGTTAGTGCCAACAGCCATCTCCGTAAAATAGCTTTGTTCCTAATCCTCTAGGAGGTTAGCCGAGCCGGCGCAGGGCCTCAGGTCGAATCCGTTTGGAACCTTCATGAGATTCGACCTGGCATTTAGATATTGACGTCTCCCTGTGCATGGAAACAACTACACCAATGGACACTACTAGTGATTTTCACACAGTAATCTCTCCAGGAGACGTATGGTTGATCTTGTCTTGGAGGCCGGTGTTGCTACGTTAGGAAAGTGTGACACTTCTCGTTTCTAAGCACGCGTTACGTTAACCAGAAGTCACTTCTTGGCCATTTGAACCCCTTCATGGTTTAGGCCACACTGTACAAAATTGCCCAGTACAGAGCTGTACCTACCAGGCCAGATCCACACTTCCTGTGTTTACCACAGGTACATCAATTTGGAACCACCCTTAGGGACTTATTTCGGTAAGTACGGGATTAGCGCAGCGAGCGGGATGGCTCAGGCGGTAACGTCTGTGGCCCGCATTCGAAAGGTGGCGGGTTCGATCCCCTTGGCCGCACACTCTGACATGGGGTTTACCATGGTTTCCCCATGTCACCTAGGCGAATGCTGGGGTACTTTAATCTTCTCCAGGGCTTCCTTTCCCTTCCTATCTCATTTCCGTACATTCATTTCTCTCATCTTTCCAGGTCCGGCTTTGGCGGGCAGATGGCACAGTTGCATGCTTACTGGAAACATACTTCCCTGGTTGTCTAGAAGTTGCCGCTTGGGCCGCTAGGGTCGCTTCGTCGCCCTGTTCCTGAACGGATGTGCTTTGGGCGCCAGGTGTCAATATCTGGAACTCTTAGGGACTGCTGTGTGTCTCTGGGGGCTAAGTAGATCTCCGTTCTCTTCCGTGCCTCTGGTTTCGTTTCGCCTCATCCCTTCCCGTTTGGAAGGTGGGGGCGGGGGGGAGGTGGTAGCCCGCAATAGATTCATATCGGGTCACTGTGTGCGAGGTGTCCCCTCTCCGTTCTCAGCACACATTCACACACGGAATTAGTGCTTCCGGGTTCCCGAACCACCGGTCCTCCAGTTATCGGAGGTTGGATTTGGGTTAACGGTCCTAATCCTTTGTAGGATAATCAGGGCGGCGCCGACCCCGTTCGAAACCTTCAATATGTTTGATCTGGCATGGAAGTAGACGGGGCTTGTCTCTCCGTGCATGGAATCCACTACAGCAATGGACACTCCTATTGATTTTGGTGACAGACGTATGGTTGATCTTGTCTTGGAAGAAGCTCCATCCGCACCAGAAAAGAGTGATACTCCCCGTTACTTAATCGTTAGCAAGGCCCGGATGTTTATGACCTAAAAATGTTAGAAATATGCAAGCACTTATGACCCCAAAAATTAGAAAATGTTATGATAAATATGACCTAACATCTTTTGGGTGCGCTTTCGGAATCTTCAAATATTTAACGCTGTTTAAATTAGCATTATACTGAAAACCTACCTTAAAATCTGGCACACTCAATAATAAATAAATAATACTATTCTAGTGTTACATTAATTGCTGAATCCAGAATCCTCCGCTCTGCACAGAAGGAAATAAATGTCACATTTTGAAGCACGACCAGAAAGAAGAATTACAGTAGCAAACTGCATACATTTTAAAGTTTTCAAATATGAATGATCTTCTATTTGCACGCAACATTATAACGGGAAAAGGACCTACTAGTATTACAGACAAGAATTAGGAGATGTGAAAAATCGTCTATGGGATGACTACAGGCACATATGCGGAACTGGAATAGAAATATAAAAATATGACATATACGAAAATTTAAGAGAAAATGACTATAATATGAAAAATGACAAGAAAATAACAAAACACAATAACAAAGTCAAAATACGGCTTATATGACCCATGAGAATTGCATAATTTTAATCCTCATTGCTAAAATCGTGCTTCACTTATATTTTCCATTTTTAAAAAATCACAAACAAAAGTGTGACTGTCATAAACATCCGGGCCCTGATCATTTGGCTTCGAACCCTTATACAGCTGTCTCGAAATGAGGTGGTCGCAAGTTACCTGCCACACGTGCAGAGTATGAGGTCATTGCCAGTGACAGCACAAAGCGCACTACCTACAGTGCATAGTCTCTCGAGTGTGTTCACTAATTTCACACAGTAAAATGCCTGCAGTACGAAAATGGAAATATTCATGAATTGCTGAACTTGTACAAGAATTTGGGAGTGAATATTTTACTGTAAATGGTGATAACAATGAATGTAAGTTATGCAACAACGTTACCTACAACGTTCGTGCGCCGACTGCACCTGGCCTCCTCTGTGTTGTGTCCATGTGACAGACTGACCCCCTTCCAAACTCTGCAACCTTTCATTCTCTGTATGAAGGTTCGTTCTCTATTAATCACTCGTTCAGCTACCCCAAAACAGCACATTTTCGCTTTTTGAACCCATTTGTGATTCAGGCCACACTGGACAAAACCATTGGCCCAGATGAAAGTGTATCGAAAAGAATAGAATTAAACCACGGTCTCAATGTGGCCGAGAGGGTCTATAATCTTCGCAAAACTTAAAGGCATATGGAGGCGGGGCGTACTGCGGACTCCAGCGAATCCTACGCTTGCCTCTCCTAACAGCGCTGCCGAAGGTGGTGCATGCATCTCACACAACCTTATGTACGTGAGGTGCCGGTGCACGCACTACGCTTGGCAACAGCGCTCTGCTTGAGCATTGGCCAGCGTTCACATGCCTTTAACTTTTGCGAGCGGTATAGGCCAGGGTTGACGAACGTTACTCAGTAGATGTGAACACATTCCCCTACTGCCCCTCTCTTCGTGACCACGAAACCAGAAGCGCGGGGAAACAACGCACAAAACCGGCTCTAGCTAAAGCATGCTACTGTAGTTGTGGAGGGGGAGGACTCCTATCTTCAACCTATGGAGTAACGTTCGTCAGCCCTGTTCTAAGCGTTGAAAATTGGATTATAGATACTGGATTACACAGGTCCCAATGGCGCGCACAAGCTTCACTTTGTAATTGTCATGTTTTCGTTGTTTCCATGGATAACAGCTAAATAAAACTATTTTTTTTAGATAAAAGAGGGCGTTTAATATATTTTAGTTTTAAAGTTGGTATTATGGCTGCCATAAAACCTTTCCTCTTTGGCCTAAGAACTATTATTTACACTTGAACAGGTTTTGGTCTCTATTAAAAATTAAAATAAACAAAAACAAACAAAAATGGAACAAAAATAAATAAAAATACTTGATACACAGTCCAATATCGCTCATACTCAAAAACATTGTTCTTCTCGGCTTGGAGTTCGTCAGCCGGTGAGCATAATGTGGTCTTTCTGTGAGGGAATCCTATGTATCTTAGGTCTGTCCCACAGTTTGCAGACGTCCTGGGAGGTACGTCACGGGAATGTCGAAGAATCTCCTTCATTTTCCTCCACAGATTCTCAATTGGGTTTAGATCAGGTAACCTTGTAGGATGAGGTATCCTCTTGCCCATCAAACCAACGCTGAACCACCCTTGATTTATGGACGCGATGGTTCTGTAGGAACACGACTACTCCATCGGGACTGCTTTCTCTGGCAGATGGGTAGGGGCGCTGATGACCTCGAAGTTGAGCGCCCTTAAACCAAACCAACCAACCAACTGGCAGATGGGACTAAAATGAACTGCAAAATGTCGTGTAGATCTGTCTAAACTTTCACGTATTCGCTCAAGATATCTAGAATTCTCAAACGAAATCCAGCCCCAACATGAGTCGCTTACGCGACCACTAAAATGAAGAATCGCATAATATGATTTCTTCAGTGGAAGGATACTATCGTTGTAAGGAAGGGAATATATACATGTAAGTTAATTTAGTAACATTTAAAATACACATTTACAAAATTATATTTATTAAAAAAAAAAAAAAAAAAAAAAAAAAAAAAACAGAAAATATGGGATTAAACTGCAAACAGAAATTTCCGAGATTTGAACCTGCACGTTTTCCGCCACTACATTCTATTTACCGTTAACTTCACCGCTGAGCCACAGTTCCAGTTATTATGGTAACCGCAAAATTTAATGGGGATGATAGCGGGCTATGGCTATTCTTTTTCCTGTTGTGCAAATAAATTTTGTGGGTGCAAATGATATTTAGATCATTGACTTCACAACGTGATTTCACAGCGTGTTTAACTATACAACACAGCAAGACACGGCAAGCCTGCGTTTGAATTTAGTATCGAGCCACTTGCCATCAAATTTTGCGTCAGCTGTAGCAATACTGCTATATGGAACCCTAAAATCTTGTTCAAACATGTACTTTCACTCATTCTTTGAGATGTGTCATCATCCGTAGGGGACTTGATCCGAGGTGGAACTTGATCATATCCTGCCTTTCAAGATGCACCACAGAAGAGCAAAAAAGCGTTACTTTTTGTAACAAGGAGATTGAATTTTGAAATTGATAGCAGAATGGCAGTCCAATATGAAGACAATTGTTTAAATGATTACGGTTAGAGTGCGTGAATGGGTGCAGACACAATGCCAGTGATAAACACCAGAATGGGTGACCATTTATATGGCAGGTTAGACAGTGAAACAGAAGATCGACCAGCTATTTGTGCGGACAGGCAAATCAGTGTTAACGAAATTGTCACAAAATTAATATGAACGTCGTATCTGCAAACAATATAATCTATGGTGGCTTGGCTATTGGAAAGTGTGTAACCGTTGATACTAACATGGGACACCTTTGACCTCGAACACTCGGAACCTCATGAAAACGGGCTTAGAATAACAATCAATCATAAATAAAACAGTGGTCTGTGTCACTTCCATACAAAACGTTGCATTCTACTTCAAGTGACATTTTAATAGAGAGAAACAAAGTACCAAGATGTCAATGTCATAGGAGGGAAATTATTTGTAATTCAATGACGTCAGTGCATCATTACATTTTCAATCAATAGTGCCAAAAACCCTGTGCTTAAATTATTTATAATAGCGCAAAATACACATGCTGCACATCTGATAGTGCTTACATTAGTCCTCAAAGTGCTGATGCGGAATTTTGATGAAGTGGTTAAAACAAAGTGGGAGAGAAAAATGTGCACACCTCATTAAAGCCGCATTATCACATTCCATATCACTTTCTCATTCATGCAGTCCAATAACAAAACCCACACTAATTATATTTGCAAATGATGATATGGTGTATGGGAATATATGCTAAATGATGATATGACATTGACAATGTCACTTGAAGTAGAATGCAACGTTTTGCATGGAAAACACAGACCACTGTTTTATTTATGATTGATTGTTATTCTAAACCCGTTTTCATGAGGTTCCGAGTGTTCGAGGTCAAAGGTGTCCCTTGTAAGACAAATATTTGGTGATCATAACGTGTGCAATAGGCAATTTCTCAGTAATGCTTTAACCGTTATGCGCGTGTAGGGAATACTTTATCCCACCGAAATGTAGGGAGGTGAATCTTGGTTTTACCATTATGAACCTGAGATTCAGAGATGATCGATTCAGTCTCTGGCCAAAAGATATTCAAGGCACATGCATTTGCTATGAAAGACACACGCACAGTAATTTGAGATCTGAATCACTCTGTATTTTCCACCTCCAGGAGAAGGGTTAGATTGTTACTAGTACTGAATACAATAGCATGTTGATATGCAAAGAAGGCGTGCAATCAAAAATAAAATGCCTTAACAGATTAATTTTATTACACACACCCGTAATTGCTTCCTTCACTCATTTACTTTCTTGCATAATAAAAGTACGTTGACGAATTAGTGTGTAACCTAATTACAATGTATTTCATTGTCCGAGGACCTGTCTTCTTATTTCACTAATGTTTACAGGATATATGACGCAGTCATTCAAGCATGTATTAAAATGTGACATAATTATTCATGGTTATATTATCATTGTACGTATATACATCAGTGTTCTTGATGTTCATCACACATACGTTTGTCACTCATGTATGCATCAAACGCAAGATATCTTGAATTGTAACGATCCTGTCGATTTCTGACATGTACATAAAGCACTGATCTTTATTACTGAAAGGAAGAGAACCCCTAACGTAATCCTACGTTCACACGTTAGCCTTCAAGAATTAACACATCAGTCATAAACGATCGCTTTGAAGCATTCTGTTAAGAAGACTTATTCCTTTCTCAACATTTTTCCCCACAGCAATTTCAGGTTTGCTCATTTCTTTTCTGACTAATCCTCCATACATTTGTACCCAACCTCTCCGTCCTCCCCTTGCAGTTTTCGACACGCCGTACACATTCCTGAGGAAGTAAGACTCAGATTCATAATTGAGAACAGATTCTACACTTACTAATTCCGCTGTGTGTTTTGGCCATCAGTCTGCATCAGATGAGTTTGTTATGTGAGGCTCTAATGGGAATTTTAAAACCATGGTTAACATCGAAGGTTATGATGCCAATAGTTCAAAGCGTAGGAGGAATCCTAAACTCGCTTATGGAACTAATGCGTTTAATACACAGGATGTCCCAAAGAAAAAAACCACCAACAACGCTTAGTATGTCGTGCGCGACGGCAAACTGGCCGGTTTTCAAATGGGAATCCCTGTTCGGAAATGCACGGTTTGGACGTTGTAGCGCATCGGGGTGTGAGATGTGTGTACGTTCACATTTCGTCAATAAACCCAACATCAAGCTGTCTGCTTCGAACTGCGTACCTCCTACATTATTGCAGAGCCTATATTGGCGATGGTGAGCCTCATGCACATGACCCGATATGTGCGATTGTCTTAGAAGATTTTCAATCGCTCCGTGGACTGGACCAGTAAGGTGCTCCGCTGACGTTACAGGAGTGCCATACACCATACTCTTCATACAACTCCACAGAAATTAGTCGAGAGGTGCCAGATCTGGTGACTGCTGACCGTGATACTGGCCCACTTCTATCAATTGGTCAAATCGAATAGACGACGTTGGGGTGATTCTGCGCATTTACATAAAACTATGCTGGAGCTAAAGTCCGCCATTTCAGCAGCGATGTACTAGCACGTGTCGCACTGCTGTTGAAAAACGTTACTGTCTTGGAAACTACACAAGTAACGCTGTAGGATGCGCACCAAGGACTCCATAGAGTAATTTAGCGCATGTGCAGGACTTATTATGCTCAGGTCGTTCCTCCCAGTACACAGATGGCTAAAGGGTTGCATATCTTCCGTATTAAGATACTAAAACGAATGTTAGCAAACTATCACAACCGTTAGTTCTCAAACTTTGACGCTTTCCAGCGTCCAAACCGTGCATTTCCGGACAGGGATTCCTGTTTGAAAATCCATCAGTTTGCCATCCCGCACAACATACTAAGCGTTGTCGATGTTTTCTTGAGACACCCAGTATACATGATATTATCTAAGGATAAGGAAGTCTTAATGTCGGTCTGGGTGGCTCAGTTGGTTAGACGCTGGCCTACTGATCCCAAGGTCGCGCGTTCAAATCCGGCCCAGACCGATGGCTTTTAAGTGTGCTCCAAGTCAGTAGATTTACTGGCATGTAAAAGTACTCCTGCGGGACGAAATTCCGGCACACCGGTGACGCTGATGTGATCCTAGCAATTGACAGCGTCATTAAACAACAAAATAGTTTTTTAAAGAAGTCTTGATCTAAGACCTGCTAACTTAGATCCTATTCAATGTCGACATGAAACATATATATGCTAACCCACATTCAAGAGGTACACGATATATGCCTTAAAAGTATCAGTCATTCGGTTTCCAGACATTATACCTACGCATCGACCTTAATTGTGAAAGGAATATTTCATACATGTGCGTCATATTCGCAAGCAAATTCGTACAAGAATTTAAAACTGTAATGTACACCTTTCATGGCATGTTCCATCAAAAATGACTAGGTTAAATTCTACCATATTTTTAGAATCTTCAACATGACGATATTTTACTTACTAACGAACCGTGGCAATGCTATGATCTTAATTTAATTAGGTCTCTCGCATCAAAGGAGCTTTTGTATTTCGTCACATAAGTTCTCCTACCCCAATGTAAATAGTTCCTTGGAGAATCGAAATGCCCTATCTTTCCAATGTTCATAGATGACCCATTATCTAGAATACTATCTAAGGTAATTAACTGAATGTTTTAAGACATGTTCAGTGTCTTTTTACAGTTGACTGGTGAAACAATAACACATTTTCTTCATCAGAAGCAAAGTTATTAGATTTTTGTTGAAGTATAAGGAGTTTAAAAAAAAAAAAAAAAAAAAAAAAAAAAAAAAAAAAAAAACTAGTATAGGTTGCGCGTTCGTTCTTGACGAATGACCTTGAGCAGAAATCCAATGAGTGAGCCTACCCTTAATAAACAGGTCAGCAAATGTTTATGCTACGATAACAGACACCTCTGTTTTCCTCTGTCACGTTTGTGCATACAGTCGACTGCAGAAGTTTTGTGCGGTACGGATGTATGTATGCATGCAACGAAAATAGCAATTCAGACGAGGGAGAGATGTCGGGAATAGAATAAATGCAAGAAAGTTAAGTGGAAACAGTTATAGAGGTATAGTGTATAATACGTGTGGCTGATATTACTGCAAGTGTCAGTAGTGTTGTACTACTTCAGCTCAGAAGCATGCGCGTCATCTCACTGCAGACTGTACCTCCTCTCTCTCGTTCCCGCAAAAGCTGAGTAGAGACTCGCATTCAACCTTTCATATAAAATTTTCATTCGTCAAGAAGTAACGCGCGACCTATATGTCTGATATATAAAACGCTTTTCATTAAATTAAAACTTATTTAGGTGCCAATGTGTGATACAATTTTCAGCACGTTATACCAATAACTTTCAGAGATAATGGAGCATGTGTGTAGGAAATTATTACTTCTTCAGAAATTGCAGTTAAACAAGATGAGAAGGCCTAGAGTCTATATGTAACTTTATTTTAAATAATAATTTTAGTATATTTAGGATTAACGTACCTCTTTAAAACTTATGCTAAAATAGTGGAAGATCTGCAATATTAATATGGAAGTAAAACCTGGATTTGGAAAAAAAAAAAATCAAAAAGTTTACCTTAATAAATGCATCGTATAAGATGTTAGGGTACGAAAGTTATAGAACTGCACATTTTAGTATGGTTATCATTAGAACGCATTACAAAAGGTAATGAATATGTACTAACTGTTAAGATACTACAAAATATAATTTTCTCAATGTCGTCTGCTATTGCGCTAACGCTGGAGTATGCTGCTTGTTAATTATCAATTATGTGTGCGTGGGGGGGGGGGGGGGTGCGTGCGTGTGCGCGTGCGTGCGTGCGTGTGTGTGTGGATATGGATATTACAAAACTAACATCAGAATTTACAGGTGTTTCAATGAAAAGTGTAACAAAAGTGCGCAGGGAGTATAAACAGACTGTCGTAGTTCAGCGTTCTTTTTTTACTTTGGCTAATGGTTGGGTTGTTGCCTCAACAATTGAAAGCCACTTGTAAAAACGTGATGATTGTAATTAAATAAGTAATTGTTATACTTATTAAATTACGGAAGTGCCACTGCAAGTTATTGTAGTATTATCGGAGAGATTGAGAAAAATTTGTTTGAAGAGGCGCCACTCAATCCTCCTGACACTTACCTATAGTTACTTAGCATGTAAAATCCTCTTCTTCTCGTTCAATTGCTAAGTCGTTATTACTTGTTCAGTAGCTTTGCCTGGCCAGAGACTGCTAGAAAGGACGTGGAATCACCTACAAATGAAGGTGTTCAAGCTACTAATTAGAACAAGTTTGAGTAGGAAGTAATTAAATTACTTTATTGTATACGAGGCACAAAGGAATTTAAATATTACAATTAATACACACAAATGAATTGACGAAAATTGCAGTTTATAGCTTTACCGAGATTTAAATTTATGTATGAGTCGCCGCGCATAAGCCAAAAGTTTTAAGTCATTAGGATGAGAGCCGAAGTGATCTTGATGTTAATTTAGCCTACTCTATGATGAGCCGAAATAATTTCTTGAAGTAAAATTTTCCTATTCTACGCAATATTGCCAAATAATTCTTGATGTTAATTTAGCCTATCAAATTTCTTGTGTACTTACTTAATTCGCGCGTGTTCTAAGTAATGTCTCGGCGTAATAGTTGACGACTGCTCCGTTCGTGTGATGGCTGACGACTCTTCTGCTCGTGTGTTATTCTTCGACTCTTCTGCTCGTGTGATATTCTTCGACTCTCCTATTCGTGTGTTATTCTTCGACTCTTCGTTCCATACGGGAATGCGAAAGACATATTCGGTTCCCCTCCACATAAAATTTTTGAGTTTCACTCTCATTGGAGCGGGTTCTGCTGATTATTTCAAATCTGTGTATTTCTAAATTTTCTGATTGGCTCATGTCGGTGGACAAGACGAGACTTTGCCGCTGAAATGCCATGTCCTGCCCCCTTGCGATAGCATTTCGAACAAGCTTGATGGACAGCTTTACGACTTTTACTTTACAAAGGAATAATCCTGCCTAACAATGGAGCTGACAATTTGGCTGGCGTCAGTTTGTCGCTCTTTCAAGCAGAACTAATTCGGGTCAAAGACTTCATGTAGTGTCTCTGAAGCGAAATCTTTTACCTATAAACTGCATTCTACGTGGGTTATTTCTTATTATTGTAAATATATACACTAACATTTATGATTATTTACATGTTCACGTTTACACAATAATTTATATTAATCCTGACACTTGCCCTGTGAGTGGTTCTAAAATAAAAGAATGCCGGAACTTATCATGTGTTATAGCGTTAATTTATATTTATCTCGGGCACGGTATAATTACCGTCTCAGTAGAAATCCCAAGGAAGAAAGGCATCAAACCGCGTCGTATTATAGCATAAATTATTCTGTAAAAGGTACTGTTAGAAGTAAAATTCGCCAATTATTCTTTAGAATCGAGCCGCCGACATTGGATAAACTGCTTTTTGTTATCAATGGTGATTGTGATGTTCCAAAATTTAAGAGAATTGCGCTTTATATCGTCTCGATCATAATTGATAGAGACGATATTGTGTTGCATAGAAGACCTGTACCTCAGACCTGTTTATGAGTATGGAGCAGAAGGTCGCAAATGTTATTAAGACTTGGGCTAACAAAGGGCACACAACTTCTAAAGTTTGGATAGACACTACAGCGGGTTCAACAGAAGAAGCTATCCAGACAGGCTTATCTAAAGAATTAAAAACCGGCAGTGACAAAGCCAAACGCCTAATTATCACCCATATTGGCAGTGACAGTGGTTTCATGGACGGCGGATTACTCATTTTCGAGTCTAAAACACAGGTGCACGGCGACATTTTCTGTAACTGGTTTGAACCTGTTTTGCTGAAACTCGAACCTAGTAGTTAATTAGTAATGGACAGTGCACCCTACCATAGTGTGCAGCGTTATGGTCGCCTCAACAGTTCCTGGCGTAAGCAAGATGTGATAAAGAGATAACAGGAAAGAGAAGTGTTCCGACGAAAGCAGTATAAAAGCTGAATTAGTGCACATAGCGCAGGAAATTACTGACAGGGATGAAATAAACTATGCGATAGACGATCTGGCATCTAAAGCTGCACATCGAGTGCTAAGATTACCTCCCTATCACAGTAATTTAAAGGCTGGTTCACAACCACCCAGCGACGGCAACCACAACGACAACGGCAAAGGGAAGTAAGGCCGCACTCAATACTTCGGTTCACAACAACCCGACAACGAGAACGGCAAGATATTGATAGAAAGTGGAGCTCGATATTGCGCATTGGGTATTCATTTGTTTCTAACTGACCAAACTTTTCTAGCTTGCGACTAGAGAGAACTCAAGCGTGTGCTTCATGGCACGGCCGCCTTGAATAATTACTAAAAGTCTAATAGGGACAATGTGAATCTAACATATATCCGGTAACGGGATCGTGACCTTAATCCTTGGCCTAGTCTTCTTTCCCGCTCCTGGAATCCGGGAAAGCTCCCGTCAGCTGTGAGCACTCCCATTTGAAAACATATATTTCAACGTTCTTGTTCTGGCTATCATTACCGTTGCCGATGGTTGTGAACCAGCCTTAAATCCAATCGAATTAGCTACTTTGAACATTTTTGACAGGCTATGTGGCTAGAAACAATAAGCTTCAATCTTGATGAATTCAAAGAACATTTCGTCACTGCAATCGTGAAAGTGACACCCGATATGTGGCAGGCGGATATAAGGCACATAATAAAAGAGGAAAATAAAATGTGAGGAACTCGATTTCGTGTGCAACAGTGCAGTAGATAACCTTGTCATTAACCTGGAGGATACTTGTGATTCCAATACAGTAGCTGAGTCATCTTCGGTGGATTCAGATTTGGATGTTGCGCATTCGTCCGAGGATTGCGATTAACACACCTAAGTAAAATGCTCATTTCTGCATGCTTCACATCAATTGTTACTTCAGGTTGTATTTTCAATTATAATTTTCACGCAGGGCACCTTTTTGTAGATGAAACAATGTTCAGCTGTGATATGCACCAAGTACGTGCGAGAGGAGGAATTTGTGGGCAGGGTTTGCAATATTACAAAGAGTTTGTTTACAGTGATAGACACTCTGGTTTGGAGTTGCATTCAACATTCTACCTAACAGCAGTAGCGGCCCATGAGTGGGAAATTAGGTGCAGAGTTAGTGGGAAAGAAAAGTAGGTATACCTATATTTATAAAGATTATTTTAATAACTGTACTGACGTATTTCTTGTACACCAAATCAAACCTTCAGTACTTTAAGGCTGCAAACTTGTCGGCGATGTTTTCATAGAATGGCTGCGTTTTTATTAATTACACTAGAAGTTCTTTCTGAATCGAAATATTCGCTAAAGAAGAAAGTTTCATCTGATATTGCATTCCTCGGGTATCTTTTTATGTGCTTTAGACAGGAAAAGCTTCGTTCCACGGATGCTGTAGTAGAAGAGATTGACAGAATAAGGGAGAACAGTTTACAAGTATCCGTAAAGATATTTCGTATTCCAGAATTTCGTAATACAAGTTTAGACACGTGCAAACACGCTCATCCTGAGAAAGGGAATTGTACTCTCGTGAGAAGCGCATATCCGCCATTTTGCTGGCTTTTTCAAACATAATCGAAAAATACTGTTCATTCCTCTTGTTTCTTAGCATTTCACAAGTGGTCCTTATTTTTGATACGCAGTAGTTTACATCCAGTGACATCTGCTGCAGAACATCAAGCAATACCTATCTGTCAAACAAAATGTCATGAAACACTACTGCCAGAAACACAAATTCAAAATTGTTCATGTCATTCAGAAAACCTCTGGCAAGCAGAATGGAATTATTATCAGGCTGTTCATAGGAAAATATGGCTTCGAAAACCTCTTTCAACTTTTCCCAGTCATCCAAAATTACACAAAATTTTGAGTTGGAGCCCCAGGAGACAGGTGATACAGTTGGAATCCGTGGTCCCGATACAGAATTGCGTAGGTTCTCTTTGTTGCGTGATGGAAAAATTTAGGAATTCAAGTAATCGAAGAAAAAAATATACCACACTGTCGTATTTTCTTTCTTTCCTTCCTTCCTTCCTTCCTCCCTCCCTCCCTCCCTTCTTTCTTTCTTTCTTTCTTTCTTTCTTTCTTATTTCTTTCTTATTTGTTATTCTTATTTCTTTTTTTTTTATTGCAACTTTGTTGCAAAACTAGATTTAGAGCTTTAGACGATGTGCTAAACAGTGTATAAATACTGGGAAATGAGTTTTTTCCTTAATTTTTTCTGGAGTCTATTTAAATGGCCAGACCATTGCACCATCATAACACTGCCCTACTAATTCTGCTTGTAGCCAAATGGTTCCACGATGTCCAACAAAATAAACAGTTTCTCATGTTCTGTCGGAACTTACATCGTAGAAACGTAAGAAACACTCCACAACAAATCCTTCAGCATTAACGTGCCTCACCATTACAGAACACTGAGACACCTGTGTAATATCTGTCGTATCATCTACCTGGACAAGAAAAAAATCAACAGATTCCAATTCAGTTTTTACAAATACATTGATGTAGTCCAAAATAGAATCCAATAGTTCATTTTGTATACTTTTTGATTCGCCACTGAACTCACTTTTTATCTTAGAATATTGGTTCTGTATTCTATAGGACTCCTAGACACCAGTAGCATCAGCACTTCCTTAAAACTTCCACGATTAATTGAGCCTGTTGTTTCATCGTGAACGTGGAATGCTAATTCTTGCTTGCTTAAATAGAGTACTGCATCAACGGCTAACTGCAGGAAAAGCCTTTTCAGACATACATCTTCATTGAATTACACGTTATACAGTCTAGCATTCTCCTTTAGTGCATTGAAATTGTATTTCTATTTCTTTCAAAAGTTTTCAAATTAACCTGGCATTTTGAATGCTTTGCCGAATCCGAATGTTGGTGTAATGATCGTGTTAAGTTCAACAAAGCAGAAAATACTTCTTTATTCCAAAAGTTGCTTTTATTGCTAAAAAGCAAGCATGGCCAACAAAACAATTTCTGCAGAATTGGGAAGGAGTACAACCATGAAAATTCCACAAACCACGATTGTTTAAAACTAAGATTGTAGCATTTTCCAGAATGTTTCACTTCTTTCGCACCACATATTTGTAGAGTTTCAGTAAGGCGCCCACAATTTAAAACTTCCTTATCTTCTTCTTTCCACCGTGAAAAAGGCGTTTCTAATAAAAAATAGACTATATCATAAGCAGGATTCATATTTAAAACATTACTGCACTGAACGCAAACAGACTACCACAGAACACCTAGCAGACTACTCCACGTATTTCACAGCCAGGAAGCAGCGATGAGAAAGAGAAGTGAAAACTTCACTTCATGCCCCCTCCACAAACAAAATTAAGTGGGTGACGTCACGGTTGCTATAGCAACCAAGCTGTAGGCTTCGTCTGCTCCGCCTCTCTGAGGTTGAACAGGAGAAAGTTCTTTCTCTACTTACCTTGCTTTGCACCTTGCACTTCAGTTCAAGTCCGCGGTAAGAATACGCACTTGCTTCTACAACAGAGCACCGCGCAGTACGACAATAGGGAAGTAGGTAGTAGAAACCCCCATACTTGTGAAGATAAATATATTTTAAATATATGTGTGGCAAGGTACAAATATTGGTGAAGTGCCACTTCACCTACTTCCCCTGAATAACCGCCCCTGACTAACAGGCGCCTCCATTTTATTCCCTGTTCATTTTCAGTGTGGCCACTTGTGACACACTAAATTGCTATATTTTAACAGTTTCAGAACTAAGTTTTTTGCGTCATATTGTTCGCTTTTCTCGAATATATTTTACTCTGTTTCCAAAACAGCTGTTCTTCTCTCAGTTAATAAATTTTGATGAGGTAACGAGTAACTTGGTTTTTGGACATAATGTTGCACGGTAATCAAATGTAGTAGTAACTGATATCTGCATGGTCGTCGCGAAGGAGTGGCAAGGGGGGGCCGCAACCCCCCCCCCCCCCTGGAAGTTGGTCAGCTTAATATGCAATCAATTACTGACTATTAAACTATTTTAAAAGATCAATTTTTATTTAGCACAAATTAATATGGTTATATGCAACAAATTTAAATTTTGACAATAAAATAATGAATTAATATTATCTGATTGCAAATTTCAAACATGGGGCCCCCCCTGGAAAAATGTCTGCCGACGCTCATGGATATCTGCAAGTTTTGAAATTTTCATTTGTGATATGTATCTATTTACTTCGCAGAGAGAGTGAGTTCAGTGGATTATGGTACATCCATAACTAAGTTCAGCTCACTCTTTGTATGCCCCCCCCCCCTCTCCCAGGTGAAAAAGAATGAAGTGAACAAGTATGTGTTATTTAAAGGTACCTATATGACAAAGTAATTGTTTAAAATAATTCATAATAATGAAATTATATTGTATTTTCAAAGATAACGAGTAGGAACCTATCCATTAAGTATGCAGTACCACAAAACCAATATTACACCTATTGTCCAGTTCCGTAATCAGGAAAAAATAAAAATATCTGACAAAGACTGAAAGTACCTACTAGGTAACAAGCATTTTGTGATTTAGTAGGTTTCTTGAGGAGCTTCATTTGAAATTTCACAGAATGTTCAAATGACAACCTTTGCTGTAATCATTCCTACATCACATTACTGGGTGTGAAGAAAAAGTAAAATGTAATGAAGTAAGCATAAATGTTCCTTTGAAATTCCACCTGCGGTGCCATACATAGTAAAAGTGGGCGTTAAACACTACAAAAGGCCTTTGAAATAAAATGCACCATGATCATTCAAGCAGTCTTGCAGTTATTTAAATGAAGAGGTCAGCAACTAAAACTTTGTAGAGATGCTAAGATTATCATAAATGGCTTTGACTGCTCCCACCCAATTGACAGGTTAGAAGTTCTGATGCTGTCACTTATGATACAACTTAGTAGCAAAGAAAAGACAGGGTAGCCTACTGCTGCTGCACTATGTGTATATATCCATGATACCATTAAGAGATTGCAATAGATATTGACACATTGGTTCCACTCACCACTTCAGCATAATTTCCAATATTAGGGAACTTTACTTTACCTTATTCTAAGTTGCCTAATGAGTCTGTGTAGATCTTGTTTCTGAATTGATTACCACAAAGCTGTTAATGACATGAACCACTGATTAAATTCAATTTTTTCTGTATCTGCATTCAGGAGTGCTAGTTGCAAGAAGGCAGGAAGCAGTTACTAGTATTTGATGTTAAAAACTAAGCCTTTATTATTATTATTATTATTACTCAGTATAACCTTGTAATACTTCTTTCCAGGAACCATTTTGTGTCACCTTAAAGGATTTGATCCTGATGGAGATATTCTCACTTTCGGAATCCAGAACCATATTGGTAACAGTATTATTCAAATTGAAAAGCTTGGACCAAATGAAGCAGATGTGATTTTAAAGAAAGAGCTTGATCGTGAGGTATGTAATATTTTAAATTCATTGGTAAACTATAAAATAAATATTTCAACAGAGATGATACAGAGGAACAATTTGTGAAAGAGGTTAAGTAAGCTAAAAGCTTTGTGATATTAGTGTTACTATACTGGACGAGGTCTGACTTGGCACTTGCTTATTACAAAAAGAAAGAAATACTCACCATCTCTTTCTAAGCCGTACCTCTTTTATGGGATCCCTACTTACCTTCATACCATCAGGTAATTAGGGAATACAATAGGGCAGCACTATCCAATGCAGTGACTGTGGTGTATTTTTCTGGTGCCCTTTATAAGCAAATTTTTACTCTGACGATTTCTAATATTAATTCAAATTTCAAGAGAAAACTATTTCCTTCTAAATATCTTCCCAGTACACACCCATGAAGTTCAATTTTGTGTACCTAAAGCTGTATTCATTACTCACCTAACCTCTCAGAAGAAGGGTACTTGCCCTGATGATGGTTGTGATGGTGCCTGCACCTCCTTAGGCATGAGTTAAATGTGCGCGAGCACATAAAAAAGTTGGAAAGCTCATAGGGCTTTAAAAGGGACTGACCATTTCAAAGAAAGACAAGGGTACCTATTAGAAAAAGTGTCAAGTTAGAACTCTTCCATTATATTACAAATTCATCAACATTTAATTTAAAAGTATTTCCAGATTCACTTTCCATTTCTTTAGCTGTTCTAGGTAAAAGACATGCATACATTTATTTTATCGCATTTGAATGATACAACTTAGCAGAACCTCAATGCATACATATGGTACCTATGCAGTGGTAGCTTGCCTTAAAGGGCATAGAGGCATGTCCCTCCTTTTGAGTTGTGTAGCATAAACATACTTAAAAATAATTTCTACCTAAATGTTCATCTCATATGTTAAATCAATTCAGGCTACATTTAGCACACCAGTATACAAGAGAAGTATATAGTTTAAATAGCTTGATCAGTAAATATACATAAAATGAAGTATGTTAGAAGTGTACAAGTTATGTGCTTCTTGTGTTCATATTTTGGAACTATGCAGGTGGAATGTGTGTGTTGAAAGAGATTGATTGCCAGGAAGAGGGAAGGTGAAGGGATACAAGGAGTGTGGTGGGAAAACTTCATGGGGGGGGGGGGGGGGGGTAAACCAGCCTCTATGTCTTTCATCCATATGGTTCAACAGGACCTCTTCTAATGCAAAGGCTTATCATGAAGCTAACCTCTCATCAACAATCTTATTTAGTGTCTAGTGTCTAGTAGAAGTATGTGCTATTATACATTAAACTGTTTCACCATATAGTTACTCAGCTCATACATTCATCATAAATTTTAAAGTCACATTTTCATAGGGGTGAGTTTTTAGTGAAAGGAGGTTATGAACTTAAATCTTACGATGTTGGCACTTCTGTACCTTAGTCTGTGTACACGAGAAAACTGATATCAATCTGGCCAATTTACTTCTAAAAACATAATTCCTTTTAGTTAGGAGTTATCAAGAATGATTAATTTATGTTGCTAATGTAGGGATTTAGTTATCATATTTAGTTCTCATTATAGGTACAAATAAGCAATTCCTTCTATCACTAAGACACACAAGCTTAGTTGTTTGTGGTCTGTACTTAAGTTACAATTAGTCAAGTGACCAAATTTAACTATACATAAATATTAAGCTGCACAGTGAAACATGCATATCCACTCATGTTCTTGTTATGAGCTGCTATTTGAATATGTGTAAATGCCTAGTGCAGCGTTTTACCATTGTTACCTTCTGTATTTATGCAACAGGTAATGAAATACCTGTTGGTTCTATCCAGTGGCAGCTCATGAATTTTTAACCTGGAGGGGCTCAGGGAGTCTATATTAAAATGAAGACTTGTTATGCTAAGAATGTCAAATCATGCCAAAGAAAAATACTGATGCAATTACCTTTCATTTAAACTGGAACTCCATACGATGGCTCTTCTCGCAGAATTTCTCAACTACAAGCTTGTTGAAGTCAGGAATTTCGGACAGCAGCACTTTCTCTATAACATGCCTAATGCAGTCCAAAGATAACGGCTTTATGGTGCCATTGGATTCAAAACTGATATTACTAGAAAGTAAATGTATGATATAAATAGAACAATTAATAATGTAATTTAAAAGAATAAAAAATAATAGAATTATAAATCAACAAGAACCAATTACACATTAAAGACTTTAAAACAACACTTTCTGTTGCATCAGCAACAAAGCACATGAGGTAAATCATGGCACAAAATGGCTTCCCATTATCTTAAACTAATTTAACATAAGGACATTTACAATATTAAATGGCTATATCCAGTTCCTAGAGAGAGACAGAGACAGAGAGACAGATACAGAGATAGAGATAGACAGGGAGAGGGAGAGAGAGATACTACAGTTGAGATAGACAGGGAGAGGGAGATACTACAATTCAATTTAGAAAACAGCCAGAGAACATAATCCCTGATGGGAGGATTAACTAAATACTTGAACTAAGTTGAAAGCATCCAAATATACTTTGCTACATTATATCAGTCCTTCCACCATTGCTACTTGATGATCCATCATGGCCAGGAGGCCATTAGTATACTGAAGCCAGTTACCCTTCTTCCTTGAAGTTTCAAGATCAGCTGTTGGGCCCAGGTTCAGTACATGTCAGCTGAGCTTGGATGACGTGAAGCAGAGAGGGTGAACCAGAGGTGAACTAAGTGTCCTGAAGACTGCTGCCATTACTTATAGTGGCAACTCAAGTAACTACAGAGGCTACTTGGCATAACCTAGCTGGTTCAACTTACTGAAGTGATGGATCCATCTCAAAATGTATATATTGTTTTATATTGATTATAGTGCCTTCATCTTGAAAGTCTTTCACTTGTTCAGTGCCTAGAAAATAAAGCAATAACAATGATACCAGAACCTTAATTTAATCTTATCACAATTGGTAAAATAAGCATTTAAATAATTACATATAATTTGTAAACTTAACAAATAAAAATTTTCAAATGTGTAGCACATCTACAGCTTGATTAGTAAATATGTAATATAATTTCAAATATGCTTACAAATGATGTATTCAGTGTAGTGACATGCACACACACTCTCTCTCTCTCTCTTTTTTTTTTTTAAGTACATGCCTGCTTGAGGATTCAAACAAAAGTGACTGGTTGCTGCTTCTCATTGTGAGAAATTGTTTATTGTACTATAATGAAATTATACATTTTGGATCCCTTTTTTATAAAATGTATTGGATGACACTCTGACTTGACTGTACTCTTGATTATAATGTCCTTACATCTGCTGTTAAGAGCTTCTTTCAATTAAACTAACCTTTGTTATGTTCTTTTGTTTATGCAGATAAAGGATGAGTATTCCTTTGTGCTTACCCTTACTGATGGCCATCTTGGAGAGGGCAACTACATAACTCAAAGTCTGTTGCTTCTAGTTGAAGATGTTAATGACAATGAACCCATTTTTAAACCATACAATTCAACTATAAGTTTTCCTGAGAACAGTGGACCAGGTATTCTTGCAGTAGTTGAAGCCACTGACCAAGATGAAGGAGCTTATGGGCAGGTGAGCTTAAAGGTTTAAATGTAATGCATACCTATGATGAATAAAGAAGTGTACAGTAGGTTAGAATAACAAGTGCCAAAATTCAAGCAGCAGTGTGAAGTATGTCCCTATTTCAAACTTCCAGAATCAGTTGGGGAATTTAATGTCATACTGGTAAGTTGGCCATGGTAACTCAGTGGTTAGAACAGCTGCATTTGAAGCAGAAGAACTGTGATTTAAATCCTGGCTATGGCATTGAATTTTTCAGTCCTGACTCCACCTCTCAAACATTGCCCACATACAGCTTGTGTGTTTAAAAACACCAGCAGTAAGTTGGTTGGCATAAAAAAATAACAATTCCAGAATCATCCTCTGCTGAATAATTTGTTAGCAATAGGTACAGCCACTTCCAAATGTTTTCTGATGCACGTGGGACTCGCTGTGGAGAGTTCCATGGACCTCGGGCTCATTTGAGCATCATTTCACCCATTTCATTTCATTCATTCGTCCGATATGACACAATGTTGGAGGACGTTAATTAAAAAAAAAGGGACGGAAGTGATAAAGTTTATCAAGTAGTCAATCCAGGCCAGAGCTTCTGAAGTGGTTTACCTGTCTCATGTGTTTGATAGCTGTACTGCTAATGTTTTCATGTTTCAACAAAAGGAACTACCATGGCGACTGGCTTCTTTGGGACTTTGCTGTAAAACAGCGAAGATTATTATTAATTGGGTTCTACATCACTGAAGTAATATATGTAATAAATGTGTTAGCAAAAATATTTTCGGGAGCAGGGACACAATAGACACTGCACTACAAAGCCTAAAATGGTATTAGGCAACGTTCACATACACGCACACGCACATGCAGACACAAATGCAGATGCACATGCACAATTATCTTTTCCACCAAGCTTCTGGGTGTTTCCTAATTCTGTGTATAACTTGGTAAGAATTAAAAGGACTTGATAGGCTTGTATTAAAATATTGGGGAAACAAATTTTGTTATCACAATGTAAAAAATATAGGCAATTCTACTCAAAACCCGAGCATTAGTTACCTTCGTGGTTGAGCACTCCTAAACCCTATTCTCTCTTTCTCACCAAAACCGCTAAAGCCATTTGAAAAAAAAAAAATAGAAATAAAAAATAAAATAAAAAGCAAATAACGAAACTATTTTAATGTGAAAGGATAGATGGTGTTCAGAGGATTTTATATTCATCTCTTCCGTCCCTCCTTCTGTGTTCCGTCCTTCATTCTCTCTCTCTCCTTCTCTCTCTTCCCCTCTTTCTATCTATGTCTTTCCCTCTTTCTCTTTTTCTCTCTTTCTTTTTCTTTTTATGTATTCTATACAAAATATATTAAAATATTCATAAATGAGATTTGAATTCTTTTAATAATGCTAATAGTGTTTGAGTCAATAACACAGAGGTATTTCCAGAATGCCGAATCTTTACTCCTTTTTTCGCCAATAAGCTAAAATAAATTGAAGAAGCTGTGTGTTTAAACGAAATATAGTAAATTCAATTATTATGAGAATAAAATTAAAATTGTGAATGAACATCTACGAAATAATTGTGTTATATAATCACCATTAATGCTTCTCCTATCAATGTATTATGTATTTATGTATTTATGTATTATGTATTTAGAGAATGTCCTCATTGCAAAAATTAAGAAAACAGGGGAAATACCTACATAATGCTGTTGTCTGCAACAGCAGAAAACTGACTTCAAATGAAGGGTATAGTTAATTTAAGCAAAATCCAAGTAAAAGAAGCAGGTATTGAAATATGCATCAATGCATGTGTCACAATCACAATACAATCTTGTGTCAATTTTAGCTGGCTCTCATAGCCATGTTCACTAGAGCGTTTGTCTTAAAATGACTGGATAAATCAAATTTATTGAGTTTTCCTGAAAAAAATAGCCCAAAATGGATTCTTTTTATGCATTTTCAAAAACAATTAATCGGTGTGTCAACAGAAAGTTAATTTACTTTATTATACATTCATACTGAAGTCCTGTATTACCAATACAGTCAATCTGAGTTAAGCTTCGAAGCAACTGGGTGTTGTTTTATTTATTGTTTCATTTCTATGGTCCCCTTTAATTAAACTGGTCAATACGGGGGCTTTCCATAGAAACAATTACTTGGTATTCTTTACTCGTTGACCTTTTATATAGGTTAACATTGGTTTTTCTAGCATCTTTGAGACATACTAATATTCAAACTTCCAAACTCGGTGGAAGAGTAAGCAACAATTCTAGTCGACAAACAGGTGTTGTTGGATAGTGTTAGGTATTTTTCATCTCACTCACAAATGTTAGGGGTTTTGGAATATTTGAAGTTTTTCGAAAAGCTTCAAGGAAAAAAAGAGTTTGCATGGAAATTGGTTAACAAGCACCATTAGAAATTTAAGAAGCCGAAATCTTTAAATATCTACAGTCCCCTTTACAACAATGCAAAACAATTAAAAATATATATGTTGTATGAAAATCAATTAGTAAAGAGCCATATCATTTTGGTAGCACGCTTGCCTCTGACGCGGAGGACCTGAGTTCGATCCCCTGTACCAGCATGGGGATTTTATCCCCTCTAGGAGGTCTGGCACGGGGTGCACTCAGCCTCGTTAGTCCTGGGGGAACCAATTGAGGAGCTACTTGATGGAAAAGTAACAACCCCAGGTCGTGAAGACTGCATAACTACCCGGGAGGGATCAGGACGCTAACCATGTAGTGAACCCCACCACTGACGCCTGTAGTGGACTGAGGTGGGGGACACCGGCTGGGCCGTGCCAGGGCTTAGCTTAGTCTCCATATCACTTTAGAAAATATTTTAAGGAATAGGCACGGTCCCATTTAATATAATGTAAAGTATTTAAAAACATAATATGAACTACTTAAAAATTAATGTTGATGTTTAAACAAAACAATAAGTAAAGTAAGGAAATAAAATAACAAACATAGATCCTTACCAAGTATATCTATGTATCCAAAATAAGAAGGAAATGTGTTTCACTGTCCAATTTTACATAAGATAGCACAGTGTTATAATTATCCCATGTTTATGATCATTAATAATAATAATAATAATAATAATAATAATAATAATAATAATAATAATAATAATAATAATAATAATAATAATAATAATAATAATAATAATAATAATAATAATAATAATAATAATAATAACAATAATAATAACAACAACAATAACAATAACAATAATAATAACAACAACAATAACAATAACAATAACAATAACAATAACAATAACAATAACAATAACAATAACAAGAATAATAAGAATAATAAGAATAATAAGAATAATAAGAATAATAAGAATAATAAGAATAATAAGAATAATAAGAATAATAAGAATAATAAGAATAATAAGAATAATAAGAATAATAAGAATAATAAGAATAATAAGAATAATAAGAATAATAAGAATAATAAGAATAATAAGAATAATAAGAATAATAAGAATAATTAGAATAAGAATAATAATAACAACAACAACAACAACAATAATAATAATAATAATAATAATAATAATAATAATAATAATAATAATAATAATAATAATAATAATAATAATAATAATAATAATAATAATAATAATAATAATAATAATAATAATAATAATAATAATAATAATAATAATAATAATAATAATAATAATAATAATAATAATAATAATAATAATAATAATAATAATAATAATAATAATAATAATAATAATAATAATAATAATAATAATAATAATAATAATAATAATAATAATAATAATAATAATAATAATAATAATAATAATAATAATAATAATAATAATAATAATAATAATAATAATAATAATAATAATAATAATAATAATAATAATAATAATAATAATAATAATAATAATAATAATAATAATAATAATAATAATAATAATAATAATAATAATAATAATAATAATAATAATAATAATAATAATAATAATAATAATAATAATAATAATAATAATAATAATAATAATAATAATAATAATAATAATAATAATAATAATAATAATAATAATAATAATAATAATAATAATAATAATAATAATAATAATAATAATAATAATAATAATAATAATAATAATAATAATAATAATAATAATAATAATAATAATAATAATAATAATAATAATAATAATAATAATAATAATAATAATAATAATAATAATAATAATAATAATAATAATAATAATAATAATAGTAACAGTAACAATAAAAATAACAATAATAGTGACAGTAACAATAAGAATAATATAAGTAAACAATAACAATAATAACGAGGACTACAACAATTACTATTACGATGACTATGACGATGATTATGGCGATGATAACAATGACTATGACGATGACTGACGATGGTTACGACGATGATTACAATGACGATAACGATGACTATGACGACGATTACGACGATGATTACGACTATGATTATGAGGATGATTACGGCTATGATCACGACGCTGATGATGACGATGATCACGACGATGATGACGATGATGAAGACAATGATGATCACGACGATGATGAAATAATGATAATGATGATAGTAATAATGATAGTAATAATGAATATGATAATTATAATAACATAAAGAATAGCAATAAGAATTTGTCAGTGGAGAAACTGTATATCCAAAATAAATAAACCTCTTTTGCTACCTCATTTATTGTGAAATAGCCCAGTGTTATACTTATCACATCATCATTATTAACAAAAAATTGATTATATTCATTATCTTTTTTAAAAGCATTTGCTTAAAATGTTTCTAAAATGACAGCACTACCACAAAATGTGAACATTAATTTATTTAAACACCTGGTGAAAAGATCTGCAGATTTATGTTTGGACAGAATAATTAAGTATAGAGCAAACCATTTCATTTCTTGTTTCCTCAACAGGAACTGCCCGCTTGCCTCAACTTTGAAGACTGCATGCAAATGTAAATAAACACGTGCAGTAACCCGCCTCCAGGACAGACACAACTACATGATAAGGAAATTCTCCTTCCGTTTCCCCATCGGAAAACATTTGGAGCTGGCTGTATAGTGTTTTGTTGTCTCTTGATGTATAGAAGGATGTCTTTTAATACAGCCATGAATATATGATCTGTAGAAGTATTTGAGTTGATCTATAGACACTTTTTGTTTCACTTAACTTACTTTTTGTCTAGATGTGTTTTGAAGATCATCGTTTTAATTATCAATGGTTTCTTGACTGGCATTTGAAGAGGAAGAATCTGTTGTGATTGTGATTGTGCTGCTGTTGTTGTGATGAATAAGTCTTGTTACATTTTCCCCTCATAGCATGAATAAACTTCATCCACTAGATACATCCATTTAGAAGTCACTGAAGTATTTCTTCAATTTTGAGTGTAGCAATTGGGTGATCAGCAATCCAGGCTGATCAATTTCAATTTTTGATGTAGATTCACTTTTTATTTTGGTTTACTTGTGATCATTCACACCAGGTAATGTAGTAGACAGCATTAAAGTAACAGGTACAGGACTCTTTAACAGTAACAGTTTTTCAGATTAAACATATTTAACTTCATTTGTAATAGACAGAAATTTAATGCAGAAAGAGGTGTGAATGCTTCAAGGCAAATCTACTTGGGAAGAGGAAGATGTAACTAACAAAGCAGAACCCGCTAATACTACATCCCATTGCAATGCAATTCTGAAAATATATTTTCCTTTTATATATTTCTCCAATCTCTTATACTGAGGAAATAAAACCATAATTGGAAGGAAGAGGGACAGAAATCTTACACTAACTGCCTCTCTTGTCAAAGAAGGAATATTTAAATAACTCTCGTACAGTTAAATGAAAGACTCCTACAAAGGGTAAAACTAGAGCCGTCTAGATATACTGATACTGTGTCATCTGAAAGTGATGACAGTGTTTCTAATCAGGAACAAGATGAAACTGAAGAATTCATGGATAAAGTATCTTCTGAGTAACATGAGAAAGACAAGAGATATCCTATGACGAAACTTTCAAAAGTATGAATTTCTTCTTATCTTGGAGGGTATTGTAAAAGACAAGATATTCTTTTTCAGTGAAAATGACAAGTAAGAGAGAGGCTATTATAAACACTCGCTAAGTACCAGAAGCCATTTTAAATTCAGAAAAATAGAAGATTTATTTCAATGTAAGAGAACAAGCTAAATTTGAATTACTACCAGCACCAGTCATTCGGCAAAACCTAAAGGGTGAAGGATATTTTGCTGTTCCATATAAAATATCAAAATATGTTTACCTCACTTAAGGTAATTGTGAATGACAATTTCCCCATTTCCCTAGCTTTCCAGTATCTTGATACTTCAGAAGTCCCAAATATATCTGGGCATCATAGCAGGTGATCCCTATCCAGGACTACTTGTAGATCACAGGGCATGCAGGTAGGGCTAGGTAGAAGTCCAAAACAGTTGAGATATCATGTCCAGTGAGAAGACGAAACAATGCAACAGCTTCTTTTCTTGGTCTGTCTGGTATTGTTTGTAATGTTGAGTTACAAGATTGGTGAGCTAGAATCTAGTTCTGCATTAAATTGTTGGTTTAAGAGGCATTTTGTAAACATTTTGGCAGAGTGGTATGATAATTTTTATTCGGTTAAGTATAAGCATTGCACCTTTCTTAGCTGGTACATTGGCCCATTCATTTCCATACAGTTGGCAATGTCCACAGTAGGGCAGTCTTCTTATTCTAGTGTTTAAGGTTTTTTAAAGCTATTCTACAGCCCTGGATTTCTGCAGACTGAGGAAACTTTAATGATCCAGTTGTTCCTATGACAGATTTTGAGTTACTTAGAATGACAACATTGTTGAACTTCTCAAGATGTAGGAGTAGTTGCTGTAGAGTTGTCCTTATGGTCTCGGTTCCACCATCAAATGCAGTTTTATAGTATCCTATAGGTTTGTAAAAGTAGAACATAGAGCTGTATACTCCTGCTCCTGCATTTAAGCATGCCTGTAATTTGAAGCCATCTGTATATACATGCAGCCAGCTATTTTCAGGGTAGTTAATATTGATAGTTTCCAATACTAATCTTTTGAGAGCAACTTTGTCAACTTCTTTTTTCTTTACTTGCTGGTTCAGCTCTGTTGAGAAGTCGTATTGTTCTTCCGTTGGCTTCTGGGCTTTCATCAAAACCTGTGGTTGGTTTGAAGTTATTGAGTATTGTCCCTTCAATTTGGAAACTTTCTGAAGGAATCTATGTTGAATTTTCAAGTTTCTTTCTGAATTTGTGTATGTAGGCCAGTAGTAGTCATCTGGATTTCTGTTTAGTTTTTCATATAATACAACTGATTTCTCTTCAAAGACTTTGTGTAGTGGTTTAAAACCTGTTAGTGTTAGCATTGCGTCTATAGGAGTAGTTTTAATTGTACCAATCAGTCTGAGAGCTTGATTATGTATTTTCTCAAGTTTTCTTAAAGTTATTATCCAATGCACAGATAAGTGGTTCACAGCAGTATAACATTCCAGGGAGTATGTAGATCTGTTATGTGGTGGCTAGTGTTGTGTGGACACATCCTTACTTACTTGCTGCAAGATATTTCAAGATGCTTTGCAGTGTTGGAACTGATGTTCTCTATGTGCTGTTTCCATGATAATTTATTATCAAAAGTCACTCCTAAATATGTTAAGAGATCAGTTTGTGGGATGACTTCTGTTTTGTATTTGAGGATGTGTTCTGTTCTTCTGTATGCTAGAGAGAATGATTGGAGACATATTATTTATATTACACCACAATTCCAGTCATTGGAGTGCATTGTTGAGAGTTAGTTCGGACTTAATTAATGCTCTCTTTTTGGGTGTTTCTGTCCAGAACACCAGATTGTTAGCATATAGAAGGCTGTTTATATTTGGTACAGAGTTTAGTTCATCAATGAGATCATTTATATACATATTGAACAGTGTGCAACTTGTTACAGCACTCTGTGGTACTCCAGTTAGTAATATTTTGCATTGTGATAGTCTTTTCATATTTCACTTTGCAGGATCTAACTTCAGTGAAAGCTTTAAACCATCTATAAATGTTATTTTTGACTCCAGGTTTTGTCACTTTCTCTTTCCACACTGAATCATAAGCTCTTTGGGAAACAATAAAATCTACAGTAAGAACCTTTCCACTGTCTAGTACATCTTTAATGTGTTGTGAAAGTTTGGTTACTTGTTGGGTTGTTGACATGTGTTTGCTAAACCCTCCTTGCTCATTTTTTTATTATATTTTGATTTTCCAAATGCCAGGTGAGTCTATGACCAACCATTCTTTCCATTGTTTTAGCCATTATGCTGGTTAAAGAAATGGGTCTGTAATTTTGTAAGTTCTTAGGATCCTTTTTCTTCTTTAATATTGGCATAATTATTGCTCTTTTCCATAGGGATAGGATTGATCCAGTGTTCCATATTTTGTTGAAATATGTTAGTATTGTTATTGTAGCTTTGTGTCTTAAATGTTTCAGGAATTCTGTAGCAATATTAGCTTCTCTGGATGACTTAAGTTTTAACTGTTGTATTGCTATAAGAAGCTCTTGATCAGAGAATAGGACATCAAACGTTGTGGATGCTGATGTTTATGGGAGTTGACTGTTGGTTTTGTTGGCTTCTATCTTAATAGATTTTGACATTTTTCTTGTATAATATCCTTTTTCTTGTTCTTGAGAGTAGTATGAAGCAAACCCATTAACAATGTCTTTATTAAAAACAAAAAGCAGCGCGACAGCCCATTGTTGATAATTTTGTTTCCTGTCAATATTGGCACCTTTTCTTTTGCAGATTGTTGATAAATTTGTTTTTCACTATTCTTGTTATTGTTTGTTGTGAAGATAAATTCATCCAAACTGTTTCTTTTAGCTTCAAGAATTGATTTCTTCAGTTTGGCTGCACTTTGTCTCTATTTTATTATGTCATCCGATTTTCCTGTCTGTTCAGTCATTTTTCTTAGAGTGTCACATTCTTCCTTGAGGTTTTTAAGGTCTTTAGACCAGAAGCATTTATATATTTTCTGTGCTCCTCTAGGAATGTATTGTTTTGCTGCTTTTAATGTTATTTGGGTAATCTGTTTGTCTATTACACTTGGGTGTAATTTGAAGTCAACTTTTCCAAAATGAAGCTCAGTCTCAAAATGTGACTTAAAGGAGTTCCAATCTGCTTTTTTAAAATTCCAGGATTTTCTAGTATATTTTTGCTTGGATTTTTGCATAGGAAGTTTAATTTTTGCAATAACAGGCCCATGTCCCAAACCTGGGTCTTCAGTAACTAACCTTTCAGTTTTTGAATATAAGTCGGCAGATACCAATAGAAGTTCAGGAGAGGTCTGAGAGCCACTGTAATATAGGAACGTATGAGGGTCTTCTTTATTATACATTAGTTCAAGTTGTGTAGTTTTCAGTAGGTCTTCTCTTTCTTGTCCAGCCTGATTGAGATCTCAATAGCCCCACTTGGTTGAATGAGCTTTAAAATCACCCAAGAATATGGTCTTGTTACTTATATGGAAGAGTGAGAAATCTGGTTCATTATTTGGTGGGCTATATACAACAAATATTGTATAGTGAGTATTACTCTTACCTATATGTATTTTTACAATCTTACTTTTATCTGTACTATTTTTCATGATTTTTATCTCTGTAAACTGAGATGTGATGCTGTTGTGTACTCCTATGAGAATACCGCTTGCTACCTGTCTATTTTTCTAAACGATGTAGAGCATATCCTTTAAATTGATAGTAGGGCAGTGTCTCATGTGTGAGGTTGGCTTCCATAAGTGTGAATATGTCAATGTTATACCTTGTCAATATAGTTTGAAGCTCTATTCGTTTGGTTTGGTTTAAACCTCCCGCATTCCAATGGAATATCTTCAGGAATTTGCTGTTATTCTGAAAAGAATGAGATGTTGTTTAATTGTATGTTGTTTGATTGTATGCTGCTTGATACTTAGGCATATCAGTATCACCAATATTATAGCTCATTCAGCTGCAAAGAGTTTCCAGGGTGCGCCACGGGCAGGTAAATCTACTTTGCACCCCGCATGCCTAACATTTCTTTTATATATCAGATTATAAATATGTTTGTAATTGAGCACATATTACTCAGTTTGCTGGCATTTCTTTATATATTGTAGTAAACTCAATAGTTTACTGATAACAGTTCCCAAGTGCAATAAGTGGTACAGCACTACCTCCCATTCTGGAGGAGCAGAGTTTGAATCCAAGTTGTGACAATTGCCTGGATAAAATTTCTTCCTCAGTTTTCCCTTATCCTAATAAGTTGAATGTTGGGTAACTCATACTTAGTGAACCAAGACTCATTTGAGCATCATTTCACTCATTTCAGCCACTGTCTCTACAGACTTGAGTTGTTAAATGGTGGTTAAGGATTCATAAAGAAAACAAGAAAGAAAAGAAGAAGAAAAAACACCATATGTACACTGGTGAAGGTAGTTCCCAGAAAAATGTTTGAGTCCAAGAAGAGTCCCTAATACTTTCCATTCATGTCATAATATTCTGAAGAAAGTGTAATCTAAACTAAAGTGAGACTAAAATTACAAGGGTTGTTCGTAAAATAAGGTTCCCAAGGATCTGCAGTCGTGAGGAACGCTGTTACAGGAGATCTGGTAACACTGGCATGTAACTTGGTTCTCCATCTCCCAGTACCCCACCCTGCGAGCTGTCTGTGATGCTCAGTCTTGGCTTGGCAGCTGTTAGAAATGAAGCCTCCACTCACTTCTCGCGCCAGGTGCGAATTATGCTTTGTGATGCATTTTTTGTGTGCAAAAAGACTGCACTGGTGGACATTCATTCCCAACTGTGTGAAGTGTACAGAGAGCATACAACACATGTGCAAATGGTCCAGACAATTCAAAGATGGACGTACAGATGTCCATGACGACCAGCATTCTGGATGGGCATCGGTTTTGGATGAAATGATTGTGAAAGTGGAAGAAGCAATGCTGAAAGATTGAAGGGTAACAGTTCAGGAGATCTGTGAGATGATCCCTGATGTCAGCAAGACCTACATTTGTAAAATTTTGAACAATCATTTAGGGTATACCAAGGTGGGTGGAGGGATGCTCACGAAGGGAGTGCATTTTCATCAGGACAACGCTTGTGCACACATTGCCCTTGTGACAACCAATCTCATCAACAAATTTGGATGGGATACTGTCATACACCCTCCTTACAGCCCAAACCTAGCCCCAAGTGACTACCATCTCTTCCCTGACTTGAAGAAACACCTGCATGGGACGCATTTCACAACTGGAGAGGAACTGAAAGAAACTATTTTAAGCTAATTTTGCTGCACGGCAGGAGAGTTTTACAATGCAGGCAAACAAAAGATGGTACATAATATGCAAAAATGCATTGATCAGAACGGTGACACCATATGCAAAAATGCATTGATCAGAACGGTGATTATGTTGAAAAATAGGAAAAAGTCTAAGCTTTCCAAAAATGCATCTTTCAGTGTAAATAAATATGTTTTTCATTGTGAAAAAATTGGGAACCTTATTTTATGGGCAACCCTCATACTTATTGAATGGTATTCTGAGGAAGAACTTCTTATGATGTTAAGAGCTTTCAATCTTAGAGATGCTACTGGTATTTCAGGAAAGTCCCTCCATCACCTAAATGAACTATATAAATAAGGGGTTTTAAACTCCCAAAGTGTTACCAATTCCATACAGTGCAAAAAGGTCTTCAGTAGTTTTGTTTGATAAAACAAAACATGAGAATAACAGAGTAAGTCAGGAAACAGAACAGCAAAGGAAAAATACATAAGAATATATATATCTTTGAATTTCAATCCACAACATGGTGAACAAATATAAGAGTAAAATTGTAATGAAAATTATGCAAATAAAGTTCACTTTCTAGTTTCATTTCACTAGTTTAATTTTGACTGACATTATTAAATGGGGCATATCTCAGATTCTGCTTAATAGGTTACTTGGCAAAATAAATGTATCTCATTTTATGCCTTCAAATGATACCTCTACCTTTAAATAATGTCATACAATAACATTTCAACATAATTCAAAACAGATAATGAAAAAAACTTATTAAACAAACTTTTTTGTAGGCACGCTTTAGTAATTTCTTAAATCATCCATACTGAAAAACAATGAAATATTGAGATACATCCTTTTGGCTTAGGAGGGCAGAGTTCTTGTGCATGTAAATAAAAAGGAAAGAATAGTCACATTCAAAGTTGGTATTAAATACATTTTCAGAGTGTAAACCTACTGAAATGTGGCTGCTGGTCATAATAGTACCTTTATCTGGTAGTTCTACAACTTAGAACTCACATGTTTTACAGATGAACTGTGTGCATTATTTTTTACTTGTAAAATTTCAGCTCTGTCACTCTGTTCACTAGATATATACAAATATTTGACAATTAATATTAAATTCCAACAGGTAGTATACAATCTTGAAGTTCATGATGATGATGATGATCACATGTTTTCCATTTCTACAATGAACGGACAAGGAGTAATACGACTTAATGGAGTGCTTGATTATGAACGGAAGTTTCTGTATCAACTACATGTTCTTGCAGTGGATAGAGCTATTAATGAAAAGGTAAGTATTGGAATAATTAACTGATGCAACCTAAAATGAGAGAATATGCCAAAAATAATTATTTATTTAGTAATGTTCAGCTCATTCCTTTGCTATGAGAAGGTTTATAATTCAGCATTTTGGGCACAAATAGATAAAACAAGCTAAAACAAGCTAAAAGGCTGGAAAAGAAATTATTGACATTCCTGGAGGGTTTCTATTACAACTAAATATTCCAGCAGACTCAGAACATGGAGCATATACTGATGGTGCTTTGTGATAACCAAAATTACCAGACTATCCATTCCCTTTTATTTTTCTTACAAAGTGTAATACACTTTTCCTTCCTTCCTTCCTTCCTTTAATTCCTTGTAGTATACAAATGAAACTTTTCCTTTAATCCAGGAAAGTATAATTTGCTCATTATCTGTTATTCTTGATCTCAACCCACTTCAAACCTTCTTCTCAACTTTTAACCAACTAGTTTTTATTAACCACTCCCAAATTTCTTCTAACCAGGCAAGAGTTATAAAACACAAATTTTTTTTCTTGATGTCTCAAATATATTTTTCCAATATCTTTATCAGGCATCAGTTTATAAACCACCAACATATATTTGAGTGACCTCTCAATTATTAACTCATTCACACTTACTGTTCACCAATGGAAAGAAAGTCCCTAACAGAAATTTACTGCCCTTATCTGTTTGGAAGCAATGTGACAAGGACAGCAAGGGTGTGCGACAGAGAAAGTACACCACACAAGGAGTAAGGCTATTCAAAACATACCCTAGTGTAATAAACAAGGAGGGTAAGGACCCATTTCTAATCAGCAATTTCCCCCCACACTTCATTCCCTGGGGCCTTCCTTTGCTGTGATAAGCTATACCTTTCCTAACTCTGTCAAACATCCTGTATTTGCTCTATTATTTGGAACTCCCAAAATTAGCTTATATAAAAGTTATAAAATTAAATTCATATTATGCCAACTCTCATCAGTTCCCCATAAGCTCCAGGAACTAAGTGGGGAAACACGTGTTTGGTATTATTAATTCAACTGAATTATCAGTCTCCCTTGATATAAGTAAAAAGCAAATTAATTGTAATCAGTTTTGACCTGATAGTAAGATATATTCAATTCTCTTATTTCTTTCCCCTCCACAAATCCATTGCGATTCAACCAAGGCAAAATAAATCCTTTCAAAGTACGTGCTTAATGTTCATAACTGACCTCAAATGTAAACCTCTTTGTATTGCTGTCATAACTATTCTCCCCTTCACTGATGTACTTCTTTTATGTGTCTCCCAGCTTTCATTTCTACTCAAATTTATTTTTAGATATGAGAATTCACTAACAACCTGAATTTGTTTATTCTGCTATGAACTATTTTTCATCTTTACACAATTTATTATCCTTCTTAAACATATGACTTCAGTTTTCCCATGATTTACCTTCAGTCACCATTCTTCAGATATTTTCAATTTCTTCTGTGCCTAACTTTAAACCAATCACTGGTATTGAGATCATCAATAAGTATCTTTAGTATATCCAAGTTTTAAATTACAGGCATGTGAATATTAAGTCTTCAAATAATTCAATATATCATCAAAGTTAAACAATGGGTGATATTGATAAAACCCAGCAATCTCTGAGAGGTAGAACTGGAACTTAAAAATTCAATGCCACAGCTGGGATTTGAACCACAAACCCTCCGCTTACCAGGCGGGTGCTCTACCCTTAAGCTACTGTGACAGCCTGCCAGAATGACATTGAATTCTCAAACCAGTTCGTATTTTTCCCAGTAAACCAAATCCCAGCTGTGGCATTGAATTTTTAATTTTCAGTTCTACCTCTCAAACATTGCCCACACATGGTTTATGTGTTTAAAAACACCAACAGTAAGTTTGTTGGCATAAATAATTCTTGGGAGCAAAACAGAGTAAACTGTTTGCAAGAACAAAATCTCTATTTCATATCAATAAAAAATGGTATTGTTTACTTTAGTAAAATAATATAATTATGTAAGCATGTAGTAACCATAGCATAATAATCTGGTGGGTTTGTAGTGAGGATGATAGGCAATTGCTTTGTCAATAAACCTAATTTGCCCCTACCTTAACGTCAACTCTAGGACCAATGGAATTTGTTTGAAAGCTGATATATCACTGTATAGCAAATGGAATCTTTATTTACAGAACTGTCTCAAGAGATAATCTTGGATATACATTATAAATAAGTTGAAGGTTAGTTTTCTTTCTTGAAATAAAACTCTTGAAACAGGAGCCACTTACTGTATTTCATTGCATAATTGTCGTCATTACATTATTCTTGCACATTGATTTATAGACAAGCTTTTCACCACATAAATATTGCATTAGTATTTCAGGACCTTGCTATTCAGAAATATTGAAAAATAATGTGATGCCACCTAACAGTTCATGGGAGAGAAGACAGGGTAAGCAGCGTACTATAGCATATTCCTCATTGTTGATGCCATCAGTTTGCCGACTGCTGAGGTAGTGGTTAGCCCATCAATGACTCTGATTAGTTCAAGTATCTAAAGCACAGGAATCAGCATACATGACTAACGGATAAGTGAATGGATGGCAAGCAATGTAAACCATTTGATCAGCATCTGCCAAGTCAATAACCATCATATTCTTCAATTGTGTATGGCTGTTTGTTTCTATAGCTAATCTAACAAGAGCTTGTGTATAATAAATGCTCACCCGTATCTGTTAAAATGATCTTCACTTATTATTTACCTATTTTAACCTTTTTCCAGGCCAAGTTATGAACTTGTTCAGTAGTCTAATAATATTGATTCCAGTTATGAAGTATACATTATTCAAAAGTATAATAAATAGTTTTATAAATAATAGATGAGTCTTAATTCAGGTAACTCTAAAGTCACATTTTTCTTTTTAAACCTTTTATTTTCATTTACTGGAGCGGGTGTTTGGATTGGAATATCAGAAACACTTGGTTTCCCCTCCCTCCCCTCTCATTTCCTTTCAACTATGAACAGCACAGCATGGCTGTGCTATATGCTCAGACTTACTCTTACTCCCATTACCATACACTGGTCGCTGAAAGTTAACATAGCCAGTCTTAAATAATTTATTCTTCACATAATGGTCATACTGTTTTTACTTAGAAGAAAACATAAAAGTGTGTGCATCTGTAACAAAGAGTAATATGTTGTTATATTTTATACCATTTGGCCATATCTTATGCATAGTTTCATTGAATAATCTCACAATTGCTATATTATTTGCTGCAGATAGCTCTTTACACACCACTAAATATGACTGCTCACTAACTACTTCATAATTTTTCATTACACCAACAACATCATTTCCTATTTTTCTGATACTTGAATCTTGAGTTTCACCAATGCTGACACAAAGTTTTTCATTTTCACATGCTGCCCTAATTTTTGCAAAGTTTCATCATAGCACTTAGGAAAGCAGTTCTTTCTTAATGTTGATTCTTCAGAAAGCTCAGTGTTGATATATTTAGTCAAAAAGTTGAGTATTATTTACTTTTATGAGTGGGATGTTGGCTGCAACAAATGCTCTGCATAAATCTAAATAATACTGAGGACAATTTAATCCACCATTCTGGGTAGCTGACATTGATATGATGTGCTAAGCAATGGGTTGAATGAGATGCCATGCCATTGTGTTTGTACCTTAGTTATTTATGTCCACAGAGAACTTCAGCCATCAAAATAGGCAGCTTTTGTTGTAGAAAATCAAAGTAGTAGTCTACATTGAGTGGGCTAAGATAACAAAATAGTCATATTAGATATCTATTCTCTGAGTATATCAGCTCAGGTGTTAATGTTCCATTGGATCTAGAAGGCTAGCTCTTTCATCCACAGTGTACTAGTATCCTTGTGGTGGAAATTTACTTGTACTGTATTGTGGCATTCAGCTTCTTCTGTGAGGAATGCAATTGAAAAAAATGTTTGGATCTTGTTCCGTTGTTTATAAGACCCATCCAGCAAATATCACTCTACTGATGATACAGTTGCTACAGCTTCTGGAGTATTTGTATGCAGCAAGGATAGAACTTTGCATTATTCAGGATTCCCCATGCAGAGGATTAGCTGACACAGACATGCCTGTGAATGTCTCCGGTACAAGAATGCAGATGATGAATGTTTGACGATCACAGTTTCATCATGCCTGCTCACACACATGGCAATATCTTTGTGAATGAGACATTTTGAACAGTGCTCTTAACAATAGAAGCCAGTTTGCAGTTCATAAAAAGCACATGAATTCTTCTCTGCAGAAATTCTCATTGGTGTGGACAACATGCCCTTCTTTCATTATGCTTTGCCACCCTATATAATTTTAACATGTCCTGATACTTCTTTATTATTTCATATTGAACATGTGGAGATGGAAACACATATTTGTAGGTACTATTAAATTTTTAGAAAGTTCCATTTACTTGAATTTGGGCAAAAAAACATGCTGCTTTGGAGTGTTCTTGAAACATAAAGTTTAAAAAAAAAGTAAAAGTGCATCCAGAGTTGTTTGTCAAACCCAGCCATTAAATATGATAATCGAACATGTGCAGTAATCATTGTACTTATACAACATAAGCTTTAAAGCTGAGGGTCCAGTATTAAAAATGTGATTTTATACATCAACCTAAGCTGTATGTAATGTTTTGGTTTGTTTTGCCAGATGAACACTGGTACAGCAGCCATATTACTGAAAGTGGAAGATGTGGAAGATCAACCACCAGAATTTGTTGTTGTGTCTCCTGTAACAAGAGTAAGTGAAGATGCTCATCCAGGAACTTCAGTTTTACAAGGTAGAATTAATTGATTTGATTTTCATCCATTTTTATAGTGTGTGGATAACTGTACCAAGTAATTCATGTGATTTTCAATTTCTAGTAAAGGCTGTGGATGGAGACAGAGGTATCAATAATAGAATAATATATTCTATTACCAGTGGTGCACAGGACTGCTTTGAGATTAATTCCCTTACTGGAGTTGTTTTTACAATTAAGAAACTTGACAGAGAGAGCTCTGGAAACAACAATGGTGCCTACATCCTTGAAATTATGGTGAGATATAAATAGAATTAATTGTTGTTTGTGATACACAAATAACACATATATGCATTTGTAATTAGTATTATTTGAACAGATTTTTATTTTATTTATTTTATTCATTTGTGCTACAACAGAGCAAAGCTCCAATTACAGTAGCTACATTTAATTTATTTACACAAGCTTGACTAAATGCAAAACAAAAATATAAGAAGTAATGCAAAGAAACCAAAAATAAACTATACATATATTAAGCTATTATTGGAGACAAGACATTGCAAATTGTGTACTAACCAAGCGAATAAGTGATACAAAAGAGTAAACAATAATTAAACAAATTTGAATATAATAGAATGAGAATACAATAAAGTATTAAGAAACTAAGACTAAAACTGAAACATATATTAAACTGCTATATAAGACTAGAATTACAAATGGTATACTGATTCTGCAGATAACAATAAGTGATACAACTGAAAATCTCATGCAAATAATTCCCATATTTAATTGTTTTTTAAACTGCTTGTAAGGTAAGCTAAAATCCAGCTCTATTTTAGTTGAAAATTTGTTGTATTTCGCACACAACCTAAGAATGGGAGAATTTTTATGGGATGATGTTTTCGGAGTCCTAAATTGAAACAGCTGACAATTTCTAAAATTAGTAGTACTGACATTAAAATATATTCTGTCAAGCAGTTATTCGGTGGATACCAGGCCATTTATGAGTTTATACAGAAATAATTGTTCAGCTATTACTCTACGATCAGAAAGTGAGACTATGTTGAATTCGTTGAGCAGTTGACTATACAGCAAGTTCTGATTATAAATAAAAACACCGTGAGTTTTGTAATATAAGTATCCGAGGAACTTTTTTTTGGATCTTCTCTATTTGATTGTGGTGACATTTATACATTGGTGACCATACAATTGAGGCATATTCTAAATTACTACGAACAAGACTTTTATATAGAATTAGCATAACCTGAGTGTCTTTTAAGTCCCTACAGGTCCTGAATACAAAACCAAGTTTCTTAAAGGAATCATTGGTTATATTTATAATGTGTTGATTAAAAGACAAATTCTGGGTCATGGTAACACCTAAGTCTCTGACAGAATATACTCTTACAAGTGGAGAACTATTTAAATAATATTTAGAATTTAAGTGTTGCTTGCTTCTGGTATATATCATATAGGAGCATTTCTTAATATTGAAGTGAAGCTTGTTTTCCAAGCTCCATTTACAAATATTATCCAGATCAGATTGTAATTTCAACATATTGTCAGCATTACTAATTGTCCTGTATAATTTTAGATCGTCAGCATACAAGAGACATTTGGAGTACTTAATGCAACTTGGTAGGTCGTTTATAAACAGCATGAAAAATAAAGGTCCTAAATTTGATCCCTGTGGAACTCCAGAATTAATTAACTCCAGATGCTCAGATGCGCATGATTAAGCACCTTTATACTTTCTCTACTATGTATAGTAAGCAGAGGAAGCATTGTATTCCACCAAAAAATTCTATGTCGACATTTCAGTGGAAATATATGTTTTGAGGCCCCTGAATAAAAAGAGAAGCATTTTTAAAAAAAAGGTCTGTGTGTGTGCGTGCCTGTGTGTGTGTGTGCATGTGTGTGTGTGTGTGTGTGTGTGTGTGTGTGTGTGTGCGTGTGTGTGTGTGTAGACAGCATAGCTCATAAATGAAAAGTGTTAAAAACCAAAGTTGGTATTTAAGTTTAACATTTTTTAAGGATGCAACACAAAGATGCTGAAGAAAATTCCTCCATCCTAAACTACCCTTTACATGGAAAATTTTTCAAAAATGTTGATTTTCTTGAAAATGGCTTTAGCAATTTTGATTAAAATGCCATATGTTTGAGATATTTTTATGAGAAATTAAATGTTGTTGTTGTTGTTGTTTTCTAGTGCCTTGCATCTGGCAATGAAGCCATTAGCATTCGTGCTTTCCAATACTTTTGAACTGTAGTTTCTTCTGATCTTAATGCTTCACAGGTCTTCAAGTGTTCTTCATTCATTTCTGCTGGATCGTTACACAGGACACATATCGGTGAGGCTGAGATACCTATTCTGTAGAGATGACTTGCCAAGCAGTCATGATTTGTCAATAGTCGGAAGGCTGCAACAGCTGTTTTCCTTGGTCCCTGGGGGATTATATCTGGATTGGAAAGTAGTGTAATCCATTTTTTATCTTTGGCATTTGTTTCTATTTCTTGTAGGTATGAATGACAAAAATTTTTAATGATCAAGCGTTTTATTGAGGAATATGAGAAATTGAATTTAGACTTTTGTGTTATTGTTGTGGCTTTCTTTGCAAGTGAGTCTGCAGCTTCGTTCCCCATGACTCCACAGTGTGCTGGAATCCATTGGAGATGAACAGTCTTATTAACTTTTTGGAGTTGTGTTAACATTTTGTAGCATTCTCTAATTTTTGTTGACTTCTTTGTAGTATTTGAACATATTCCCTGAATTGCAGCTTTAGAATCTGAAAGAATTACTGCCTTGTTAAATTTATTTAAGGGAAGATTTAATAATTGTCGGAGAGCAATGTATATAGCCTCTATTTCTCCATCATAATTTGTTGTGTCTCTGCCAACAGAATGATAAAAGGAAAAATGTGAACATGTAACTCCAGCTCCAGTAAGGTTTTCCTTCGAGGATCCATCAGTATATATGTGCAGCCATTCTTGTGTGGGATACCTAGTATTGATTGTTTCCAGAGCTAGAAGTTTTTGTATTTCTTTTGGTGTGTCTGATTTACTTATTTCCTCTATTAATTCCAAATTGAAGGTAGGTTGCAATAATTCCAATGGATTTTCTCTAATAAGTAGATTTTCTCTGGTGTTAGGAATGTTCAATTTGGATTTAATCTGTGTTACCTTTTCTAGGAAACTACTATGAGTTTTAAGGATTGAAGGGGGGAGGTTCTGTTCTGTCCATTTAGAGTTTGGCAGTCGTAACATTTTCTCGTGTTGGAGCAATGCTTGTTCTTCTATTTTTGTTGTTATTGATGGGGTCCGTGTTAAGGCAAGCATGGCATCAATAGGTGTGGATTTAACTGCTCCAGTGATTAGGCGAAGAGCCTGATTTTGTATTTGTTCAAGTTTATTGATGTTAGCATTTGCTGCTGTTATTAAAGCTTCAGAACAGTACAAGAGGTTTGGTTTAATATACATTTTGTATGTTGTGTTAAGGACTCTCCTTGAGCAGCCCCATTTAGCACCAGCTAACCTTTTCAGGATTTGCAATTTCTTTTCAACCTTTTCTGAGATGTTTGTTATATGTTTTTTCCAACTTAGCTTTCTGTCGAAAGTGATGCCTAAGTATTTGGCATCATCAACTGCTTTGAGTGGTTTACCATTATAATTTATGCTAATATTAACTGGTTTGTATTTTAGTGTAAATAATTCATAATTTGTTTTTTCCACATTGATAGTCATGAGGTTTTTGGAGCTCCATTCATGTACTTTGTTTAGGGCTGTTTCTATTCTGTCTTTAATTAATTCAGGTTTTTTTGAAGAGCCTGAAGTCCAAATGACTACATCGTCAGCAAATAGAGCAATTTTGGTTTCTAAAGTTTTTATTATTGATGGAAGGTCATTTATATATATGTTAAAGAGTGTTGTGCTCAGAACAGCACCTTGTGGAAGTCCTCGGTGTGTTTGTTTATATTTGGAAATGTATGTATTATATTTTGTGGCACAAAATCTTTGTGAAATAAACTGAGTTATCCACTTAAGCATGTTACTTTTCACACCTATTGATTGCAACTTCTCAACTAATTTATTTCTCCAGACTGAGTCATATGCTGATTTAAAATCAATGAATACTGCCAAGGTATCCTCCTTTCTATTGAAAGCTTCCTTGATGTCTTGGCTTAGTAGGAGTACATTTTCACTTGTACTATGATTCTGTCTGAAGCCGGTCTGTGAACTATTAATTAAGTTGTAATATTCTAGGAACCAGTTAAGTCTAGATGCCACCATTCTTTCCATCACTTTTGCAATAACACTGGTCAAAGATATTGGTCTGAAACTATTAATATTGTTTGAGGGTTTGTTTTTCTTTAAAATCGGGATGATAATGGCTTTTTTCCAGTCGGAAGGTACAGTCATTCTCCAACACGTGTTATACAGTTTAAGTAGGATTTCTTTTCCTTTCCTGCCAAGGTGTTTAATAAACTCTGGATGGATCTTGTCAGGTCCAGGAGATTTTTTGTTCTGTAATTGTTCTATTGCTAAATCCAGTTCTGTTTCATTAAAATCCTGAATAAAAATATCATTTCGTATACCTTTTGGCTTACTAGTTTCTCTGATAGTTTTTTGGATAGCCTTATCTTGTTTTTTATACGCTTGGGGTACTCTTTGTGACTGAGCATAAAACTTGTTAAGGGATTCTGCTATTTCCCTATCTGTAGTTAAGCTTTTGTTATTATATTTTAATGGTTCAGTTGTATTTTTTGATAATTTTGTTTTATTAAGGAATTTGTATATTTTATTTCCATCTTTCCTATAGTCCATATGTTCTACAAAATTTGTGAAACTGGCCCTTTTTGCTGTAATTAATTCTTTCTTAAAAATGGCTGCTTTTCTTCTCCAGTTTTGCACATCTTCTGGACACTTGGTTCTTTCGGCTTTGACTCTTGCTATATTTCTTTCGTGTTTTAACTTAGATAAAGATGGAGACCAAAAGTAGCTATATTTCTTTAACTTTCCTTTGGGGATATGTGTTTTGGCTGCTGTCAATAATATTTCACAAATTTTTTTATTCATTTCATCTGTTGACTTGAACTCTGATTCTAACAGTATATTACACTTCCCTTCTATCTCATTTTGGAAACTGGACCAATCTGCTTTTTTAAAATTCCAAGAAGTTTTAACTTTTGGTTTGTTACTTTTATTTATTAGACCTCTTATGGAGTTTATGGTGATTCTGTGGCCTGAACCTGGGTCTTCTATTATTTCTCTTTTTGTATTGTCAATTATGTCAGATGACACCATCAGAAGATCAGGATTTGTACCCGAACCATTATAATGAAGGTAAGTGGGTGGATCATTTGGATTAAATATTAATTCCATTGTTGACGAGTTTAATAGGTCTTCTATGACTCTTCCAGCTGAATTTATATCTCTGTAGCCCCACCTAGGGGAGTGTGCATTAAAATCACCTATTAAAATACTTTTGGGTTCTATGGGAATAGAATTTAGATCTAGTGTATTGTCTGGAGGATTGTAGATACTGTAAATTCTATAGTGGTAGTTACTTTTCCATACTTCAATTTTAACTATTTCTGATTTATCTTGTTCTTCCATTGTTTTTTGGATTTGGATAGTAGCTATCATATTTCTTTTAATCCCTGTAAGAATACCACTTGCTATTTGACGAGCCTTTGGAAGTATATGTGTAGTGTACTGATCCATTTCAAAGTATATTTCCTGTTCTTGTGATATATTGGCTTCTTGTACTGTGAAGACATCTATATCTTGGTCTTGTAATATTTTCATTAGCTCTTGTTTTTTAGGCTGGGACATGCCTCCTGCATTCCATTGTAGAATTCTTAAAGTATTGGAACAATGATGAAATTTGCCTAAAGATGTCCCCACCCGGAGATCCGATTGGGGGACAGTTTTAACTCCGGAATGTTTATCTTTAGGACTCATATTCATGTATGTGGCTTTCATGTAACTGTTTTCTTAACGGGCACCAGTTTTACAATGTGGCAGTTACATCACCCGACTTAAACCCCCATTTTGCAAGGGGGACCACACCTATCGTTGGTCAACGGGTCCATCGGACCTAGCCGGGAGGACTAAATAGATGATATTTAGATCCACCGACCTTCCCCTCATGTGCCTCTGAGGGACGCTGTTGTGCTGTGATAGGCCAGCACATATGTAAATGACATTTCCTCCATTTTAGATGAAACAGTTATACCGCTGTGATTCGGTCCCCAGAGCCTCATCTGTTAAAAGCAGGGTGCACCACGGGCAGGATGAGGATGGGAATTGGGTAGGAGAGGCTATAGGAGGCGCATCACTACCCCTTACTACCCCAGAAATTAAATGTATATTTTGAATATTTTGGGCTATGGCCCATATAGTCCTGTTTACTCTGGATGACTTTTGCATAACTGGTAAACCACAAGAGATAGATCAAATCTTTCTGTACAAAAAGGTAGATCTTGCTAAAGCACACACTTTATGTTCAAATAAGTTTTTTCGTAGAGTGAACCATTTCAGAGATATTCCTTGTTATTTGTGTGACTTTGGAATACTTTCGTCAAATGGAACATTGTCATTCATTTTTTTATATGTTAGCTGTGCGAAGTAAATGGAATTTTAAAAGATTTTACTATCGCTCAAAGCCTTGCTGTATTCCTACTTCCCCTTGCACCTTCAAGGAAATAAGCAATAAGACAATTTCTGCAAATGTTTATCTCAAATAATATGAAGAATATTTAGGAATAAGAGTTTGTAAGAATGGTTAGTACAAAAATAGAGAAAGTCATGTGAGTGCAACATATCAGATTCTTTGTCTTATTACATAGCTGATGAATCAGCACTAAGATTGTTTTGCTCATATGTAAGAGTTCAATGGCTCTTCAGTCATAGTAGCAATTATTTTGAGATTGGAGGTACTTATTCATAATGAGATTTCTCCATCTCTCCATAATGAGATTTATGCATTATGAGATTTATGAGATTACAGGCAACTGTTATTCTTGATCAGGACAATTCAAAACCTTTAGATAACACTAAAATAATACATATTTTATCACCATGTGAAAAAGTTTCGATAATATCACATTTTGCTACAATTTGAACAGGACTTGTTCTAAAGGCTTAAAAGGGTCCTCTTATAAGTTTAATGTTTGAGGTTTCTTCTTTTATTCTTCTTTTTAGATATTTGCTGTATAAAGAGCCTGTTTAATGCAAAGTGAAATCAATATTAAAAATCAGTATGTTGTAAACCTGCTAAATATAAATGTTTATTACTTCATTTTTAACGTTAAGTGGCTATTAATAAACTGAATACCTCCTCAGAAACTTTAAGTGGCTATTAATAAACTAAATACCTCCTCAGAAACTTAACATTACTGATGATGATGGTGATTGTGATTATCGTGACTGTGATGATGGTGATTGTGATGATGGTGATGATGGTGATGATGATGATGACGATGATGATGATGATGATGACGATGATGACGACGATGATGGTGATTGTAGTGGTAGTGATGGTGATGGTAGTGATGGTGATGGTAGTGATGGTGATGAACTGGGGCTAGTATTCCTGTAAGCATACATGTTAGATCAATAGTTACACTATAAGTCAGAATGCTTACATTTGAAATTCTACAACAATCCTTTGACTAACCTAATTTATAAAACACCCTACTGGATTCCCTGGGGCACATAGACTCAAACCCTGTGATTACCAATTTATTGGGCTCTGTTTACTACTCATTTCTATCACCTACTAATATCTAACTCCTCTTTCTCCTCCTTGCTGATTTTCCTCAACCATTTAGTTCTCATTAAAGCAAAATAGTTTCCTATTTCCAATTTGTTCTTCCTTATTTTAGCATTAATCATATTTTTGCCTACAATTTCTAATGATATACTTGGCTATTTCTGTCTCAATTTTTTTCCTAAGAATCTTAGTTTCTTCACATTCTGCCAGTTATCATCATATTGGTTACAAAAGGGAAGTTTTCATAGATCAGTCCTTGCTCTTAATTCTTTTAATATGAGAATACAAATTCTACCTCTGCAAAGCCTTCCCTTGTTATTTTGTCATATTGTAACAGCTTAAATTGAAAGGGGGTTGAAAGCCGTTACTTTGGGAGCATAGCAGGGTTGATGGGAGTTAGGTGAGCTACTCATAATGACCAACCATGAGTCTTAACAATAACAAGATTTAATGAAACTGAAAGGACAAACAAGCCATTCTACCTAAAAAGATGAGTACAAATGTTTAATTAGAAATTACCTTAGGCAGATGTAAAGTTAGATGACGCTTCCATACTTGGATCCCCATGCTCAAAAGAGCCTTCAGCATAGCCCCATCATCTAGCCAAACACTACTCCCCCTCCTTTGAATTACGGAGTTCTTTTTATAAGTTAGTAAACACCTCCACTCAGGAAATGACCAAATATGATATTGTAGACTTTGGTTTCTTTAGATTGCCTCATAAAGCCCACATGATTCCATAGGAAGTGACTCGGTGCCTTGTAATACAGCTAATGCTAGCATCCTGTTATGAAGTTAGAAAAAAACTGTAATTTTATTTAATGGCATGCGTTAGATCTGTTCGGGATATCAAAAGAACACACTTCCACTGTGTATTAATAAGAATAGAACACAAGAATGTCACATCAAAAATACAAACACAAAGGTTGCTACATAATCATAACAATAACAGTAGTATAATAGCAATGAGTCATATAAAAGATCATAAGAGGAGACAGAAAACAAAATTAATGACACAGTACTGGAGTTCGTGTGGATACATTGTTCGTCATCTGACGTCGAACTGTTAACCAAAAGTTGAACTAGTCACTCATAAGCGTCTTGAAGTATTTCATGATTGGTGGCACACTCTGTATATAGAGTTCCTTAGAACTTGGATAACATGACTCCACTATCATGTACACAAATGTAATTATGATAAACGCTGCTAGCTGTAAGATCCCAGGCATATTTTTGCAGCATTTGAAATGAAGGTGCACTGAGTCAAAGGCTGGTGCCAATGCACGAAGCAAAAACTTCACTTCCATAAGAATGTTGCACTGGGTTCAATTCTTGGATACAGCACTCACAAATATTTTAGTCATGCAGATTATCACTGTAATATACTATGTAGGAGACTAAACAGTGAAGCCAATGGAGTTTCAACACCACTGGTAGGCACAACACAGAAGCAAGTTCACAGATTCATATATGAAGTCCTGTGCATAGTAGCTTTCATTGTTCTGTGTTTCAACAAAGCTGAAGTTCACAAAGACGGCATGGCACAAATAGAGCACAACACTTAACACTCATATTTCAAAGGTGTCTGACCACATGCAAAAATAAAGTGCTCTCAATAACCTTATGACTCAAAAATTATAAAACATACAGTAATTTTAATGAAAAAGAAGTGACAGATAACCATTTAGAAAACTGTCATACATGAACACAAGAATAAAACCGAGCTGCTTGCTTGCGAAAGAAAGAAAAATTACAATTTTAACATGCATAAGCAAATCTTGGAACATAAACAGTAAAATAAATCTTTAAATGGGACAGTCATTACATACATAAAATTATAAGAGAATAGCCATAAAACCAATACAATAGTAAGCCATCAATGAAACACAAACTACAATAAACTTTGAAAAATTAATAAAGCTGCAGTAAAACATTAACAGCTTCAAATCTGTTGACTTGAGAAGTGTGTGACTTCACAAAAGTATCCTTCAATATCTAACATTATTTAGGCTGTCACGTTATCATTACTTGCAATATAATATGAGAAAATGTTCACAGATTTCATTAACTAGGTTTACAAACATAAATCTCTCAAATGCTATAACCATACTCTTGGACTCAACTCCTTTAAAATTCAGCAACAAAAATACACCAGTGTTTTAAATTCAGCAATAGTGTACTAAAATCAACATAATATGTTATCAAACACCTCAGTGCACAAACATTATCCTTGTTTTGTACATAGCTTTTTTATTTATATGTGTAAAAGAAAATTAGTAGGTGTAAATATAATTAGGGTTTTTAGGTTAAGATCATCTTTGTTAAAAGTGGCAATGGTAGGTTATAAAAAATTATAAACAACTCATTTATCATAATTTACAATTTGAAAAGTTAGAATATGCATTTACCGATATTTCCGATACTTAGCAGATACATAGGTTTTAGGTTTGAAAAACAATGCTAAACTTCCTGTGGTCCAATTTTCAATCAAAAACATTTCTGTGTTAACTATGTTAAGTATTTTAACTATGTGCTCCAGGTACATCCGTAGCGCAGTTGGTAGTGCGCTTCCCTCTGGTGCGGAGGACGCGGGTTTGATCCCCAGTACCAGCATGGGGATTTTATCCCCTCTGGGAGGTCTGGCACGGGGTGCTCTCAGCCTCGTTAGGTCCCGGGGGGACCAATTGAGGAGCTACGTGATGAAAAAGTAGTGGCCCCAGGTCGTGAAGGCTGCATAACTGGCTGGGAGGGATTGGGATGCTGACCACATACCACCCTCCAGTACTGCACCCCACCAATGACGCCAGTAGTGGGCCGAAGTGGGGGACGCAGCGGCTGGGTGGTAAGGCTTGGCTCTTCATAGGCTGTTGTGCCGGGGCTTAGCTTTTAGCTTTTAGCTTCAGGTACATAATCTTATGGTTAGCAAAATATTCTCAAATTAGTAAAATATGCTCTATTTTTGTTAAACTAATTATGAAGTGCAACGAAACCTGTTCCACAGAAGTTTTGAAGATTTAATCACCAACTGATACAAGTAGTTAGGAGAGAAAGACAAAGTGTAAGTCTTTTTGTACTTAAAAATATGATAATTTAAAATAATGAATAATTTGGAAAATGGACATGTATAATATTGGTAGTACATCTGCCAAAGTTCAGTTGGTATTACTGGTAGGTTAATATTAATAGTTTTCTTTGACTTTCACCTACTTATTTTTCTAAAGTGTCTCTTAATATATTCTTATTCATTGAGCATTTTTAAATTCTTACAACCAACTCCCCCCTGGACAAAAGAAGTTCAGAGTGCTCCAAGAAGATTCATCATAGGATTACAAAAAAAGCTTCATTTTTAACCTTTTAAATCATTAGAGAATGCATTGATATACTTGTTCACAATATGACTCCATAGTAACGGGTGATCCAAAAGACTGAACTGGGTGCGCTGTGTTTTGTCTGTACAGGTCCTCTGTGCTTGTTGCAGACTGCCGCTGTCATAGAACAGCACGGATAAAACCATACAGCATTTTTAAAACTTCTTTTAAAGGCTTTATTTACCAATATAATTATAGCAGATGCTGAAACTGGCCACCGTCATTGTCCATACATTTTTGGCACCTCTTTAGGAAATTATCCATCACTTGCTGTATTTCACATTGAGAAATGCTGACAATTTCCTGACGGATATTTTGTTTTAATTCTTCCAGGGTGTGTGGGTTTGTCTTGTACACTTTATGCTTCAAATTACCCCAGAGATAGAAATCGCAGGGGGTTTGGTCGGCGGACTGAGGGGGCCACAAATTTCTACTACTAATTCTGTCCTGAACACACATTAAATTGTTCTCATCCAAAGATTGGCTGTATGAGCTTGTTGAGTCTTGTTGAAAAAAGGCAAAATCATGCTCCCTGCCAGTTAATTCTCTAAAAAAAAGGGCACAAAATTGTATTCATGTATGTACGGGCGTCAACTGTTGACTCGAAAAAAATTGAGCCTATAAAACTTTCTCCACTAATGGCACACCATACACCTGGTGAGCTGACTGAGTTAACGCATACAAATCATAAATAAATATATGCTATGCAGTAGAAAACAAATGCTGAGCCATAATACATTTTGTGAATAACTGCAAGACTAAATAATAAAGCACACTGGTATTAATGCAGCTGCACAATGTCACATCAACGCAATACTCATTGTGAGCAGATCAGAAAAAACAAGTCATGCTCGTGACTAGGGCTCAGAAGATCATGCCCTAAAAACACTGAAATATGCATGCAAATATGCTCTTAAACATTTTTAAATATGCCAAGAAATATGCACTATTTAATTAAAACAATTAATGTCCCTGTGCAGCAGACAAGACCAGTTAGCACAAATAAGAAATAAAGTTACCTTATTCCTTAGAGATTGAAGCAGAAGTGGTCCCGCTGCTAGTATTAACTGCTAAATTGCAGTTCACAACCAACACTTTGCACAAAGTTTCAACTGCAAAACATCATCTGTTGTCTCGCAAAACACTTTTGTAACATAAAAAACTTCTCTCCACATCAGAAGATGGTATCGGGGCATATTTAAATGATGTTAACTGCTTCACAGAGAGAGATTAGTCAAGTCTCTTGGTGTGACAGCTGGTTTTCTCTAGAGGATGTCTCGAAAATCACACATCTGTTTATAACCAGAATTTTTTTAAATTACATAATTCACCTTCTCTTTCACTTTTTGTCCTATGCTACCAGGAACCGAACTTAGATCACATATTGTTTTTTCAAAGACAGTAAGTGATTCATGCAACGGAGATCCTGTTATGGCTGTTGGTAAGAAAGAAAAATGGGCAGGTATGAAACTAAGATCTTCTTTTAACCCAGTGCCTGACAGAATATTTTGAACAGTTTCTATTGATGAAGCATCTTTCGAGTCCAATGAATTAACAACCTCTTTGACTATTTCTATGTGCTCAGCATAATATAAAACTGCATTGACCCGTTCCCCATCGAGTTAACACTGGTGCAGGAGGAAGTCAGATATTAGGTGCTGTTGATCTAAACAACGTAACTCTTTTAGGAGATTTAATAAAAAATCTCTTTGTACTGGATACAAATCTATCTACCAATAGGAAAGAGTCAGGTATTGTCTCAGAAAGTGATGAAGAGTGTGTGCCAAACAGGTTATATGAATTAAGTTAAGAAAAATACCTTTCAGAGTTTGTCCTGATTTTACCATATAAGGACCTGCATCAGTAACAAATAAAAGTAACTGGTCGTATTTGATTCCACCTGGCCATAGTAATTTCAAAGAGTCCATCACAAACTGGGTCACAGTTACATTGTCAGTGGCCGACAATTGGCACACATTAAGAATATAAAGTGTAGTCTTTTGTTCATTATTTAAAGCACCCACGATTATATTAGCAATAGAATGGTGCTCAGAATCAGGGGTTTCATCAACAGACAACCACACAAACTGATCTGCTAATTCATTTTGTCTGTTTGACAATATGTTATTGTAACAATGTCCAACATAAGTCTTACGCAGTGTACTTTCTTCAGGCACGTGCTGTCGATTGTATTTGGCAAGAAAGTTTTTAAATGTTGGATTATTAATTTTGAACAAGGGAATATCAGCAGCTAAAAAGCTTGGCACAAGTCATAGGAAAATTCAGTAACCCTACTTCCTAAACACTCTACTAGCTGTTTTTGAACAGGTTCCTTATTTGCAAGTTTTCTGAACCCTATGATCTGTAGATATTAAATCACCCGAAAACTCTTTCTGTAAATTAATTAATCTAGCACTCAAAGTTGGTTTTATTTTTGGCATTTGAAGAGCTTTTTAACATTTTATATACGTAATTTAATTTGGTGGGAACCAGTTCACAACAATGTTACGTTTGAAGACCACGACACAACTACTGGTGGGCAGGCAAACGTTGCTATAATCGTGCTGCTGAAAACGTTGACCTGCACTTTATCTTTGTTAATATAAACCTCTCAGATAATGTACTGATTATTCTCTATGCACATACATATAAGGAAAGGATGGAAGCAGAGGATTCACTGCACGACATGACTCAGCAATAGTTCTCACCACCTCGCGAGTTCCATCATCATGTGCAATGCTACCAATGTGAAAATATGATTTGAAGCTTTCCTGGTGATGAACATATTCAAGATGTTCTCAGGCTTCAAGCCAGGTGTAGTGATGAAGAGCCATCGACGTTTTGGGAGTGTACATCTCTCCCATCATCAGGATGATGAATGACTAGCAAGAGTGAAGGGACCAGTATATATACTGTCCGCTAGTGTGTACAGAGTAGAAAACACCCAGTCTAATGTGGAGCGTTGAACCACCTTATTGTGAGGTGCAATGTTCCACTCTTGATTTTGGAGACATAAAACTACACCATGCAGAGGTGTCTGTGGTTGTAGAGTCCAAAACTTAGCTTAATATCCTGTTGAATCATCAGCAGTGTTAACAATAAACAGCCTTTCCAATCTTCCTTGTGCATTCCTAAACACTTCAGAAACAGCAATGTTTTTCTTTATCATTATTATGATCTAAACTGAACAATGACTCTTACACTGCACGATAAACTGCATAAATGCAAAGATTTAGTCCTATCTTGATATCTCCCCTCAATTAACCCCACCCTTGTCAAGCATTATCCACTCACAGTACAGCTAATGTAACAATGTGAGTTTTGATGCAACTATAATGCTATTATTACTGGATATAGGCATAATGTTAGTGCAAATCCCATCAACGAAAATATTACACAGTAAATATTAAAGAAGGATACTTTATTGTTCTTTTTGCATGGAAATACAATAGGATACTACAATATAGCATTTTTGTATCATTAGTTTTTCATACATGTTTGAAAAACGGAAGTGCAAAATAGCGAGAACCATTACTGAAATACATTTTTATTGATAAGCACATTTAAAGTGTTTTATAAAATCTTTTTAACAATAATTACAAAGAAGGCTGCTTTATTTTTCATTTTGCTTACAAATACAATGTTATACTATAATACTGTGACACAGTAGTTTAGTATTGTACTTTAGTACTATACTTTTCCATAAATTTTTGATAAGAAGATGTGCAAGATAAATATAAAAATACAAACAAAATACTGCCTACAACAGTACTAAACTGGCAACCTATGAATAACTTTCAACAATGTCCTTATAAAAATCTTCTGCTCCTTCTGGTACGCTAAAATGCCTCATAAGTTTTAAGACATCCTTTTTGTTTTCCTTGCTGACCATGTTCTTCTTTTCCAAGGTGGTTGCTTTCCTCACTTCCTGAATTTTCGTACCTCAATCTCTACAGGACTTCCATTATAAGTGTCTGATACTGATAACAATACCTTCTTCTTAGACTTTTCATAAGCCATCACTCGCTGAACAGTTATTTTGAAAGGCATCTTAGGTTGCAGGGCTTTTAGTGCACTGGACTTGAGATCCTTTGCTTCCCAATCTTTATTTAGTATCTTACACGTATCTTAACTGTGCCATGCTGTTCCAGCACTTTATAATATTTGGTAGGTGACAGAATGTCCTCCTTTTTTCGGTAGTCTTTTTCCACTCTACCAAAGACTGTTGGGAGGCATATAGCTGTGTCCAGGAATAGGGAAATAATGCACCAGTTTATTAAATTTTCTGCTTTCTTCCATAAAGGCCATTAGCATGCAAATCATTACCGTATTTTTATTTTGACTGCTACAGGAGTCCGAAAGCAAATGAATTTCATTTGGGCCATTTTCTGACTGGGATGCCTCAAGCTTTCTGAGGAATCCAGTAGAGCAGAGGCTACATGATTGTATCCTTTAGGTCCTTCTCTTTCAAGCCAAGTATAAAAAGTAATCCCTTCCTTTGTATGTGCTTGGGAATGAATCATAATGCACAAATTATAAAGCCAAACCTGTCTTGAATAGAGTACTTCACCTACGGAGAGGTTTGGTATTGGCTGATTCTGTTGTATGTCAAAACATACTTTAATCACATCTGGATTTTCCTCCTTCATTATTGTATAGAACTTTTTTGCATGGAGTTTGTGCAACCTGTGGTTTGTTCTTAATTGATTCTTTTTTTCCAGAAACATTTCCTTCTTCAGTTTCAGCAGGCCAATCTTGCATGTTGAGCATAAATGTGTATGAGGAGTTTTAAATGACAAAAATTAAAGCAGTGATAGAAAATGTGTTTGTATTTCAAGTTTTTTTCCTTTCTTTATTTCTTTCTCACATTATCACTGACAGTCATGTCCTACATTGTTGGACTTCCTACTATCTGCGCATTCAGTTTAATAGCCTGCTTGTTTAAATGCAAACTTCTCCCTGATAAAGCTGGCCCGATATGAATGATATTATAGGAGCTTCTTTTGTGTGTAAAACAAATTCCTATTGTTGTTTCTGGCAGCAAGTGTTCATCCAGTTTCTTTTTTTCTTTTCTTTATTTCTTTCTCACATTATCACTGACAATGACATCCTGCATTGTTGTTGTCCCTTCAGGTCCCTCAGAAGCTTGCACTGTTAGCATTTATCGACTTTTGCTTTAACTGACTGAGAGCAAATATCGAGCTTTGCAAAAACTCGAAGATTTCAACACCCCATAACAACAGCAAATATTGAATTTTGACAAAACTGGTTCAGCAGTTCATGCACAGCAATAAGCTTTATATGTAACTGCAAAAATCTGAATTTTGACCAAATGAGCATTTATCGACTTGAAAAAATGCTCCTCAATTATGAGCGCACAAGTAACTTCTTGAGCATTTTCCAAGTATTTCCGAAGGACTCACTCAGTGTTTCCTCTAGGCCAGGGATTCCTTAAGAAATGTCTCTGCATACAAAATTAAATGCTTCACCTATTCCTTTCCTTACCTAAAAGAATACTCAAGCTAATGACTCTGCATACCGCCTTAGGTCATTGCGTTGGAATTGGGGTGGAGGTACAAAGCATAAGAGCCGTGTCCTGTCAGGTAGTGGATCGGTCCATGTGCTAAGCGCAGGTGCTTCATTTTGAGGTGTTCTTCTAAGTTTGGGAGAATGTTATATAGTCATCTAATTGTGCTTGTGTTCCGCTCCTGCTACCACTCAGAGACAAGGTGTTACTTGATTTCTAATTCATATTTCACTGGGGCACCACTTAGCTGTGCTGCACTGCTTTTCTCAACCACTAGCATGCTTCTCTGTGATGTACATCTAGGTCCAATGGCAACAGTTCTAATGTTGTGAGTAGGGCATCAGTCGGGGTGGTAGAAAATGCACCTGTTAATTGTAATAGGTATTTTCTCTGGGTCTTTCCCATCACTCATTTCGCAGATGAGAGGTACATTCTGTGTGCTCAGGTGCTGGCACAGTATGCCACTATAGAACACACTATAGTATTGTTGAATAATCTCATCACATGATATGGTATTGTGCCATGGTTTCTACCAAGCCATGGTGCTCATGATGTTGTGAGCCTTCTGCATTATGTCCGTGACATGTTCTGGGAATAGGAGACCTTGTTCCAGAATAATACACAAGTACTTTGCTGTTTGGGTTCTAGCAATGCGATGATCACCATCCGAAGGCAAGGATCCCACCTGAGAAGTCCTTTTAGGAATATATATTTCTCTCAGTTTGTTCATTATAATTTAGGTTTGTGTTATTTTCTTCTGTATCTCCACTTTCCAAGGATTTAGAAATAGTTTCCACTTCCTTCTTATCACTAAATTCACTTGAGCAGGAGTTAATTGCTAGATTTAAGTCACAGAAAAAATGTATATATATTATTACTTATTGACAATTAATTTCATTTGCTGGTCATTTAAATATTTCAAATTCACAAATATGTTGTCAATTACACTGGTTGCCAAGTAAAACAAGCTCTTCTGCTGGATTCACAGATTGATGCAATTTAACTAAAATGTGTATGATTGGTGTAAAATACTGATTTACAAACACTTTTACAATCAGATATAAGTATCTTTTAACTTGTAATCCAGTTGAAGTAAACAAAGCAACTCTATGTTCAATATTTGAGGCCAAAATGTTCAGAAAAATTTCATAGTACACATTATATGGAATGTCAATCTCCAGAAGTTGGTGAAGTTGGACAATGGGTCTGGAGCTAAGTAAATTTTCTAACTCATCCCAAAGATGTTCCATTGGGTTCAGGTTGGGACTCAGGGCAGGCCAGTTCATTTCAGGAATGTTATTGTTTGCAAACCATTGCCTCACAGATGTAGCTTTGTGGCAGGGTGTACTACAATGCTGATACAATCATTGTCTCCCAACTGGTCCTCCACTGCACGCCATACTTCATAACATCACATCCTCCCTACTTCATTGTTAGCACTAGACATGATAATAGGTATCATTCTCTAGGAATTTACCAAACCCAAATTCTTCCATTAGATGTCGGAGGGGATAACCAGATCCATCATTTCATATCAGTCATTTCCTGTCATACATTGTTCAGTGGCATCACTCTTTACACCATGTTGCTAAGCATTGCTTAACATTGACTACAGGAATGTTAAGCATTTCATTTAACTCCCGAAAACATCACTGGGCTGGATAGACTGTTAGTAGCACTTAGAAACTCAGGAGTGGTTCTTTCCGGATTGTAAAGAATAGCATCTCAATTCTTTTCATTAGGCAGGAAACAGAATATGTTAATATGTGGTAAGAGTCTACATACTCATACCTGAAGTTGAAAATAATATAGCTATCTAAAATTGAACTTTTTGCCATTTTTCTGACAGTTGTTCTTTTTCTAGAAATCAGTTGCTTTTCACATTAAGTAGGTGCAAATAATGTGGATTAGAACCTTTGTTAAGTGGCACCTACTTGTATTGATATTCCAATATCTTCTTACATTGATCTATGAATTACACCTATAAATATGCATGTTTTCTGGTTCAGTGCATGCACTAGATAAGTAATGTATTTCCAAGCTACCTTAAATAAGCAATGTTTTCCAACAGGCTAAGGAGGATTCCAGAGCAGTAATGCCACCACCCGTAGCTAAAACAGAAGTAACTGTAATAGTGACTGATGTGAATGATGAAGCACCAACTTTCCGCAGTCAGACATATTTTGCAGAAGTCAATGAAAACGCTCAGGTTAACACACCAATAACTTTTCTTGAGTCTGCAATTCCAGAGGTGTTTGATCATGACCAGGTAATCATAAATTAATAAAGTGTTGCATGCTTATCTTTGGCAGGATATAGCTAAGGTATTGGAACCTTATTAATATTTCTGTTAAACTTAATTTATTTCATCCATAATAACATATACCTACATACGTAGGACATGCTAAAATGGTGAACAAAGCTATGTAATATTCGTGGCATAATTACTTCCTTAAAAATGAGATGCAAATATTTACAGTCTTAAGCACTGTATGTCTTAAATACTATGTAAGATACTACACTCCATCCAGCCTTAGATCTGCACCTTGTATCCCTCCACAATAAACTGGTGTTTGTATCAGCTGTGACTAACCCAAACAAACACCACATGGACTTATTCCTTGTGCTTATATTGCAACAGAATGATATTTACTCGGGAGTTTTAGGAATATTGCTGCTATCGCGTTACCAGGGTTATTGCACATCTTGAAAACTCACAAATAATTGCCGATATTTAAGGTACTATATTTTATGGTGTTCTTTGGTTTCAGCATATCGCGGGTTAGTTGTTGACGGCTTGTGTTTACATCAAGTGTGGATCTAAGGGTGGAGCGATTATAGAATAGTTATTTATATGAGAAAACATGTATTTACACTAAACTCAAAATATACACAACTTTTTGTACATATTGATACATAAGTAATACTTAGTAGATATCTATAGATCTTGTTTAATTTCTTAGCTCAAAACATAGTAACGGAGAGGAGAGCCTGTTTGAACTGGGAATGCAAGAACTCATAACTGAATAACTCATTCTCAAGATTTGTGAATAGCTTTAACGCTTTGTGGCATATTTTTATTGCTTTGCTTCTGTTCTCCCATCAGCTATTCCACAGGATAGAAGCAAATTATTTGTATGGTGAAACCCTACTTCTGAGCATTTTTACTTATTTTGTACACAGACTGTTTGTTATCTTTAAACCATGTTTAAAGGTTAATCTATCATTCCTTTCATTCTTTACAATAATTTCATACGTTTACATCTGCGGTAGTGGTGATGGTGGTTGTGGCAGTGACCTTATTCTAATGGCATTCTATAGGGTCATTAAAAGTAATGGTACCTAACCCATTCGCGGGATTTCTCCACTGCATGAGAGAACCAAGTGGTGCTGGCAGAGGTGCGCTAAAATCTTTACCAAACAAACAGGCAGCGTATCTCTCATTCTTTCACTAAACAAAATGGGTTCTATTATTCTAGTAGCACTTATCACACACCACACTCCAAGTTTCAGTTCATAGTGGAGCATTTAATGTAATAGCACAGGTTTTCCTTAAGTCCAATATTGACTGTGTTCATGTTACTTTGATGAGCTAGTTTGTTTATAATTTTCGAAGAATCACTCTAAACTGGCACCAATTTCATCTTGTTTATTTGCTGTCTAAATTGATCTAGAATATTTCATGTCTAACACCCAATCAAAGCTTTAAATTTATTAATGATCACGTGAAACATCTCACTGCAACTTAAAAATTGGAGTGTGTTTTATATAAGTGTTAGAAAACACATTTTTTTAGTGAAACAATAAAATATATGGTGCCTGTTTATGAGGATAGGATTTTAGCATACCTCTACCATTACCATTTTGCTGGCCACTCTTGGTTCCCTCGCACAGCCTAGAGAGCCTGCAAATGGGTTACCATATGCTTTAACGGCCCTATATCTAGAAGCCTACCTGATGACCTAGCTGTCGACAGGCTCTTAAACCATACTCACTCACTCTAAAAGCCAAATTTATCGTAAGACCATTTAAATTTCATCCTGGAATTCTTCCAGTGAGACAGCAGAAACTTTATATTCTCCATTTTCATCTTCAGTCATTGTAACTACTTCTACCATAGTTTCTTCACTGACCCTCACTTTACAAATGTTTATTTTTTATTATTTTATAAGTATATGAGTCTACCTATAGACACATATAGTTTCACTTAAACTTAATTTTATCCGGATATGTTTCAAAGACAAGCATCTTCATTGTCAATGGTTTCTTCACAGGTGGTTGAAGAGACAACATCTGTTGTGGTAGTGACTGTGCTGCTATCTGGATTGCTAGATATAAACTTCAGTATGTCATCTGCTTATAGTATATAAAAATTCATGGCTATGTGATGATTCTTCATTGTATGTATTTTCTCCTGAATTATCAGTTCCGCTGTTGTTTTCACATGTTTTAATAATTCTATATCCTGTTCTGTGTTTCATTAGAAACATAAAATTCAAACAAATTGGCAAATCAGCCATAGCCCACCACTTCTGGTCAACTCAGCACACCATAGAATAGGATATAAATTTTCTAAAACACATTATTACTAATGCATCAGTCATTCTTTTGAACAATTTTGTTGCTAATTAATTTACATATGCTTATACACTATGTAGCTACCGTTTTCAAGAAAGGTTACCATTCTGTTCCATACTGGTAACATGCTAATTGCGTGCATTTATAGGGTAAATGCCTTCAATGCATTTCCCATTTGTCCCAACCAGTAGTAAGATAGTTTCTTAAACCAAATGTTGCTGGAAAAGGTTTCCAAGCATGAATCATAGTCAGCAGAAGATACACACAGGTGAGGCCTAGTTATGTATTGAAAAGCTGTCAAAATACAACAAAGATAGTGTAATATAATGTAATAAATGATAAAATGAAAACAAAATTGGTTCATTATGTATTTAATAATGCAGAAAAGTATAACAAGTGATTTTACAAGTGTATACAGGATATGAGGAGTATGACTGTGCAGATTTTACATGATGGTAAACTCAAATATGACAAATTAAAATCTTCAGTAACAAATTCATCCATCATGAAAGGTAAAGGAGATAATTGAACATTGTTGAATACATTATCTGCACAACCTGGTAAGAGAGTAAGACTGAAGAGGCAAATGTTTTATTTATTAATGCCACTTCTCTTTGTTTGCACACATGTTTAAAGTAGTTATGTTTAACATGCTCCATTTGTTACAATAATGACATATCTTGTGACCTTAATTCTCACTTTATTTTCCTTTTCCCTTGTAACAAATTCTGATGTTTCAATGTTGGGATTTATGTGAATTTAATCATACCAATTCTCATTTATCAAAAGTATTTATTCTTACTTTTAAGTTATATAACTTGCAAATATTATTCGGATAAGAGTTGGAACCTCAGAGTTAATACCCAAGCCTTTGATAAACTGTTTAACAAGTCTAAATTTGATATTGAATTGGGGTAACAGTATCTTCTCTCCAGACACAAAAGGTTAATTTCTTACATTTTGTGCACCTGGAGTCATTCTTTTCTTCTTAACCATGCTTTTCTGGTGCAATGCTGATTATCTGCTCCAGTACTCCATTGGCAGAGAAAGCAAGAACACTAGGCATAGCCATCTTGAAGCCCAAGATTAAATCCCAGCATCTTAAAATCACCACAAATGTTCAAATTGTAGGATTTATAGTTGTATTTTTCTAGGAACAGCTGATATTCTTGTAAGTTTCTTTGAGATAAACAGAATGAGTTACTTGATTATTGTGTGAAAGGCAATTCATATACTCAGGACTGTACATTTGACCAACACACTGTGAGCTGCCTCCCCACAAGGTAATTTACGCTCGCCATGGAACAGTTCAAGCACATGTAACTTGCGCTAAAGATCCCGCTTTCTTGTAGTCTAATAATGATAAATTAAAGCTTTAAAAAATTCATTTCAGCAGTTCTTGCTCCCTTCATGGTTATCTAAATTAATAATAATGAACTCCTGTTCATTGTCCATGTTAAAATATTCTGGTACTTTCTCTTCACATTTTTTATATACTTATCCCAGCAGACTTCGTCAGCTTTATTTACACCTTCTTAAAGAGTTTGACACACACTTGTAATTAAAATGGCGTCAAATTGTGCTGACTTGAATAGTATTTTATATATGCCCAAATGAGACCAATGGGATTAAAAATGCAATGGTAAGATGGAAGATACAGAAGTGTGCCCTTGGGAAGTTGTTATTTTGTCAGTCACAAACTTTTCAATGTATTGTCCATCAGTTTCACTGCTTTTATTGACATACGATTTGGGATTTCTATACCATTTGTTGTATTAAATTTAAGGTGTCCTGTTTTCACGTAGGGATGTTTGGAATTTTGAACTGAAGTCATGAGTGACAGCTGTCATTGTCTATGATGATAATACATTTTCTGTCCTTTGGCAGACTTTCTAAAAGGGAAAACTCTAAACAATTTTCAAATATATCATGGTCATGTCTACGTGGCTATCTGCTTTGACATTTTCATAAATTTTGCCAATAAATAGAGGCACTTTGTACCCAACCTTGCAACTATCTGCCTGCAGCAGCATCATCATTGTTTTGCCTCTAGATAGTGAATCTTCATAGCACATCCAAAGGTTCCATCATCCCAGCTTATATTTGCAATATCGTGCATGTCATTAAGTCACAGCTTGCCCAAGTAAATCACTAAATGTCCATAAGATTGAAACTAATTTATTTTTGTTAAAAACTTGTATCACTACAATAGTATTAAAGGTGATTTCATGATGATGTGCACTTATTTAGCCAGCATTCAAATCCAAGTTGATTAATTACCTTTACATTTTGTATGGAACATTTATTACCACCTACAAATGAGCAAGCAACTCTTGTAAGGTAGAAGGGGATCCTTTGGAAAACAGTTTAAAGATTTCCAGAAGAATGGTGCCATGCATGAGATTATTAATATTCTAAAATCTGCTTCTTTTACTTATTGGTTTTTGTAGAGACTTTGGGCCTCACTTTACGTTTTACTGACTGTTTAGAAAAACCAGCATTATTTCCTATTTATATAATGGAGCCCCCATTTAATTAATTTTTAACAGCATAATTATAAGCGCTGTAAAGTAATTTTTGAGATTGTTTAATTGTCTGTAATTTTTCCTCTGGTCAAAGGCTCCTTGCTTTCTTGAATAACAGGGAACCTCAGCTTTCTCTCCTGTTTCCAAAGGCCTTCACATTATTTCAGCACTAGGCAAAGTCTGGCAAATGCACACAGACAGTCACTAGCACCTGCTGCTCATGGAGTTGAAATGCAGCTGTCTCTGCATAACGTATATACTCTCCTGGTTACAAGAGGAATGCCATTGGACATGCACTAAATGAGGTTGCTGATGCCACTTCCTACTTTCCGCAGGACAGTGGCAACTTCTTAAATGGGGGTGATGCCTTTGTTCTCAGAAGTTAATAAGGCTTTTGCACAAACTTTACCATCTACTGCTAATAGCTCTGAACTGCTACAATTGCCATACAAAGTGGCACATTGAGAATTATGCAATGGTCCATGACATTTTAAGAAGCACTTACGTTTGCTATATATAAAAAAATCTAGTTGTATATTCATGTTCAGCACATTAATTTTACCCAACCAAGCCTAAGAAAGGAGTATACTAATATAGTTACTGAAAAGTTATGTTTGTTACTACATCTGTAAACAATTAATTTTACTCATTTATTTATGTTATATTGTATTATGCTGTCTACTGTTGCTGTATTTTCATAAGTGTTACAAGTGATTACAGGTGTATATACAAATTTAGCAAGCATCAATAATCAAATTAATAAGTATGTCCAACGTCCACTTAATTTATTTAAGAACATTGGAGAACCCAAACATACAAGCACTAAATGGAGATATTTTTATAATAATGTCTATAATTCTTCACTTTATAGTTACTATCTTTCCTTGTAATGTTGAACTCCTATTTAAACAAGTACCTAATTTAGAAGCTAACATTTCATTTACATTAGCAGCTGTTTAACATTCACATGTGAATCTAAACTTTTGCCCATTCAAGCATTTGCGTTCCTGCAAACAACTTAATAAAAGTTTTACCAGAGTCATTTTATCACCATTTATGTGTAATTTACCAGAATAATGAATATTATGAATGATGCTCACACTGTGCTTGTGTGGTAAGTTAAAAGTAAATATATAAGTGAAACACATATGAAAGGTTGCATGCATGACCTGGTCTTGCTGTCTGCTGACCCTTTCACCTCAGTTGTGGCTCCATTCAAAACCAAGAAAGTCCCTCTGTCAACATTTGGAAGGGAGAGGGAAGCGGGAGAGGGAAGAGCTGAGCTCGTAACTGCCGACATGCCAATACCAACTTCAAAACGAATAAGTTTTCTGAATGGCAGAGAAAATACACTGCCACAACAATTATAATTTCATCAACTATAACTTTATTCATTAATTTCTTGAAATAAGACTAGCATCTAATTGTGTTTTGAACTACATTTTTGTCACAAAATCAATTGTAAGCTTAAAATGCTTGTCACAGATTCATAAGTAATTTTCTCAATAACTCAGCAAATTATCACATGCATTTCTGTCATTTCAAATATCTTATGCCACAGTACATACAACTTTAGTATTAGCACAAATTAATTTCACAATGTCTAGATAAATATTAGTTGTGGCAATTGTCACTCTGAACAACACATCTATCTTTTGATGATTAATCCACATATAACACCTTCTTTTCTAGGGTTTTATGTATTGGTGCAGAAGTTTCTATTAAACTTTACTCCAATGCTTTCACTATTGGTAAATATATTCCTTGGAGATCCTGAGAGTTTTTTCCACATATGACTGTGCCAATAGTTATTCCAGTTCTCATAGATAGATCTTTCTCACATTGTTACCTGGTTGTATGTGGTCACATTCTTGTAAGGTTTATATAAATTGATAACACATATTTTGTCATTTTGCAGAAGAGTTGCAACGGTCATCTCCTGGTGCCGGTCTCTTAATGTGTCCATGAGTCATTTAGTCTATAGAGTCAACTACTCCTTTTGTTAAGTTGTAGCATAAGCTCTATAGTGCATGGCTGCATAAATAAAAAATAAAATTGGTTGAATGTTTGATTGCCAATATTTCACCACTCCTTTATTGTTTACTTCTACAATTAGCATAGAGAGCTAAAGCTTCAAAGGATGAGTTATTGATCTCTTTTCCATTTGTTGCTAAAATGATTCGTTTAGCCGCAAAATGACATTAAATAATTGGATTCCAGTGTGTCTATTAGAGTAAATTTATGGACATACACTTGGCAATATTGGCAGGTATGTAGAGTGGAAGGTTAGGAATGTTGGCAGTAAAAGCCACCTACGTTAATACTGCTTGGAGAGCTTAAAAGAAAACTACTCTTCCCCTCATTAGTTAAAGTAGTTGATAAGAAATACACAGACATGTGGCAAAATTAATTTTCCAGGCTGTATGGACTTTCAGCCATCATATGTGTCAACACATGCAGCAGTGGAAGTTGTACTAGTAAACATTTGCCTATTCAGTACTACTCTGTTGCCAGACTGTGCAGATAATGTATTTGATAGCGTTCAGTTATCTCCTTTACCTTTCACAGTAGATGAAATTATTATTGGACTTTTTTATTCACCACATTTGAATCTACCATCACACAAAATCTGTACACTCATACACCTAACACCTTGTGTAATAAACCAGAGTAACTGCAGGTTTCTTGCTAGAACCGTTGTTAACATTAAAAGAATACAATTGCCTTTCACTTGTACAATTTTCTTTTCTTTCTTCTTTTTTTTCTTTTTTGGTAGTGTTTAATGCCCATTCTTACTGTTATTCACCATTCACCTGATATGCCAGCTATAGAAAAATGTGTAGAAAATCAGGCAAGTCAGGTTTTATTTTCACGGTAGAAAACATAAATTATGGCTACAAGGTGCACGTGATATATCCAGAGGTTAAGAATAACATAGACATTGGAGGTTTTTAAGCTCATGTTCATAATATAAAATTTGAGTGCATGTGGCATATCATGGTGTTGATTAGTATTACTTATATTTATTTGTATGATCTGCATTTGTGAAAACATTCTATTGAATTCTTTTTTATTTTGCATATGTTCCTTATTAACTGACAGTGTCATCAATGCAAAGGAAAGGAGCAGCATTCACAGACTCATGAAATCATGAGCAATGTGTATCCTTTCAGCAGACTATGCACTGAAAGACAGTGGTGTGCTCTGTATTAAAAATGTTGGGAATAGTATAGCTGAGGTTACAGGTGTGTCAGAAAGAAATGTAAGGTCAAATAATTAAGGAGAGCAAAAATATAGATTCTGGTGGCTTTACTTCTTTTTCTGTGCCCCTCAAGAAAAAGCCTAAAAATTGTATCAAATTGCCTTAGTTTCAATGAGGCTATAGTTTGTTGAACGGTCAATGGGTTCTATATTTCTGAGAAGCAAAGACGTAAATTAAGGAAGGTTCATGCCAGTTAAGAGAGGCCTTGAATTTTGAAGGTGTACATACTCTAAGGAAAATACTTCTGAGGTTTCGGATGGAGGAAGACTAAAAACAACAGAAAAATGTTATTAGGGCACCATGAGATTAGAGCAAAGCAATTCTATTACCTCAGGATGATCCAAAAATACTGGAATGAAGGTCCTCTTTTATATGCATAAATGAAACCTGGATTCACACTCCTCATATGTCAAAACATAGAGGGAAGACAGCATCCATCAGTTTCCATCACCTGTGTCCAATGCCTTTTAAGCATTCATGCTGGAGGAGAGCAAGGGCTTATCCCCACTAAATATGGTTGGTTCAAATCCCATCAAAAGGAAGACACATGGTTATCATGATGACATGAACTATGAAAACCATCAGAAGTAGTTAAAGGAGCAATCAACCTGCCTGCAAATTCTGCACTGCTTGTTAATGCCCCTTATCATAATGTCCATCTTCATAAAGTACACTCTTCCAGATCCAGAGATTTAAGATATACTGGCTTAGATAAATCCTCCCAATAGAGCAGTTCCATAGCGTTAACTTCTCTGCTCTTTACAATCCTGATGTTCACAAGTTAATAATTCCCTTAAAATCAACACATATCACCCACAAAATACATAGTCTTCACCAACATAATCATGATATTATGCATCTCCTGCCTTGTCCTCCTGAACTCAAACCCACTGAAATGATTTGGGCCACCATGAACAAGTTGGTGGTAACAAAAATGTTACGTTTAAAATGAAGCACATCATTAACTAGCCGCTGATGAATTTGCAAGAATTTCAGCACAGGATTGCTAAAAAAGTTGTAAACAGGTGAAAAAATTGTTGCAGATTATATGCAAAAAGAAGGCTTATTAGATGTGGGGCAGGAAATAATAATTAACTTGGGGAGGACACAAAAATTCTGCTACAGAGTCTTCAAGAGGAGACGTTGAAGACATGGACTTTGAAACAGAAGGACTAGTGAGTGATGAAGTTGAAGATGGAGGTATTTTTGGAAATGAAAAAATATCACTGACTGCTACAATACATAGTGCATGAAACCTCAAGGTAAGGGTTGCCAATTCAGTATGCAACAAAGAGAAGATATACTAGCACCTGTCTGCATGTTCCCCCATCGAAGTACTCTCTCCTCTTTCACTGTGTAACAGACTGCCACTGCATGGAATCAAACTGTACTGCATACAACACCACAGGCACTGAACACTGGTGTAGCATGCAATGAAATTATATTTGGGAAGGAAACCTTAAGTTTAGGATACCTCTCTGGCATTTTCCAATTATGAGGACTGAGAAAAACCTGCAAGGAACTCTTTGTCAGGTAGGACAACCCTAACAGGATTTTAACTATGGACCTCCCGAATGTAAGCTTCATGCATTACTGTGGAGACATCTTGCTTGGTCTGGAGTTCTTAAGGAATATGTGTTCCTTTGGCTCAAAGAATTTCTACAAAGACAAGTTTAAAATGGATGTAGAGCAGGGGAAGACAAGTTTGGGCCGTGTGACGTATTTAAACGAAGAGCCAGCTTGTATGTTCGTGTGACGTCAGGCGAGAGCGGTGTATTGCTAGGCTGCCTAGATCAGCAGCGCTACTTGCAGGAAACTGAATGAATATGAAAAATGTTATTGCCCTGGCTGTTTAGGGAGAACCCTCTTCAGCCTAGTCTGAGGGTGTTTATTTGTTGTTTGAGGGATCTTAACGGCGTTAGTGTGAATTTTGTGTTTTTGTTGACGTTGTGTAGTGTTGTGTGTAGTAGTTTTGTGTTTGTGTTCAGTTACCCATGTTTCACACCAGTTTGAGACCAGGTTTCAAGATATAAAAACATTGTCAACTACGTTTCAGATCTTTGTGACCCCAGATTCATTGGATGTTAACAATGTTTCTAGCAGGTAGCAAATTGAATTGATAAATTTACAGTGTGACGATTTGCTGAAGGACAAACATAAACACAAGGAAGACTAGGCTGATTGTTATAAGAATGTTCCTCAAAACAGATTTCTGAGGTTATATGCCCTTGTAGCACGGATATTATGTATGTTTGGTTCTACGTATGTGTGCGAACAATTCTTTTCTGTTATGAACCTTTTAAGTCAAAATGCCGAAGCATATTGTCAGATCACAATCTAACACGCAGTCTTCGGTTACAAATGTGCCGTACATTACGCCCTAACATTAACAAACTAGTTAAAGAAAAGCGAAACAGCAAATGTCGGAAAATGTCCACCTAATTGTTCTGTATAGCTCTCCTCTAGCTCAGGCAAAATAGTTATAATTATAGTTATAATTTCTCTTCTATTTGCGTTATAACATGACTGTTCACATAAACTAGAATTTATATACAAGTATTGGCATAAAGCCGAAATGTAATTATTTATAATCTGTGACTATTCCGTAATTGAAACAGTCAGCATTAAAATTACGATGTCCCGTATGCCATTTCCTCTTGTCCGCTGTGACGTCACACGTTCAACTGGCTTTCGCTGGGAGCATGTGAGCTAAGTGAGCTGACGTCACAGCAGCGTTACCTGTCTTCCCCTGATGTAGAGCATATCGGCTATACAAATTTAAAGTACCATCAGTTTTAGCATTATAACCTATACGTTTTACTTTTCCTACTATGTATAGTAAGTAGGAGAAGTATTGTATTCCACCCAAAAATTCAATGTCGAGATTTCATATATATGTTTTGAGGTCCCCTGAATCAAAAACAGCATTTTTAGAAAAGGCTGTGTGTGGTGTGTGTGTGTGTGTGTGTGTGTGTGTGTGTGTGTGTGTGTGTGTGTGTGTGTGTGTGTGTGCACGCGTGTGCGTGCGTGCGTGTGTATGTGTACAGTGTAGCTCAAAAACAAAAAGTCAGTTAAAAACCAAAGTTATTATTTAAGTTTAGTATGCTTCAAGGATGTGATATGAAGATTTTGAAGAAAATTCCTCCACCCTAAACTACCTACATGGAAAATTTTTTGAAAATTTTGATTTTCTTGTAAATGGCTCAAACAACTTTGATTAAAATGCTATATGTTTGAGATATTTTTGTGGCAAATGAAATGTATATTTTGAATATTCTGGCTATAGCCTATGTAGTTCTGTTTACTCTTGATGACTTTGCGTAACTGGTAAACCGTAAGAGATAGACCAAATCTTACTGTACAAAAACTGTATATCTTGGTAAACCATACAATTATTTATGTCCAAATAATTTTTCTTTTGTAGAGTGAACCATTTTGGAGATATTCCTTATCATTTGTGTGAGTTTTGCAATATTTATATTTTCCACAAATGGAAGATCTTTACCTATTCATTTTTTATACCTTAGATGTGTAAAGAGAACGGAATTTCAAAGCTATAAAAAGGTCTGACTGTCACTCAAAGCCTACTGAATTCCCACATTCCCCTTGTAAGAAAATGAGCAATGAGATAATTTCTGCAAATGTTTATCTCGATTAACATGAAGAAGATAGAGGAATAAGAAGTTGGAAGAATAGTTGGTACAAGAGTAGAGAAGGTCATGTGAGTGCAACATATCAGATTTTTAAGGGATATATTGATCTTTGAACTATTCAAAATAGTGTTCTTTCATCAGTAGGTTCGATTTGTCCGTCCCTCTATATAATTTCATTTTTGTGACACACCTATCAATTGTTGCAGTTCACACAGTCAATATTTTGATGCAGATGCCTTATTTAGGATGCTTTTCTTTTATGCATACTTTAATGGGATATCATTCCCTAAAAATGGAAATTCCATCAGTTGCGTGCAAATCACAATGAAAGTATTTAGGGGACCTCTCCTTTATTTTTCAAACAGTTCTCTAAAGAGGTGAAAATTTGTCCCTCGCATTCCTTTGAGGTGTATCATTATCAAAATGTAGAATTAATAAAACTTGAAAGATTCTTGTTCTGGTCATTTCTCCAAAATATATTGCTCTTCCAAATAATTTTGTCCATAGATGGTGAAGCATTTTATGTCACTCGATTGACTGCTTCTTATTATGGGTGCCTACGGCTGCTCACACATGAGTCTTAATCTCTGGGATCCATGGTGATTACAGAGAGCGACATTGTAGTTTTGTTAGAACACTTTATTTGTTTTATTTTTACACGTTTAAGCTTTGCTGAACAATTTTAAATAAAATAAAATATGCAGTCTAACGTAACCATTGGAACGAACTTTCACCGTGTTGCTTACATGTATATCTCCCTCGTAACGATGTCTCTCTCCTACTGTCCCTCAGTCATTATATATTTTTAGCTTCCCAAACATCTATAATGGCCCTCACTTCAATTAAGTGAAGACTTTGCCCTGTGGCGAAACCCCTCGGGTTTCCGATACTTTCTAAAATACAATAGCAGGCTCCTTTTCTTTATGTTGTAGACCTTGCCAAAACTAATTGTATCTCGTTTACCTTAATGTTTGGGGACGTTCGCTAATGACCCTCGGTAATGCCTTTCCCGACTGGCCTCAACTTCACCTGTGGTACAATATTCTTAACCCTTTGCTATTAACGGATTTTGTAACTTTGATATCTTTTGTATATCATAAGTGCTATACAAAAAACTGCTACAATGGTTTGAAATTTATTGTTCACGATTAACTTAATCAATATGGTTATGTAGAAAAATTTTCTCCTAATCACCTTCTAATTGGAATACTTAACTATCATATCAATACTATTGGATAAAAAAATTGTTTGAAACAAGTCCAGACACTGATTATCTTTCCCTCTTGTGAAAGTCAAACACTAGTAGCAAAGTTTGCTTTTAAATATATTGGTGTCTGAGGAAGCTACACTATACCAGTTCTACATATCTGATAGTTTTAGTGCCAATTACATGGCTACTATTTTGAACTTCAGCTGCTTCATCTTTAGTTAAACTTGAATCATACTTGCAAAGTATTTGTGTGATATCAGCATCATTGCTGTTCACTTTCTCCAATCTGCTGGTAAATCCAGTCTAGATAATTTATGTTTACCTTCGCCAATTAAATGAGTGTTATCAGTAAAACAGCTCATACTGTGTCTCTGAATATTGCTAGTTCTAAGTAAACAACACTATAATACTAAACCCTTTCAGGAAAAAAAAAGAAACTTTCAGTTTGCTTATAATGCATATACTTTCTGAACAAATGAACACAAATAATAAAATTCATACTTGAGTCTAGTTTGAAATTTAGATGAGGTGGATTACCAAGATATACAAAATCTATTCAACCACATGATTAGTTTCCCAAGCTTCTCATTTTTTAAAATTTTATTCATTCAGTGATTATAGAGGTTACAAACACCTACTAGACATTGTCAGTGTGATATAAATTTTATACAACATGGGCTTGACCAAACATCTGAAATAGAAATAAAAACACTATTAGAAATAAACAGAAATACAAAGTAATAGTAGCCACTTAAATATTTACAAGGTAATGTGAAACACAGTAATGTTGCTTTCCTCCTTCATATTTAAATTTTTATCATTTAAGTAGTTACAGCAGTAGGCTTTAGAATTCAATGACAAAAAAATCACTCAGAAGCTCATTGTTCATATTATAAGTAAAATGGAGTACGAGTGCAAGAAAAGTAAAAAGGATTACTAAACAGTTTGGTTTGAACAAATTGCAATGTGTAAACCAAATAAAACTGTTTGTTTATTGTATTGTTTGTTATAAAACTTGCATTATGGCAAACACATGGATATTGACACCGTTCCTGCCATTTCAAATACCATATTTGGTATGTATTTTTGGATACAGTCTACTGGATTAAGAGTCTCCATAATTTCATTTAGTTGGGGTACATGCCAATTGGTTTGGTGTGATTCATAAACTGGGCCTAGAATGCAGCATATGTCATACTTCTTTGTTAGATAATATTTCTAAACTATTGTGTAAAGATTCTGACCATTGTTAGGATGAGAAGCTACAGAATTACTTGGTAATTCCCTGTTGTATTTCCTAAGGCTTATATAGAGTTACTTTTTGTAAACATTGTCTCAACATCTGGAACCTTATGCGCTAAAGCAGTAGCAACAGAAACAAGAACATTTGCAAAACCACAAAATGCATGAAAATTGCTGATAGTTAATACTGGATTTCTGACAATGAAGTCATTAATCCTTTTGCTCTCCAATATTTTTCACTGACAATGGGGTGCTAGAAGTGGCCAGGCACATTTGAAGGTGGTCTCGGTCAATTTCCTCTTGCAGATCACATAGAGGACAGAGTGGTGAAGAATATATCCCAATTCTGTTTAAATGTTTTGCCAGACAATTATGTCCTGTAATCAACCTGAAGGTTGCAACTGCCATTTTTCGAGGATCACTACCCACTCAACTCAATAGAACCCTCACTGTCACTGGCCACTGAACTCAACAGAATCTTCACTGTCCCTGTCCACTCAACTCAACAGAGCCCTCACTGTTCCTGTGCACTCAACTCAACAGAAACCCTCTGTTCACTCAACTTAATAGAACCCTCACTGTCCCTGTCCACTCAACTCAACAGAACCCTCACTGTCCCTGTTCTCCCAACTCAACAGAACTCTCACTGTCACAGTCCACTTAACTCAACATAACCCTCACTTGTTACTGTTCACTCCATTTAACAAAATCCTCACTCAACACTGTCCGCTCCACTCAACTCAACAGAACCCTCACTGTCCCTGTCCACCCAACTCAACAGAACTCTCACTGTCACAGTCCACTTAACTCAACATAACCCTCACTTGTTACTGTTCACTCCATTTAACAAAATCCTCACTCATCACTGTCCGCTCCACTCAACTCAACAGAACTCTCACTGTCACAGTCCACCCAACTCAACAGAACCCTCTGCGTCACTGTCTGTTCAACTCAACAGCACCCTCACTTTTGCTGCCACTGTCCACTGAAAGACCAACATTTTAATTCAACCCAACTTAGTGATTCTTATGGGTGACTATCAGCTCCTTATAGAGGGCCTAAACACTAGGCAGAAAGCTCTCAAAAGGGAAGCCTATGGACTCTGCCAAAAGGAATTCTTTAGAACAGGAAAGTGGCACACAATGGTCATTATTCACTAGAGGACTGAACATTAATACATGTAGTTGGCAGGGCCAGGTCGATAGTGTTAATCCTTTTGTGGCTATGATGATAATATAAAAAATGTGATCAACTGGATTGCAGAAATGAAAGTTAATACTTTACAGCACACCACAAGCTTTACCTAGTTGGACACATAATCCACTAGATGAGAGTACTACATATGCTGGTGTTTTCTGTAAGTGACAGCAATAAGGGAAATTGTGGCCAAACAAAACAAAAGTATTAGTCATAGTAGAATTTAGTTCCTAAAGTCAATCATTCATTGTGATGGACAGGGTGACTGAAAGGGTGATATACTTAAATTAAATATGATAAAATTAATAGATAATGTTATATACAGGGTGCTTCAAAAGGTTATTGAAAAACTCAAGGAACAAAGAGAGTATACAGAATAGAGTAACTTTCGACTAGGAACCAATGTTCCAAAACACGACCTCGAGTCTGTACCAATGATATTCTGTTAAGCCATAATATGTTTTATTATTTACAGGGTGCAGTGTAATGGGTTACAAAAGATGTTCAAACACACCACCACCACATTGAATACAGGTATTGCACCATCGAACAAAGCCTTGGTGCACTATATATGTGACAAAAAATAAGCACCTGGAAGAAATGGCCCAATGTTGATGCAACATCATACATGTGCATTGGAGGATATTTAGGTGATTAGTTTCAATGCCCTTTGACAGCTAGGACGTTCACCAGAGTGCATTAGTGTTACCATCATATGACCCTATTAACAACCTAATAAGGTACATAAGGGGCATGAGGAAGATAGTGATTACTGTGAGGGACACTGAGAATGCATCTACTTATGTTACATGACATTACCTGCACCTGACAGAGTTTGGGGCCTCGTTGTGGATCTAGATTGGTTGGCTGGTCAAATCGGGCAGTGTTGAATATCGAATGTGACAGTAGCCTGATGTTGGACTGAATGACTCTGTGAGGGCAACCACGCTAGTTGTAAAGGTTGTAGTCAACTACATATGGCCACCATAAGGGAGACTTACCATATTTTGCCCCAGGCATGTTGTAACCCCTTCAGATCTGCTCCTGCCATCCGAGAACAAATATCTAACTTGCTGCAACACCCTGTGTCTATGTCGGACACTAGCAGCAGCCAGACTGTAGAATTACTGTGCCATGCATAAGCTGCTGTTAACATCACAACAGAAACAGTTATGTTTGAAGTGGTGCCAGCCCGCAAAACATGGACTGCTGATGAGTGGTATCCTGTTGAGTTTGGTGATGAATACAACTTCTGCATTACCTCCAAAGATTGTCATCTGCAAGTATGGCAATGATCTGGGGAGAGATGTCAGTCTGCCTGTTTTGGAGAGGCACAGCAGCATTAGTTCTGGTTTTTTTGGTGTGGGAAACCATCAGATATGATTTTAGGTCATGGGTAGTAGTCATTTGGGTAGCTCTGACAGCACAATGGTACATCACAGAAAACCTGCGTCCTTATGGTTACCTCTCGTGCAACAGTATGCTGATACCATCTGTCAGCAGGACAATGCTTATCTACACATGGCACGTGTCTCTATGGACTGCTTACATGGATTTGAAGTACCCCTGTGGCCAGCGAAATCCTTAGATCTGTCCCCAATAAAACATATGTGAAAACCAGCTCAAATGTTTACTCTGTCCCAATACCTCTATACAGTATATCACACTGACATCACACTGACATCACACAGACATTAAGGACCAGCTATAAAAGTTTTGAGCCAACTGGTCTCAGGAGAGTATATGGTGGCTGTATGACACCCTTCCCAACAAAATTTATGCACGTATCCAGGCCAGAGGAGGCATCTTACTGACAAATGCAGTTGTACTGACAAAATCATTGAATGTTTCACTATTTTGTAATCATTGAAATATAGTTGTATAACCTCACCACACAAAGTTTAGCCACATCTCTTACACTTCTTCTGGGTGCTTAACTTTTCTTGTCATGCAGTGTATATAAATCAAACACTGGTGTATTTATTTGTGATGAGAATTAAACTGGATGATTTTAACTTATACATTCTCATAAAATAAAAATTAATATAATTATTGCAATAAAGAAATTTCTGATCCTGTAGGTAAAATGTTTCATGAATGACAAGTGTTGGGATAACCCAAATATCATTGAGGTACACCTTTTAATCCTAAAAAGTATTGAGAGAAAAATATTAAATTTTCTCCTATGAATATTGTGAAGAATTGACTTTAGCCAAATTGGATTTAAGGTCGATCCTGTAAATAATGTTCAGTGTTGCTGAGCTTTGCTCATCATGGGACCACAGGAACAAATAAAAACAAACCAACTAATAGTGCAACAAAAAGAAAATGAGTTTATTTATGGGAAAAATGATAGAAAATGAAAATATTTGGCATAATTGCATGATGCTGATAAAGATAGGGTTAATTTCTGTGTATATTTCTTCTTCTTGTCATCCTCCTCCTCCTTCTTCACCTTCTCCTCCTCCTTCACCTTCTCCTCCTTCTTCTCCTTCATCTTCTTCTTGTTCTTCTCCTCCTCCTCCCCCTCTTCCTCCTCCTCCTCCTTCTTCTTCTTCTTCTTCTTCTTCTTCTTCTTCTTCTTCTCCTTCGTCTCCTTCTCTTTCTCCTCCTCCTCCTCCTCCTCCTCCTCCTCCTCCTTCTTCTTCTGCTTCTTCTTCTTTTTCTTCTTCTTTTGCCTTATGATTGATGTTTGATGCTGATGTTGGTGCATCAGAATCACAACTGTTTCTGTTGCCTTAGCTTTAGCTTTTCTGACATTTCACCAGTGTTAGACAAAATGCAATATCTTAATATGTTCAATGAACTGAGTATGTTTGGTTATTTAATTAAGCATTATTTTAAATCATTTTCATTTATCACTTTTAATTCCTAACAAGCCTTCATGCAACAAAATAGTTAAATTTGCCGAATCTTGGGGATATACATTTTTATTTGTTTTTCAAATAGGGAAACAATGGAACCTTTGTAATGTATATTGAAGGAGATAATGGAAGTTTTGAGGTGTCACCATCCCAAGGAATAAATGAGGCATCATTCTTAATAAGAGTGAAAAATCCATCTATACTGGATTTTGAGAAGAGAAAGTGTAAGTTTACTGTCACAGATACACAAATTTATGTGTAATTAGATACAACAACAATTTCCTATATTTTTTCTGACTATTCTTTTCCAGTTCTGAATTTCACACTTTTTGCCAAAGAAACTGTGCCAAAAGATCCAAAGTACACTGCAGTTCCAGTAACTGTCTATATAAAGGATATAAATGATAACTTCCCTGAGTTTTCACAACCATATTATGAGGTAAGGTTTGCACCCAACTTGCTTGTTAAAATACATAAGCTGTTTGAAAATTAAATTGACTCAGTGCATCTTGAATGTCTAATATGAAGGGGGTGGTGGTGGTGGTAGTGGTGGTGGTGGCGGTAGTGGCTGTGGCAGTGGTGGTAGTACCATTTTTCCATTTTAATTTTATTTTTTTTCCTTATAACATAATTTTCTTATGTTTGTAAGAACTTACAGCATCATTATATGTATGGAAATGCTTTAACATGTGTGGTTTTATTGTATCAGGATTTGAAAACAAAATATATTAAGGTTGTTCGTAGTAAAAACCGAAGGCGCCAGATGTTTCTTATCTGATACAGGTGCAAGTGCGTAAGGAATTTAGAGTGAGATAATGCCGTTAGTGTATGTTTATTTGTGGGAGATAGATAAATATTGACCACTCTTTGGTAATAGATGCACTCTTATCTTATCTTTGTGAGTACAAACCATCTGGTCTAGTTCCTCTCATATTACATTAGTCTGCATTTCATCTGGAAACAAAATCAGTTTCAGGCTTTATTATGGAGTAGAATGTTGTGATCTATTAGTTCAATAGAAAAGTATTTACCATGTTGCATCGCTCATGTATAAATGATCCAGACCACTTTTGTTATATATGTGGCAAATACGTGTTGCCTAAGCAGAGGCGTGATATTACAGATTTAGTGAAAAAATCACATCTTGCCTACTTTGGAATCAAATTTGGAGACCAAAGTAAAGCTTGGGCACTGCACAAAGTATGTAGAGCATGCATTGAAGAACTTCATCATTGGGTCACTGGCAGAAGACCGTCACTATCTTTTGGAATATCTGTGGTTTGCAGAGAGCAGACAAACCATAGTAATGGCTGCTACTTCTGTTCATGTGATGTGATGGGGTACAATTCTAAAAATAAAAGGCAAATTGTATGTCCAGTTGTACTGTCAGCCATTTTACCTGTGCTCCATGGGCCTGATGTACCAATCCCCCAATCCCTGTATGACTAGAAAATCTTGAACAGTTTTCATCCGAGTCTGTTGTAGAAGAGGGAGAATTATGAAGGATGACTGTGACTATATACCAGAATTGTCTGCTACAGAACATGGGTGTTTTAACCAGAATCACTTAGTAAGGAATCTTGCCCTCTCTAAGGAGTTAGCTGAGTTTTTAGGCTCTAGACTCCAAGAAAAGAATGTACTTTGTCCACAAACATGATTCTGTTAGTACTGACAATGCGACTTTGAAGCAAAGTTAAAAGGGTGTCCTCCTACATAATGGAAATGTTTTTGATTCAGTGCCTGTTGCCTATTCAGTAATCCTCAAAGAATTATATGCAAATTTGCAACTGGTGTTATTGTGAGTGAATTACAGTGAACACAACTGGCAAGTTTGTGACAATTTTAAAGTTATTACTATCTGATGGATCAACATTCTGGGTTTACCAAATGTCCATGTTTTCTGTGCCTATGGGATAGCAGGGCATGGGGTAATCACTGGACCAAGAAAAACAGACCACCTCAAGAAAATTTGGTAGTCGGCTCTAAGAATGTTGTGTGCCAAAGCCTTGTGAGTGCTGCCACCTCTCCACATTAAGCTTGGCATAATGAGACTGTTTGTGAAGGCTTTAAATAAGGAAAGACACTGCTTCAAGTAAGAAATTCCCACTTCTCTCTAAAGCAAAATTAAAAGAAGGTATATCTAATGATCCTGATACAAGAAAATTGATGTCTAATGCAGCATTCAAAAACACTATGGATGAAAAGGAGAGAGCAGCATGGATATCTTTCTGTGAAGTTGTTTCAAAATTTCGTTGTAACAACAAGGATCCCAATTACCGAACCATTGCGGCTAACATGCTTGAAGCATATAAAGAACTTGGTTGTAGCATGAGTGTGAAAATTAATTTCCTGTTTTCTCATCTAGATTATTTCCCCGAAAATCTAGGATTTTTTAGTGAAGAGCAAGGCGAATGATTTCACAAGAGTATATAGGAGTTGGAAAGGAGGTACCAGGGATGCTGGAGCATAAGTATGCTTGCTGACTACTTTTGGATGTTTAAGCATGAAATACCTGAAGACAAACATAAAAGGAAAAGGAACAGGAGGACTTTCTCAACTAAGAAGCAAAGGGTTAAAATGCATGTGATACATTCCAATAGTAAAGTAAATAAGACAAAACAGAACAAAAACACCCTAGTGATATGTATGAATAACCATACACATGCCCGCCTCGGTAGCGTGATGGTTAGCGTGTCTGTCTCACGTTCAAGAGGTCGCGAGTTCGAATCTCGCTTAGGGTAAGTTATCCAGGTAAGGTTTTTTTCCGAGGTTTTCCCTACCCTGAGAAGATGAATGTCGGGTAACTTAAAGCTCCATGGACCTCGGGCTCATTTGACCATCATTTCACTCATTTCATTTCATTCATTCGCCCGATATGACACAATGTTGGAGGACGTTAATTTAAAAAAAAAAAAAAAAAAACCATACACATAATTTCAATAAGTTCTGTATATTATATATTGTTTTCATTTAAAATAAGAAAGTATAATGAGAAAGTTTGTGGTCAAATTAGCTTAATTCTACGATACACATATAGTGATTTTGCAAGAAAACCTTATGTGATAGAAGTAAATGGATTGGAAATTCAGGTTCAGCATGGCAGCGTTATACAGAATCACATTGTTTACTTTAGGCAACAAACAAAATGTTTAAATTTGCAGGTTAGTGTTATTAACTGTATGATCCTACATTGATCTAATACTAACTGTTGTAATTCAAATTTAATTACAGCAATTTTACCTATATTTGTGGTCTTAGTTGCTTATCCAGGTAAGAGCCTGCTGGAGTGCTGAAGTTGAGGAGGATAGCTCAGAGCTATGGTGTGTCAAGGAGATATTTACTGGTTACGTACATGGAATATTGCATTCGCTCAGAGCTAATGCTGCAGAAAGGAATCTGAAAACTTTTCTGTGAATCTCAAGATCCAGCTTATCATATCTGATAAGTTAATTAGTAATATGAAACTTTGATGCTGGAATTATTGCTGTCCATGGAATAACATGATGTTGCTGCTGTTGAAAACTTATTTTTCTTTCTTTTTAGGTAGAAGTTTTGGAGAATGTTGGGGTGGGAGTTACAGTTGCTAGGATACAAGCATTTGACAAAGATTCTGGAAAGTTTGGTTCTCAGGGAATTCGTTACACAAATATTACAGGAAGTGTAGCCAATCTGTAAGTATACAACATGGGTTTGTATGTGTCCTAGATGAATAAAGGCAGGAAAGAAATTATGTTTTAAAGCATGCAGTATATATAATCTTAACAGCTTAGTTTATGCTGTAGTATAATTACAATTAAGAGGGCATTTTAAATCTCTGTGTCAGACTACATCTGGCTCACATCAGTCCTCCCTAAGTTTGTTGATGAAAATAGTTCATTTTCATAGTGATGATGTTGAGCAAGGTAGCTTGTGACATGCTACAATTCAGTGTTCTTTTATACAGTAGACTGCAAGGTTACAATAATAGTTTCAGACCTGATGTATTTTGTACTTACGGTATAATACTTCTGTGCAAAATATATGAGCAGTTATTGAACTACAAAAAGAAATATTTCATTTCTCAGCATAGTAATACAACTAAACACAACTGCACTTCCAAGACTACTGGGAAGAAAATTTGTTTGCATTCAATAGCAACTGCAACATGGAGTTGAAAATCACCATTTGCATTCAACTCATATAAAGCTTTTATTGATGCCAGAATCCCTTTGTGGAAACTACAGAATCCTACATTAAAACAGTTTTTGTGGAAGTATGCCCAGTGAGACACATTTGCAAAAATATTACTGAAGTGACTGTTATGATGTAATTAAAATGATTAGACAAACTAAAAAATAAAAAGATCTAGATTTCAATCAACAGCTCAACTGATCCTAAGGATGGTTTCATTGCCAATGTCACTGTTGGCCTATCAGATCCTTCAGAATGTGAATGAATAAAAGCATTGCTGCTTACGACAGTGTCTGGATAAAGATAAACAACTATTGCAGTTATTTACCAGTTCATTATAGTTACTGTAGTATAAAGAAATTCTATGTGACTATGTATTACCTGTCAGCTCAGGTGCTGCACCATGCATGAAAAAAGCTGAGACAGTTTTAAAAGTGCTGTTTCCAAACATTCTTCACATTACCTGCACACCACATGGTTTTCACTGGGTGTCAGAAGAGATACAAAACTTGTTTCTGGATGTTGAAAAATTGGTTTCCAGTATTAAGAAGAACTTTGTGAAAGTTCCGCCAAAGATTCTGACATTTAAAGACATTGCACCACTTATACCTCTGCCCCCTCAACCTATCATAATGAGATGGGGAGCTTGATTTCAGCAGTAGTACTATGCTTCAAATTTCCTTAGCATAACTAGGATGGTCATCACTCTGGACATTGAAGCATCTTCAATTACAGCAGCAAAGAAGCTTCTTGAATCTTCAGAAGTGAGAAATGGCTTAACATTCATTGTGACCAAGCTGGGTTTCCTGCCACAAGTGATCTGCTAACTTCAAGAAAGAGAGCAGCCTTTGACAAATCAGCAAAAATTGTGGATGTTGCAGTGCAAATATTGGAGAGTGTTCTAGGGAAATGGGGTTCATTGGTTAGGAGAAGGTGTAAATTGGTGTTTCCAAAAAACTTTGAATTTGACAAACTTGCAAACATTTAAAAAATTCTTTAAATTGACAATTCTATTGTAATAGAAATGGACCCTACAATAGTTCAATGTTTCAGAATTGCTCCAATTACAGGTGTAGATGTTGAGAAGTTATTTTCTTAGTTAAAGGATATTGTATTTGACAGAAGACTCAACATGACCCCAGAACATTTGAAAAAGCATTTGGTTGCTCTGTACAATCAATAAACCAAAAGCTTCTACTTTATCTCATCACATAAAGTTAAGTTTAGTTATTTTCTGTTATGATAAGTTATTAAAATAATCTGCAGTTATATTACCTCTTATCACTATTTATGTTTTAGATTGCACTTGGACCCAGTTACTGGTGTTATAACTGTGAGATCAAATGGGTCAGGATTTGACAGAGAGATGGTTTCCAGACATTATTTAAATGTTGAAGCACAGGATGATATTGGTTTTGGCAACAGGTATATAATTGGTTTTGCATAGTTATAATAATCTGTGAAAGCTGACATTAAGCTGAATGTAATTAAAACTCAAAAGTTCCAAAATTGATTTAGCATGTTATTCTGTCCTTAGTAGTAGGAAAAATAGATAAATAAATTTTGTTTTACAATTATTCGTACTTTGAAATATGGTGTTACCAGTGGCGTATGCTGGGATTGTGACTTGGGCTATCACTAGGCCCACCATGACCATGCTGTGGCCGAGTGGTTAGACCATTTGCCTCTCACTAAAGCAGCCCAGGTGATCGTATGTAGGATTTGTGATGGACAAAACAATGCAGGGGTGAGTTTCCTCTGCCATCTCCGTCCACCACTACTCCATCTTCATTCCATGAATCATCAGTGCTTGAAAAGTGCATTGAAATAAATTTGTCTTGAAACAAGCTAAACAACATTTATAAATGAACAATTTTATTATACCTATATATATATACATGCATTCCAGCTGTCTTTCTTTACAGGTAAACTGTGTTAGCACTCTATCAGAAAACCATTTCTTGTGGTGAATTCTCGATGAAGCAAGTATGTATTTTTCCACTGATAGAAGAGCCAAGTTACTCAGACCAGTTTATCCTTGTGTTGCCCATAAATAAGATTTTATTCATTTGAAGGCTGAAAAACTCCTTTCTGTGTTTGCAGTAGTGGAAAGAAATATTCAAATCAGTTTGCATGGTTTATAAACTTCACTGTACACAACATCAAGTCCATCTGATTTCATATAATTTGTAATGGTTTGAACGGACTTGTTAGAAAATGTTTGAGGTTGGCCCCATAGCTCAGTCAGTAGAGTACCTGCCTGCTGTGCAAGGGGTCCAGGGTTTGATTCCTGGTAGGGTGGGAGTAGGAATTTTTCTCCAGCCAATATTATTCCTTATCCTCCCCCAAGTCTGGAAGTATGAATAAGAGTGTGAATGTGTCTGTGAATTAAAACTAAAATAAAAATAAAACCTAAAGTTAACCTACTGTTAAACGAGTAACTCCATAGCCAATAGGCAACATGTTCCATGGGAGAGGTTGCCGATATGACCTTTGTAGTTAAAGGCAGGATATAAATGAAACAATAAAAAAAATCTGATGTGTTGCACTCACATGACTTCCTCTACTCTTGTACTAATCATTCTTACAAACTCTTATTCCTACATCTTCTTTGTGTTAATTAAGATAAACATTTGCAGAAATTATCTTATTGTTTATTTCCTCAGCGGTGCAAGGCGAATATGGGAATACAGTAGGCTTTGAGCGGTAGCCAAATCTTTTAAAGCTTTGGAATCTTGTTCTCTTTGCATGGCTAAAACATAAAAAAATGAATAACAATGTTCCATTTGATGAAAGTTTAAATATTGCAGAACTCACACGCATAACAAGGAATATCTCCGAAATGGTTTGCTTCAAAACAAAATTTATTTGGAATAAGTTGTGTGTTTTAGCAAGATCTACATTTTTGTATAGTAAGATTTGGTCTATCTCTTACACTTTATGAGTTATTCAAAAGTCATCAAGAGTAAACAGGACTACAGAGGCTATAGCCAGAAAATTGAAAATATACATTTCATTTGTCATAAAATAACTTAAACATTTGGCATTTCAATCAAAATTGTTAGAGGTATTTTTGAGAAAATCAAAATTGTTGAAAAATTTTCCATTTTAAGCATAGTTTAAGGTGGAGGAATTTTCTTAAAAATCTTTGTGTTTCATCCTTAAAGAATATTAAACTTAAATACCAACTTCAGCTTTTAACTGATTTTTCGTTTTTCAGCTATGCTTCCACAGACTGACAAACACACACACAAACACAGACACACACTCACACACATGCAACCACGCACCCATGCACCACATGCACACACACACACACACACACACACACACACACACACACACACACACACACACACACACACACACACAAACACAGACACACACTCACACACTTGCAACCACGCACCCATGCACCACATGCACACACACACATACACACACACACACACACACACACACACACACACACACACACACACACACAGACATACACAGACATACACAGACACACACAAACAGATACACACATGCACATGCAACTTTTCTAAAAATGCTTTTTTTTGTATTCAGGGATCTCAAAACATATATTTCTGGTGAAATCTGGGCATCGAATGTTTGGGTTGAATACAATTCTTCCTCTACTTACTATACGTAGTAGAGAAAGTAAAAATTGAGTTGAATATAACACATTCAGTTTGTTTTTCAAAGATAGTATATCAAAATACTAAACATATGGTTCTCTTGGTTCACATAATACGTTTGTTGGAAAACTTTTATTGTAAGTCGCAAAATGTGTAGAATCTAGTGAGGCCAGAAATTTCAAGTGTTCCTGTGATTCAAATCTTAATTTAGTTTGAGTTATTAATGTGTCCAGGACTTAAGAGAAAATCTTTAAGTACGAAGAATAGGTTTCTTCTTCAAGGCAATTTTTCTTTCTATGCCTTTCTTCGTCCTCTTCATTAGCAATGCTCATAGTTGCTAACCATATTTCTTCAAATCTTATGTTTCTAATTGTTGATTTCTTATGTTTATCCAAAACTGTGATTAAATATGCTAAAACTGTAAAACCTGTCCTATTTCAGGGCATTTTCTCAGTTGCAAACAGCAAGCATGGCCAGCAACAAAGGTTATTTAATTTGCATGAACCAGTCAGCCACACATATTTACAATAATTGTTTATATTAAAATACATTTTGTAAGAATTCTTATTTTTTTCCTTCTACTCACACTGCAAGTGTGGAAGAGCTGCAGTGGGCCTTCCCTAACTTCCTTTCACTAACTTATCCTCGAATTTCATCCATGAGTATGGTCATTTTACTAATTGTTTTATTACACATTGTTCATCCATTTTGAGGAATTAGTATTGGCAACTGTCTTGCTACACTGTACTCTATGAAATAAATAATATTAAAACTAATGCAGCTGTTAAGGACCATAACAATTGGACAATATTAAAAACAGAGCATTCTTGCTAACCCCAAGCCAATTGTGTTCACATGACACGATTTCGGAGATGATCGTGTGAGTATAGCGAGACACAGGATTCTGAAATCTTGGCATGCTTGTTCCTGCACTTCCCTGCCTTGCCCCTCCTTGCCGTATCATATGAAGGCTGTGGCATCAAACATCCGAAGCCCTATTCTCTCCTTTGTTCAGTGAGAGAACAAGTCATATTCCATCCAACTTGCTAATTCTTCATGAGGGAAACTGGCTAGTATTGCAATTATTATTAATATTACTTATTAATTTCTAATTTACTTTAGATATGGATTTTGGTGATAGCTTTGATAGCCCACAGTATATGCCACTGGATGTTACAGCAAGAAAGCATTTATATTTTAATGACTATATTCTTCTCTTCTTTTTATAATCTAGGTATTGCTTACACCAATGTTATCAGCATTGCAGAACAAATGTTTGTACTCTTTTATTAACTTAGAATTCTGCAGAAAACTGGCTTAACTTTACACTTCCCTCTTTGATATTATAAAAACCTTAATATAGCAGATTAAGCTATGAAGAGAATCTGAGTGAGAAAAATTCTGTTTCCTCATCTGAGAGTATAAATTATAACCAAAAGGATAAACAGAGGACCAGGTGAAGTAAGATTTAAATATGTGTTTGATGATTATTTTGTACAGCATTTGAACATCTGCAGGAGTAGTCCATTATTCATTGACACTGTACAGTTCAACCATATGGGGAGAGAGATGTTGGAAGATCAATGAGAAGGAGGGGCTTGAGACTGGAACAGGAGAAGTCTCCTAATCCATGAAGTGTTGATGATGATGACTGTACAGTCTATATTTTCATACAGTAACTACTTGTTAGAAATTAATAAGGAATGCTTGAAGTAAAGAATAATAAAGTGAAAAAAGCACGTCTTAAAGCAGTGGTTGGCAAACTTTTCATAAGGAGGGCCATATTAACCATACAAGAATGAATTATGTGCAAAACCACATGAGTTTAAAATAGAAACAATAAGCTCACAGGCATGAGATACACAAACCAGAATAGATCTTAAACACAGCATTTTATTAAACTAAAATCTGTACTTACAGATTAATAACTGATGTTATTAACAAATGATCAGTCTTTCATTCATATTACTCTGAGAATTTATCCCATAGACAATATACAGGTGCTCTAAAATTCCCCTCACAAGCTTCCAGGGTTTTTAGTGGGGACTGAGTAGATAATATTTTGACTTGGAATCCCTGTCCAGAAATGTACTGTTTCTGTGTTACAACCATTTGAAAACATGTTTTTAATGTGATCACTTTTACAACTAATTTATTAGGTCAGACCCAGTACATCACTTGTTTTACAATTAAGCTTACTAGTAACCAAAGAAACAAAAAGGAAACAATCATTTTTCACAAACGCTGTTGTTCACAGTTAAACTGTTTTTGTCCTTTTCAAAGGATAGTTAGCATTCTGATCCACTAGAAGTGAGGTTCAATGTGATGACCACCAACCTCAGTGCACACATTGTACCTAAGAATGATGGATTGGTAAGTTTGCTCTATCACACCTGGTGTCTCTGCAGTCTGTTCTTTAGCAACCACAACTTGTGGCACCAGATGTTCCTCTGTCTCTACAGGAGTCTGGTAAACCAAACTCTTCATTTGACTCCATACAAAAAACTGTAATGGAGTCAATTTCAATGATCATTGAGGTCATGCAATTCAAGTGAGCGAGTGGGACATCATGCTGAAACCACATGTCGTGATGGATGTTCAGTGACACAGTACCAGGCCAGAGAGGTAGGATAGATGTCAAATGATATCAGCTGATCTGATGTTATCAATCACTCCCCACCATGACTAACCTCTTTCATGCCTACCAAGCAAACTTGTTTTCAAATGGCTATAGTACACAAACAGTATGTTGCCAGACGTGGTTTCCAAGTCAAAGTATTATTTACTCAGTACCCTGTACAAGCCCTAGAAGTTTTTAATGGGAATTTTAGAGCATCCTGTATATTAACCGCTGTTAAATTAGCTATTTTATTATTATTTATTTATGCGAACAAACTTACTGGCAGGTTGTCACAGTAGCTTAATGTTAGAGCATCTGCCTGGTAAGTGGAGGGTCTGTGGCTCAAATTCCAGCTGTGGCATTGAATTTTTAAGTTCCAGTTCTACCTCTAGCTGTTTTATGTTAATAGCATTTTATATTCAATGAGAAGAATGAAAATGACATTTCTGAGCTGTAATTGCAGGCATTTGTTATTCTATTTTTGTGCTGCCATATCAAAATGTACTCCAAATGTTCGTCAGTCATAACAGATCTATATTTTGACTTGACATATTTCATATTTTGAAAATATGTTGATATATATATTGATATGAACACCAATATTAGTCCTTATACAAAATTCTTGAAATAAAGTAATGTGTCACTCAGAAGACAGTTGTAAAAATCAACCAAATTAACTTTATTTCTTCTTCTTCTTCCTCTTCTTCTTCTTCTTCTTCTTCTTCTTCTTCTTCTTCTTCTTCTTCTTCTTCTTCTTCTTCTTCTTCTTCTTCTTCTTCTTCTTCTTCTTCTTCTTCTTCTTCTTCTTCTTCTTCTTCTTCTTCTTCTTCTTCTTCTTCTAATTCTTCATCATCTTTTTCATCATCTTCATCTTCTTCTCCCCCTCCTTCACTTTTTCTCCTCCTGCTCCTCCTCTTCCTCCTTCTTCCTCTTCATCTTCCCCCACTCCTTCTTCTCCTTTCTCTTCTTCCTCTTCCTCATTTCCTTCGTCCTCTTCTTTTTCTTCTTCTTCTTCTTCCTCTAATTCTTCTTCTTCTTCTTCATCATCTTCATCATCTTCTTCTTCATCATCTTTTTCATCTTCATCTTCTTCTTCCCCTCCTTCACTTTTTCTCCTCCTGCTCCTCCCCTTCCTCCTTCTTCCTCTTTGTCTTCCCCCTCTCCTTCTTCTCCTTTCTCTTCTTCCTCTTCCTCATTTCCTTCTTCTGCTTCTTCTTCTTCTTCTTCTTCTTCTTCTTCTAATTCTTCTTCTTCATCATCTTTTTCATCATCTTCATCTTCTTCTCCCCCTCCTTCACTTTTTCTCCTCCTGCTCCTCCTCTTCCTCCTTCTTCCTCTTCATCTTCCCCTCTCCTCCTTTCTCTTCTTCCTCTTCCTCATTTCCTTCTTCCTCTTCTTTTTCTTCTTCTTCTTCTTCTTCTTCTTCTTCTTCTTCTGATTCTTCTTCTTCCCCTCCTTCACTTTTTCTCCTCCTGCTCCTCCCCTTCCTCCTGCTTCCTCTTCATCTTCCCCCTCTCCTTCTTCTCCTTTCTCTGCTTCCTCTTCCTCATTTCCTTCTTCCTCTTCTTTTTCTTCTTCTTCTTCTTCTTCTTCTTCTTCTCATCATCATCATCATCATCATCATCATCACCATCACCGCCCCACCACCGCCCCACCACCGCCACTGCCGCCGCCATCACCATCACCACCATCACCATCACCATCATCATCATTATTATTACCCTCCCCGTATGGAGGACTAACACCCTCTAGGATTCAAAAGCCTGGGGCTTGGGTCAGACACCTGTCAGGGAGCAGAGGAACCTATGGACCTGACAGAATGAAGACCTAGAAGCGAGTGGTGAGCCAAGCACCAGGTATGATATTGACAAAGAGGATAATATAAAATCCAGGCGAAATCAATGAATGGAAAGGTGATTATGGAGCAATTGGTGGAATGAGTGGCGGGGAAACCGGAGGACCCAGAGAAAACCTGCACAGATGTCGCTTTGTCCAATACCACATGTGGGTTCCTGGGATTGAACCCAGGCTGGAGAAATCCATCCAGATTGTTGGAATGAGTAGCAGGGAAACCGGAGAACTCGGAGAAAACCCATACAGATGCTGCTTTGTCCACCACAAATACGACATATGGGTCCCTGGGATCAAACCCGGGCTGCCTAAGTGGTAGGCAAATGGTCTCTCCGCTCTGCCACAGCACCGCCTTCCTGCAGTAGCTCATTACATATTAGCTAGAATCATTCAAAATTTGTGAATAAATTAATTAATACTGCAACACCATTTTTTTTATTTATACTTTATTAAGCTTTCAGGCAGGCCAAACAGTAGCAGCTGCCAGGCCTTATTTGGTCCCCAGGCTCTAGTTTGGCAAACCCTGTCTTAAAGGATTAATTTCTCCAGTAAGAATAATCTTTCTCCTCTTAATTCTAGGAATTTTGTTACTTCAGATATCTAACAACAAGTAAGGTAAGGAAGGGTGTCTTGTGTCCATATTGGGTTACTTGCATAACCCTTGTGGCTGTCTACCGGTATATCAGGTGTAATGAAACTAGAAGGAACAAGCCTCAGGATAATCCTTATTGGCATCTTTATAAATTTCACTAGCTGAAATACCTGGTATTTCCCACGGTTTGACAATTTTATCCCTACAACTTTTAGACTTACATTAACTCAAAATAAGTAAAAACACAAAGAAAACACTATGCAAAAGCAGTATTGAACAAGCACAAATACCACAGGAAGAAAAGTGAATAGAGAAAGCTGTGTGAATGTAAGACATTGCATTTCTATGTCAATCATATAGCAAATTCTATGAATTCTTGGTAGAAGGGTGTGTAGAGAAAGAAATGTGATTGTGTTTCATAAAACAAACATCGGGTGAATGCAATGTGTTGCATTTCAATTTCAAACATATGAAAAATTGCATGAGTTGTTTGTAGAAGAGGAACTAGAGAAAAAAGTGTGGTTGTGTTTCATAAAAGAAAAGTGTGTAGAGAAAATCTTGTGAATGCAATGTGTTGCATTTCTATTTCAATCATAAACAATTGCATAAATTGTATGTTTAAGTGGAATAGAGAAAGAAATGTGATTGTGCTTCGTAAAGGAAAAGTGAATAAGGAAATCATGTGAATGTAATATGTGGTCTTTCTATTTCAGTAATAGAAAACTGTATGAATTGTATGTTGAAGGGTGAGTAAGGAAGGATATGTGAATTTATTACGTAAAAGAAAAGCGAGTATAGAAAGCCAAGTGAGTGTTATGTTGTATGGTAAAATGGATAGAATGGAAACTTTCTCCATGAAAAAATACATATATATGCTGAAATTCACAGTAATCGGTCAAGTGGTGTGTTATGTAAAAGAAAAGTGAATAGTGAAAACCATGCAAATGGTATGTTGTATAGTAAAATGGACAGCATACAAACCTTCTCCATGAAAAAACACAAATATGTGCCAAATTTTACAGTGATCGGTCATATGGTTTAGGAGCGCATAAACATCCGAAGTGGCAATTCCCGTACAAAACCACCAATTTTGATCTTTTTTATATTTTTTGGCTAATCCTTTGAGTTTTTCCTGATGTTATTTTTTTTCTAAACCATCCCAGCACTGAGGCAAACAAAACAAAAATGAAATTATTCAAATTGGTCGCACCATTTTTGAGTTTTTGCAAGACCAATGCATGGCAATTTATTTTGATATATATATAGATAAGTAAAACCAAATTTTAATGTATTAGAAAAAATATTTAAAACTGAGAAGAATATAACCCCTGTCTAATCTATATTTCGGTTACCCAGGTAACCATGTACTTCAATTGCAGACAGAATATATTTAACATCATACATTAGCAGTTCTATTATTTATTTGGTAACTGGGTAGTATATAATAGATATAGCTATAAGTACAAGTTAGAAACACACAGTTTTTAACATGATATATTTTATTTATTCATAATGTTAACACATTGTAACCCATTCTTCATGACATTAATCTTTTTTTATATTTCTTGCTACCTTTTCTTGAAATTGGTATGAGTGATTCACATTTTTATTTGAGGATTGTTTTCTATCTAAATAATGCATGCAGATAAGCAAGCAACACCCAGAATGCTATAAAAACTACTAGGGTCATCTCTGTGTTCTTTTTATACTGTAATGAGTACACAACTTGTCCATACTAGCAACACTCCCTTGTGTACTGTTATAATAATGTATAACATCCACCTTTGAAATAAGCTCAGAAGTGAAGGCATCGTTATGCATCCTGAGTTAACACTACTTTCTTTCTTTTTCGGACATATGAGCACAGATAAGCATTATCTTCACTGAATCCGACTGTCTCACTGTTTCCTGCAAATCACAAGGAGATCTCAAATTCTTACAAGATCACATACTCTAATAGTGACTTACAACATGTAAGTACTTTAAATCCTGAAATTCTTAGTTTAACCAACTAAAAAGTCAATCAACAGCAATTAATGTATGCCAGCATGTTGCCATGGTAGCTCAGTGGTTAGAGTGACCTGATGGAGGCCTGGTTCAAATTTTAATTATGGCATTGAGCTTCTCAGTCTGATTCTATCTTTCCAATCTTTGTCCTACACACAACTAGTGTGAAAGAAAAATTAACTGAAAAAAAAATTCCTGCCAGTACCTATGAAGTGGTAACCCAATCTTTCAATACCCACTTTTCCTTCCAGAAGGAGATTTCCCTGTGGCCACTTCGTAGGGAAGAATTTTGCAAATCACAAATCTGTCAACCTTTCAAGCCATATTTGTTAGACTTAGGCCATATATTGAGTACAGTTTGTCTTTATTCGGTAAGGAGATATCTCATTACCAACAATGAGGACGCCCACCTCTGTGGTGGTGACAGCATGTCTACCTCACATTCAAGAGGTCCCTAATTTGAATCTCGGTTAGGATGAGTTATCTGGATAAGGTTGTTTTCTGAGGTTTCCCTTATCCTAAGAAGACAAATGTTGGGTAACTTTAAGCTCTGTGGACCTCGGACTCATTTGAACATCATTTCACTCATTTCATTGATTCACCATCTGATATGACACTACGTTGGATGTATAACACACAGTTATATATATATACACACACACACACATACACATATATATATATATAAAACAGCAACAATGAGAGAATTTGAGGGCAAATAAATTTTTCAGATATTTGAATTTAGCATTTCAAATATGTTAGATATTGCAGCAGATTTGTCATTTACAAACATACAGCCCTAGTGCTCACATTGATGTATCTTATAAATTGGCTTATCTGTCTAAATCAGAAAAAGGATAAGCTTGCATGATACAATCAGAATACAGCTGTTTTGCACATTTGCTTTGGTCTTAGTTGAAACTTACACTTGATGCAGTCAGTATACCAAGATATGCATCAAATTATTCAGTTGTAAACTGCTTCCTTACTTTTACACTTGCATCTGAATTGATGTTACAGTTTGTAAGAACCTGATTTGCCTTCCTGTTTGTTTCATATGCTATTATATTACACATTTCACCAGTAAATATGTTTACTGTTGGAGGCATCTTTAACAGAAAGCATTTTTGTAGAATGTGTTAGACCAGCCCTTTCCTGCAAGATGATATGCTTCAGCAACCTTCTTGTCCCAAGAGATTCTTTATGCCATTCAATCCCATCTTTACCATGCAAAATGCCCATATAAAACACAGATACCTAACAATTTTCCTCAGCTCTGTATCTCTTTCTTTAATTCCTTCTGCTTTCAACTTCAGTATTGCCACATGCATCAATAGCATCTTATACATCTTGCTTACTTGGAATCCTTACTTCATGATCATATGAATCAGTACTGGACAATAAGCTTTTAAATTTAATATCCTTTTCTCTTCACAGCTTAATTTATTATATTAAGATTCTTAGAGATCTCAAAAATCTTCCAAAACACCACAAGTGAGTTTTACTGTGCTGTTATGCAATACAAGTTAATACTTTGGCCCCTTCATTCTATTTCAATTCTTAATTTTTTGTGGGGTGGTGATTTAGGTTAGTAGAACACTGAATTTATGTTGTTGATTTTCAGCTACTGCCTTAAATAGTTCTGTTTTATCCCCTCAGTTTTTGCTTAGACTTTCTCTCCTCAGGAAAATTCATAGTGGCAAAATGTTTAAAATATTAGATTATTTTTATTGTTTCCTTAACTTTTGTTTTGATTCTGACATTTTGCTAAAGGGTGACTGCTGAAATTTGGAGTCTTAGACACAATGATAGGACTGGCCAATTTACTGCATAATGCTTCATTCTTTTTTGATTGCTTGATTCCTTTTCTTCTTTTTGTTCTTTGGCATTTTCTTGCTTTTCATTAACAGCTTGACTGATCAGTTTCTTTATTGGTTAGTATCTGGTATGCAGCAGGCCATGGAACTGTCATGCCTCTGCATGAGGAACTGTTATCCCTCTCCTGACCAATAATGATGCTTATGAGGGGTAACTCAAGATTATATTTCAAATAATGAAAAGCATTCTCATAGCTCTTGTAATATAATTATTAATATAAAGTATTCAAACTGGTTTAACAGTGTTAACAGTGGAGAAAAGAAACAGTGTATACTTAGCAAACTATATACATTTAGATCTATCATGTTATCTAACAGTCTTGACATACAAATTGCTTTATTTTGTCACCATAAAGACTTAGCTATAACTGGCTTATAGCACATAAATACGTTTTTGTTTTCATTTACCTTTATAATTTTCAGTTCTTTTAAGGGTCACAAATTTCACCATTGATCCTACCCACCTTATATGTATTTTACCTCAAGGAGACTACTTGATTTCCTAGTTCACTGCCACCAAGTTACTATGCAAAATAAAAAAGCATTATTTTAATTAATAAATTGATTTACTGTTTACCATAGAGAATGTACAGTTACCACCATTTTAATTTTAGTTGAAAACTAACTTCTCCAAAGAGCACGTTTGACCAAAGCTGCTTTTCAATATTTCTGTTTTTGTTTTTTTTTTTTCTTTTCTTTTCTTTTTCTTAAGTGTCACTTTCCTTTCACTTTTGATATTAAAAGCCTCATGAGTAGGGATAGGCAAAATATAAAATTTCATATTCTAAACCATGCTTATATGTGGATTTAAGCACTGAAAAAAAGTATTTTTACCATTTGCACTGTGTAGAATTTTGAGTGTTACAAATTAATGTCATACTTTGTAATATTTTCTTAGTTTGTGAAAAATCATTCATTCATAGCTCCCTCTTAAAAACAGTCATTCTTATATTTTGTACAGTTATTTTCTCAGTCTGTTAATATACTCATTAATAATGAATTTTTGAAAATCGTATTGAGACAGTGGTTCACTAAAATGCACTGCAGTCTCAATTGGCTGAAAGGCAAAAATATTTTAAAAAGTTGTTTCAACTAAGCTGTAATTCAGGAAAGTAAGAGATTTATATTGTTTTCAAAAGTATTAAATATCATGCTATAAATTATTAATGTTATTTCCTTTTACAAGGTAACCGAAACTGTACCAGGTGTATGCTTTCAGAACCTGTTTCAGAATGTTTAACAAATGAATAAAATGTATTTTGGTAAATAACTTTGTAACTTTATGTTCAAAGTTTATTAAGAGGTTTTGCCATGCTGTATTCACGCAATTTGCAAACTATCAACCAAATTAAGTGTCATATATGAGTACCACTAACTTTTTCTTTTAAGAAAAATAGCCTTTTTTTATAATAAACAAATCATAGTATAACTACTTAGGGAGAAGAAGAATGTGCAAATTTTACAGAAATCAAAATATTTTATTTAGCTAAGTTTCTCATATATCTCATTGTCAGAATTCATGTTGATCTGGGTGGCTTAGTTGGTTAGACACTGGTCTACTGATACCAAAGTCACGGGTTGAAATCCGGCCCAAACCGATGGTTTTTAAGTGTGCTTAAAAACGACAGCTCTGTGTCAGTAGATTTACTGGCATGTAAAAGAACTCCTGTGGGACAAAATTCCGGCACACCAGCGACACTGATGTGATCCTGGTAATTGACAGCGTTGTTGAACAAAAAGTCAGAATTAATTTCTTTATACATCACAAAAACAAAAAATTAAATTGCATATATTAACACTTTTGGAAACAAAGCAAAAAAGAATAAGGTTAATGAGTCTGTGGAAGGCTGATTAGGCCCAGACAAAATCTGTTTTTCCCGTCTTACATTTTACTTTGCAAACAGAGAACACAGTTGAAAGAAATATTATCAGGTCTGTACTCCAGCACATTGTTTAGGGTCCAAGTTTCATCTTTACCACACTGAATACAATTTTCTTTGAAGGTTTCAGAGCAAATTATACACATAGATGCTTCCATCCTAGAAGCTGATAGAATACAGACTTATTTTATTTTTTCCTGGCTTGCATTCACCTTTCCCAGATAAAAGACCTTTTTGCAGGTTTCCCACTATTTTGTCCTGTATCTTGTTTTTCACCCCTGTTTTATAAGGACTTGAGGTAAATATCTCATTCCTCTGAAACTTTCAGTTCCTGAAATCTCTCTTCTTCTTGCTGCATCTGGCAAAGATGACAGTGATTTAATGACATTTTCCAAATTGGCTGTCATAGGTTTGCCTTCTGAGTGTGTAGTAACCTGATCATGAATATGTCGTTTTGAACTAGTGTCTTCCTGTCACCTGACTCATGTCTCTTCCAACTGAAGGCAGGAGAACTGCTGGGAGTTGGTTCCCATTCTGAGCCTTCTGGTGGCTTTTGGGCCTTTTTCTTAGCTAATTTGTAAACTATAATGGATATAAAACAAGCAGATTATTACTAAATGAAATATGATTTGTAATAGAACCCAATATAAACATGTCAGAAATAGTGTACGCTACTACCCTCATTCTACTCATCTGTGGATAACCACTGTGCAGTTTTCAAATCTATCATGTTCATCTTTTACATTAGGATTAGTATGACTGTGAACGTATAGTGTATTACAGAAATACATTGTGACAATAGAAACTTCAAGTTACTTTTTCTGTCACTTTGTCTTCTAAAACTGAAGCATAAAAACACAGTTCTGTTTTATCAACACAATAATCTACAATTTGTCATGACCTTATATCTCACTCTCCACTGTCTCTCTCCATCCCACAAACAGCTGGCTTTAATGATCACATTCACTAAAGCTGCTTCACACAGCAAATAACTTGACGCCATATTTAAATATCTACAACTGTCTCTGACGATACTCAAACTTTTAACACTGACTGTACACACACACTTAAACCTTACTGCTAACAGCTGTCTCGATCAAAACTTAACAACTCCAACGAACTGCTCTCTCTCGCTCTATATCTATCTCTCTATCTCTCTCCCTCCCTCTCTCTCCCTCTCCCTCCCTCTCTCTCCCTCTCTCCCCCTCTCCCTCTGTCTCTCTCTCACCACTGCATTCACTTATATAGGCGAGAATAACATAGCACAGAATTTTCCCCAGATTCACCTTTTCTGGAATGTCTCGTAGTTTCATGAACAGTTTAGAAATGCTTTGTTCTGCTGTGCTCATAGTTGTCTTTGTTCTGGCCCACTCCATTGTTTGTTGTTTACTTGCTGCACAGTGGTGTAAGGCAGCTAACACCAAGTTTCCATATTGAGGCTTATGACTGCCCAGTGGTGTGAGGTAGATTGACCTTGAGCATCCGGTGGCAACTGCCGGTCAGTATCACACTGCTCCCTATTTAGAGCTGGTAGTCCTGACCAGCACCATCGTAGTTGGCCTAACAATCCAAATGTATCACCAGCATCTTCCCTTAGGCGTACCTCTGGATGCGGTAGACTATGCTGTTAAACCTCTTCTCCACATGGTACAATCCTTGGCATCATTTTTGAGTAGTGCCCCTTGGTCCAGGTAGGGCGATGTATGCCATCCTGCTTGAAACCTCTGCAGCAGGCTCGCCAGTTGTGACGGGTCTTCATCCGGTTGTCCTTCACCCAAGTGTGTTGATGAGTCATCCTGCATATAACCCAAAGACTTATAATCAGGGCCCAGATGTTTATGACCTAAACATTTTAGAAATTTGCCAGCTCTTATGACCGAAAAAAATTAGAAAATATAAGTATAACCTAAATTTTTTTGTGTGCATTTCCAAAATCTTCAAAAATTTAATACTGTTTAAATTAACATTATATTGAAAATCTTCTTTAAAAATCTAGCACAGTTAATAATAAATCAATAATATTAATTGGAAAGGGTAGAGTGAGACTCATAAATTGAATGCCGTGACCAGGATTTAAACCACAGATCTACCGGTTACCGTCCAGCTGCTATAACCACTAAGCTATCATGGTCAACGTTCCATGATAGCCGATATATCGACACGTTGGCCATGATAGCTTAGTGGTTAGAGCAGCTGGACGGTAACCAGTAGATCTGTGGTTCAAATCCTGGTCATGGCATTCAATTTTTCAGTCCAATTTTCCAATTATGCCCTACACACGGCTAGTGTGGAAAAACATTTATTACAATTATATTAACTTTATTGTTGCATTTTGAACTTATTTAATTGCTCTATCCAGACATAATCTTCAGCTTTGCACAGAATCAAATAAATGTCATTTATGTATATATTGTACATAAATTCTTGTAAGAGTTTGAAGGTTTGCTTATCATAGATGGAGACAAAATTCTTTGGAACATGAGCTGTTGACAATAACATTTCGAGCGAAGTTGTTTCTATGTCTTGCAGTGCTGCAGTGTTGTTGAACATTAAATCTCTTTTTATCTTCTATTTTTCTTTTGCACAGCTTACAGAACAGAATAGTGCCATCTGTACCGAAACGTTTATCTCCAAACTTACACACAAATGCTTGCAATTTTTCACTTATCCAAGCGTTAGTTTTAGGCATGATGAACTGAGAGCATTTACTATCACATACATGCAATGAAATCTGTCCGATAAATGAAGGCTGCATGTATACCTTCCATCAGTTATCTTAGAGACCGGAACATTACATTTCTGCATGAGTCCCTGCTTTCTTTGTATCTGTAACTTCCAATGCGTCTGTCTCTTTCTATACAATACAGCTTACCCTCCAAATTTGCGGAAACATACATTCTAAGAAAGATAGTTGTAAAAGAATAATACAGACAAGAATAAGGAGATGTGAAAAATTGGTCTTTGGGATGACCAGAAGCACATATGCGAAACTGGAATAGAAGCATAAAAATATGACAAAAATATGAAAATTTAAGAGAAAATATGATTATAATATGAAAAAGGACAAGAAAATGACAAAGCTAAAAAAGCCAAAATATGACTTTATGTGGCCCATGAGAATTGCATAATTTTGATCACCATTGATAAAATCATGCTTTGCTTATATTTTTCATGAAAAAGGACCACAGAGAAAAACTATGACATGTCATAAATATCCGGGCCCTGCTAAAAATGCTCTGCCCCAAGGTCAATTTCAGCCAGGCCTCATTCTCCATAGATAAAGGTTACCTGATGCCTTCATTATCTCATAGTGTCAGTCTAGTTTCCTTGTTGGCATCTCTCCATCACATCAGGTCAGATAACCGTCACAGCTACATTCATGTCCACTAGTATCTGGCACAGCTCCCCCTATATCCTGACGTCCACAATGACATCCTTCACTCTTCTGTACATGACACACAGTATCACTTGATGAGATGACTCCAATGGTTCCTCCATGCCAAGTTGGTTCTTACTTGTTCCTTGCTTGCTCGTAGGCTTTCCTGCTGACAGTGCTTCACAACATTCAGTGATTCACCTGTTGATGGAAGGTTCTAAGCTGCAGATGGCGAGTTAAGACCAGTAGCAATACTGGGTTCATGGAATTGCCCATTATGGTAGTACCCCACCAGGGTGCAAATGGCTTTCATGCAGTGGCTCTATATTATGACTGGATATACCAAAAGGCTTTTGTTACTTGTATTTGAAAATAACATGTAAATAGTTTGGCCAGGAGTTGATAAAGTGGATTGCTTAGTGCTAATCCTTTCATTTGGGAACATAGTCTGTTCCTACACAAAAAATTCTTTTGATTAGAGCCAAACTTAGTTTAGATCAGGTATTGTTTGATCAGTTCTTTTTTTTTTTTTTCACATCTTGGTAAATTGGTATGCTTTTTCAATGTTTTGTCAAGTTTATATGTTGGTATATTTGAGAAAAGCAAATTTGTTATAAGTCATTCTAATAATTATCTTTCTTTCTAATTTTTTATTTTTAATTCTGTCTCTATTGCCCCAAGTGCTCTTTATAATACAATGTTTTGGTTGGGGAAAGTCCTCAAATTGTCGTCTGCCAATTTGTGAGATTATTTGTTGGTAACACTATATTGATGATCACAGGGCACATTTTGTTGTTGGCTTTGTGGACCTTACGTAATCTACGAGGGCTGATCAACAAAGACTGAGACTGATTTTTTCCTGTAGCTTCCGTGATAGTTTCGTGTATGTAACATAAATATTTGAAAAGAGCGGGTTTTTATGTATAATGTCGGTAGGCGGCAGCACTCTCGTATTGGTAGGTTGGTAGTAATGCTCTATTTTGTAGACCCTATGTGCATTTCGCATACCAGACAATGGAGGTGACGTGAGAGGAGCAGTACAGTGTAATAAAATTCTGTTTTCGTTTAAACCATACATCCACCAAAATTTATGAAAAGCTGAAGCAAGCATACAGTGAAGATGCACCACCTCGTGCAACAGTGTTTAGGTGGTTCAAGGATTTCAAAGTAGGCTGACTTGTCAGTGTTAAGCAAGATGGGCCTGGTGTTTTGGCTTCTGCTGTGACTGAAGTCAGCATCAACACAGCTACTGTGATTGTCTGAAAGGATCAGCATATAACATTACGTAACCTCAGTGAAGTGTTGAGAATTTCATATGGCAGTGTGTTTACAATTATGCACGACCATCTCCATATGACCTGAGTTTGCGCTCGTTGGGTGCCAGGTCTGTTGACTCGCGAACAAAAGGCTGTGCGAATGGAGACAAGCCGTGAGGTGCTGCGTCTGTTTGCTGATGGAGGGGATGCATTTTTTAAATTGATTATCACTGGTGATGAATCATGGCTGCATCATTATGATCCTGAAGGAAAACAAGCTAGCACAGTGTGGAAATCGCCAGGTTCTCCAACACCAAAAAAGGCAAAAGTTGTTCCATCTGCAGGGAAAGTGATGGTAATCACATTTTTTGACTGCAATGGAATGATTTACCAGCATGCAGTTCCCCCTCACATTACTGTTACAGCAGCATACTACATGTCAGTATTGGCTACACTGAGGAAGCACATTGCAAACAAATGACCAGAGCTTTCACGGATTGGGTGGCGACTTCATTATAACAATGTACAGCCTCATGTCGCAAATCAAGTCATGCAGTTTCTGGCTCGATTCAACATTACCTGTGTACCACATCCACCTTATAGCCCCGATCTTGCACCTTGTGACTTTTTTTTATTCCCATCACTAAAGACAAAGCTTAGGGGTACTCGATTTGAGAACTCTGAAGCAGTGCTCAAGAAAAGTGAGGCGATTCTCAAGGACCTGACAAAGAATGGTCTGCAGCATGTGTTCAAGGACTGGCAGAGATGCTATAAAAATTGCATTGAAGTAGGAGGGGACTACTTTGAAAAAGATTGTAAACATTGAATTGGAGTAATAAACATCTGTGAAAAAAATCAGTCTCAGTCTTTGTTGATCAGCCCTCGTATATATCCTCAGTGTTTTGAATTATTTGGCTTCAACCTTTCTTCCCTCACATAGAATCAGGTTTACATCTTTAGGTGTGGACAGGAATCTCTCAGACTATGTTAATGTAGGATGTGGCTCTAATACTTAAAATCTTTCATTGTATAGCCTGGCTTGTATAATTCTTTCAGAGTCTTATTTGTTTATGATCAGTTTCCCTTTATCTGCCTTTACATGACATTTTTATTGTGTAGATGTATTATAATGGTCTATCACATAGTTTATACAGAAAAACTTGGCACATAGGTTGTGTTTTACAACTTTCAGTATGAACCAAAATGTCTTTGTGTATTTTTGTTTGGGATGTGGTTTTGATCGCTACTTCAAAACTTTCACTAAGCAGCTTGGCTTGTATATTTGTGGCAAAGCTCCATTTATTTTGTTCTTGATGACTAGTTTGTTTCCCACATCAGCTTTATGTGGCATATTTGTTGTTTCTATGTATTACTATGATGTTATCACACAACACATCCAGAAAAAGAAATAATATCTAAAAACTGCAGGATGAAGGGTAGCAGTGAATCTATGCTAATGATGGAGACAATAATCCCTGAAATATGTTATATAAATTCACTGAAAAATATGTGGTTAAGTATAGGGAAATAATTCATTTTGAAGTATTCAGTATGTTACAAACCTTTAATGAGTTTTCACAAGAATAAAAAGTCTCATCAAGGAAGTCCTGGCTATGGAACACTCAACCACATTCAGGATCTTAGAACCACTGATCAATCAATAAGTCTTAGTTAATCTTGTATAATGAGATTATTTATATTAATTGTAATCTATTATTTATTGCAGAAACACTGTTCAGCTGGTTATAAACATTTTAGATGTGAATGACAATGCCCCAATATTTTTACAAAGCAGATATGAAGTCAGACTTAAAGAAAACAACAGGAAATTTGAATCTCCTTTATATGTTGAAGCTGTAGACCTTGATCTCAATGGTAAGTATGTGTTGAAAATTGTAATATTTTATATAATGAATACCGGGAGGGAGGGTGGAAGAGGAAGAGTGGTTTTGAAAATTGTTAGTTTTTAAAATTGATTACATAAACTTAAAATACTTATGGAGGACATTAAATAAGCTTGTTGTGAAGCATCTGTTGAAATTTGATATTATAGTAATTTATATAAGGAAGTTATAGCTACTTTTAGATTTGGAAATTGCAATGTAAGATAAGGGTCAATCCACGTCAAATCGCACACCCATAAAACACAACTTTTTCGTAGGAGGTTCAAATTTTTTTATGAATAACAGGCATCAAATAAGGAGACCCGTATTTTTTTATTTCCGTATTTTTAAATTACTTGCTTAGTTATGGCTATTAGAAATTAAGCAATTTCTGCGTGCACCGTAATATAAAATCACTTGTTACTCTAACGCCATATGGAGTTCAGAGTAGGGGTTTGGCACACTGGAAAGGTTAAATGCAACACTTTTAACAACTTTTGACCAGTCATTATTACACACAAATTTTGGCCTGGTTTTTTGATGGTATATTTTGTATAACCAAAAATAGAATTTAAATCGATGTGTTAAAAATCTGAAAAAAATACACACATATTCCCTGACATTTTATCTATAAAATAAGATGTTGAAAACTATGGAGCATGCATAAGTGCATTTGTTACAATTTTTTTTTTTCTGGAGGCCTGCAAGCGCTCACGGATGCCATGAAGTAGAGATCCGTTTGTACAGCAGGATTCGCTGTTCTTGGCCCCTGGAGAAAGTAAATGTAAAGCCGAAAGCAAGTACCAAGCCAGGTGACCGCAGACAGCATGCAAATTGGTGCGTCAGCTTCATGTGCTACTCACATAACTTCTTCTTACTAAGGCAGTACAGTCCCTGCAGAAAAATGTCTCCACAATGTGCCTTCTTTCTAATACTTGATGCGGAATGGATGTCGTTTGCTCCGGCTTAGTTCAGCATGAAATCTCTTTAATCCCGGGTATGCATAGGTTTGTTTATAGATTACCCCAGAAGAACTTTTGTATATTATTTATTTTTTTACTCTCTGACACTTTCGGGAGTTATGCCGACTTTCTATATCTAGAGATACTCGCAGAGCAATCGCACTCACGTGTGTACACCACAACGTCCACCACTGGTCTGGGGCGAGTGAAAATGCTTTCTTGCGTACCCACGCTAGGAAAACGTTCTCTCCAATTTTAAATGTCATGACGTCATCCACAAGAAAGCCTCGTATCCAAAATGCTATTTCGTTCCTTTTCCCAATTTAGAAATGTCCCTTTCTATTATAACATGTTCTTTTTTGAATTCCAAATATATATAGTTACCTTTTTATGATTAAACGATGTTTTCTTTATATTCTATTAAACATATCGCGCGACTTTTAAGGTTGGCAGACCTGAATTTCAAATTATGTGGTATGACGTCCTGACTCGTTAATTTCAAACCAATAATGTGTATATCCTACAAATTTAACGACTATTATTTACTCATATCTTGCTCACCTTACAACACTTCCTACTCTATTATCCACCTATGTTATTACTCAACACTTATCGCAAATCTCATATCCGGCAATTAAATTAAAACATGTCTTTATCAAGCCCATTCGATTTGAAATCTAAATTTCGGTATCAAATGCCCCCATTTATATTATTTTATTATTTCATAATAAAATAATGTAAATGTCTTGCCCGAAAGAAAAATTAAAAATTACTCCTGAATTTTGAATAAACGGCAACACTCCCATTATATACAATTTTCAATTACACTGTTTTGAAATTGGTTATTAACACATCTTCTCATTAATCTTTATAACATGACAAACAATTATACACTTGACTTAACATTAATCCTTAAATACTAATTACAAGATGTTATGGTTTCTTCTGTGAAACTTTTATATAAAGGTTAAATTTCAAGAGTCTTTCTTTATACTTCCTTCTTTTAGTTCATGTTTGCTCACTTCGCTCTCACTATTACTTGCACTGTGAATTTTCACTTTTGTTATTGTAACACATATCTTTACTAGATCCTTTAAGCACTAAAATGTACATATATTTACATAAATCCATTACACTCCTCAGACAGGTTCTTTCTTTGTCTTGCTGTGATAACTATCTATACATCTAAATATTTTAACAAATGTTTACAAATTAAATATTCGGTTTTCTCTCTATGCGGAGATGAACATTTTAACAATCTTTCTAAAGCGGTTATTGTAAGCTCTATACACTCTTTTCTTAAGCTCTTTGTAGTATATAGCAATTCACATTCTGCATTTGTCATGAATACGTAAGTACCTGACCAATATATGGTTTTCAAGTAAGCTAACATTTAAATTTTATCTCAAAGCTGATTGGGCACCAATAGAACAAATGACACTTCGAATTTTACATGAAGTCAAGGTTCCAAGGTACCACACGGTTTCTTGTGTGGTCGAAGGAGTTGTTTATGCCACCTTCCCAGACATTTTTCATTTTTAACATCTTTTACTTCATAGGTATAACCAAATTTTGATATAACTTCTGCAGGACCTTTATATAACAATTCCATCCTTTTGTTCCTACCTCGCAACGCACTTGATAACTTATGGTCTTTAACTAGTACCCAATCGCCTATCTTAGGTTCCCATTTATGTTTTCTACTCTTTTTCTTTAATTTTCGCTTCTCTGCCTTTTTCTTGATTCGTTCAAAAGCAATTTTCGCTCTTTCTTCTTCACTTAACTCAATGTCATTTATTTTGAGTATTTTTGGTACCCCGATCAATATTGGTTCTGGTTCAATTCCTAACATTAATTTTATTGGGGCAAACCCAGTAGTTACATTAATGGTGTGATTGATAATCTTTTCTATCAATGGACAATATTTCACCCAATCCTTGTGATTATGATGTGTAAGTACACGTAAGTAAATTCCTATATCTCGGAGGACACGTTCTGTTGGATTCCCTGATGGAAAGTATGAGGAACAATGATTTAGTTTTCTCGCGTCTAATGTCACCCTAATCTTTCCATTGGCCTTATTTACAATACATAGGGGATTCACAAATTCTGAATTCGAAATCTCAATAACCTCATCTTCTAACATTGACTTTATAACTGCATCTACCTCTTCTCTTATTGTACTAGGGATAGCTCTCGCTTTATGTGTAAAAGGTTTGATGGGTATCATCTCAAACGAATGAGTATAAATATTACATTTACCAGGTTTCTCAGAGAATACTTCTTTATTTCGGATTAATATCTTAAACAGTTTATCCCTCTGTTGTTCATTTAGTTGATCAGCCTGAGTTACCTTTTCCCGCAATAATTCTTCTAAGTCTTCACTACTCTCCCTATCATAGTACCTAGTTGCGTCAGAAAACCTCAAATTGTCTATGAAATCATTTTTATCCCATTCTACATTTTCTTTATAATCGACACTGTACTCTTTGACATTTACTTCAGTTAATTCCATAGCTCCTACTTTGACATATTCTACAAAGAATGTATCCCCTTGGATTTCTTCTTCCTCTTTTTCTCGTACAATAGTTTCTGAACTACTATCTTCCACAAAAGGCACTATAATGGTCTCATCTTCAACTTTCATTTCTACAATCATGTTTTTAAAATTCACCACAGCTTCCCAGGCATAAAGACAATTACAACCTATTATAATATCTGTCACAAGTCTTCCTACAATCAGAAATAAAATTCCTAGTATTCTCCCATTTATTTCAATATTTATCATTGCTTGAAATTTTACTCTCTCTTTTCGTTTTCCCACAGCTAGCGAGCAATATATCCCATTAACTGGTAAAGACATTATTTTAAAACCACTACTTTGTAAATTATCATAAAAATTTTGTGAGCATACTGTGCTATTTGATCCCGTATCTATAATTGCATTGTATTGTTTTCCATTTACTCCAATTTTGATTTTAGGTGGATCTCCTACTTTTTCGTTTTCGTCGATTCTATTTTTACATTCTCTTTTCTTTTGTATCATCATTTGCCTTCCAGGACTATTTATTTCCGAGTACTTATCACAATCATTACTAGGATACCCAGTTCTCACTGAAGGCGCGTTTGACCGGGTCTGACGTTTCCCTGATTTTTATATATTGCTCCTGTACTATTTCCCGAATTGTTACTTCTGTTTTCCTGCATTAAATCGGGGTTACTTCCTACCATGTTTTTGACCGTGTTAATGGCCTCAACCATTTCAGCATTTTCGGGGGAATTTCGTCCATTAGAATACCTTTCTCCCTGTCTTGGTGACCTCGGTCTAAACTCATTATCTCCGTTTGTCCAATACCCATCATTTGAATTTCTACTATGTCCAAAATAACGTCCCCGTCTACCTCGATCAAATCTATTTCTATTCATATAATTCACCCTTATATTTCTTCCCCTTAGATTACCATTTCTATTTTGGTGATGCCCTTCCTGGTTATATCTACCTTGATTTTCCCACCGGAACGATTCCATCCTTGGTACTGGTCCTTTATACCTTTCCCTAACCTCACTTCTATTCTGATAATACTGTGCCCCTTGCCCGAAAGAATTTACAGTTTCTTTTTCTTGATATTTATTTCCAAATGCGTGTTTTGGCTTATTGACTTCTAAGGCTGATAATAATTCGATCATAGCTGCAATGCTATCGGGTCGGGCTATGATTAGGTAGTGTTGAAGCGTTTCAGGAAAATGTGGAGTAACTATATTTATTAGATCTTTTTCATCTATGGGAGGATCCAACATCTTCGATTTTCTCGCTATTCTCATAAAATAGTTGACCATCGATTCCTCCGATCTAGGATTAAACTTTCCATTGCTTAATTCAACTCTAATATTAGCCTGCCTACTAGCTCCCCAATATCTGGTTAAAAAGATGTTCCTAAAGGTCCTCTAATCATTATTGTTACCCATAGAAAGGCCTAGCCAATTAGCAGCATTACCCTTTAGGCATTTTTTTACTATCACCATCTTGTACTCCTCTGGTATACGTTTCACCGTGAAGTACTCTTGTAACCCTTCTAAAAAGGCTTTAGGATCATCTGAATCTTCATTTTCAAAAACTGGAGGTGTCATTTCATTTAAGACATGGTTAGGCCAATGTAAATTTGAATTGTCACCTATCCCTGAGCTATTTCCGAGATCAGAATGGGAATTACTGTTACCCCTATTTTGCATTGAAATGTCAGCTGATATACCTTGCAGCTTCATTATTAAGATTGTTGTGATTACATGCATTTTCATTTAATTTCAAATTTTCTAAGGCCTCTTTTACCTGAGTAATTTCTGTTACTAACCCTTTTATTTGGTCTGTAACATCCTCCAAATTTCTAGCCTGCCTTTCACTTTCTACATCAGATCTTTCCATTCTAACTTTACATCCCTGTAACTCTTCTCTAATTTCTTCCCTGTCTTTATCTAACCTTTGTACTACCTCTTCCCTTTGTTTGTCTAATCTATATGTTACTCTTTCCCTTTCTTTATCTAATTTTTCACTCACTTGTTGACCTAATTTCTTTTCAGAATTCTTTACTTCTTGCCTTATTGTCTCTAATTCTCCCTTAACCTGTTCTCTATTTTCTTTTACTTCACTACTAACTTTATTAATTTCCTCCCTAACTTCTTCCCTAAAGGTTTCTAAAGTTCTCTTCTGATTTTCCAATTGCATTCCCAATTCCTGTTGTCCCTTCTCTAATTTCTGTCCTAACTCTATACTAGTTTCTCTATCTTACTCATCTTTTCCATTATCTTTTGAAACATATTCTCTATTTCTGACATAATTGCTGGCCTTTCTGAATTACTACCAAATATTTCTGAGCTACTGCTAGGTGTTTCTCTAATGTTCTGAACTTCTACTTCTTGGCATATTCTGCTACCGATTATATTTTGATTATATTCTTCCATCCTAACTACACTTTTCTCAATTTCCGGACTCTCAAAACCTAGAAAATCGCTATCACTGTCTTCCATTTCTAAGCTATTTGCATGTGTTTTTCTACTCACCAATATTTCACAATTTTCACTATTATGATTTTTTTTTTTTTTAACTGCACTTAAACTTATTCACTACACGTTTCACACGATGTTGACACGCTGGGCACCTTCTTGTTTGCTGGTTCGATGCCGGCTTGGTCGTCGTCCTTATTAATCACTGGTTCAATGCTGGTCTAGTTCATTCTTGGGGTTGGTCTATTCTCTCGACACCCCACGTTGGGCGCCATTTGATGCGGAATGGATGTCGTTTGCTCCAGCTTAGTTCAGCATGAAATCTCTTTAATCCCGGGTATGCGTAGGTATGTTTATAGATTACCCCAGAAGAACTTTTGTATATTATTTATTTTTTTACTCTCTGACACTTTCGGGAGTTATGCCGACTTTCTATACCTAGAGATACTCGCAGAGCAATCGCACTCACGTGTGTACACCACAACGTCCACCACTGGTCTGGGGCGAGTGAACACGCTTTCTTGCGTACCCACGCTAGGAAAACGTTCTCTCCAATTTTAAATGTCATGACGTCATCCACAAGAAAGCCTCGTATCCAAAATGCTATTTCGTTCCTTTTCCCAATTTAGAAATGTCCCTTTCTATTATAACATGTTCTTTTCTGAATTCCAAATATATATAGTTACCTTTTTATGATTAAGCGATGTTTTCTTTATATTCTATTAAACATATCGCGCGACTTTTAAGGTTGGCAGACCTGAATTTCAAATTATGTGGTATGACGTCCTGACTCATTAATTTCAAACCAATAATGTGTTTATCCTACAAATTTAACGACTATTATTTACTCATATCTTGCTCACCTTACAACACTTCCTACTCTATTATCTACCTATGTTATTACTCAACACTTATCGCAAATCTCATATCCGGCAATTAAATTAAAACGTGTCTTTATCAAGCCCATTCGATTTGAAATCTAAATTTCGGTATCATACTCCTGTGGCATCTGATACCCGCTTTTGAACTTTTTGAATTTTTTTAAAAAATCTTCTAAGCAGTTCTTTGCGTTTAGCTTCTTTCTTCATGTACACCCATAGATTTGAAACAATTTCACTACTCTGACTGTGTAATGTTTCAGTTCCTAATTTAGAACGTACAGGTGGCATAATTGATTTACCTATGATCAATGTCTTACAAAAATGTAGTATATTCACTCCTCATCGCAAAGATCTATGTCTTCAACTGCACGCTCTAGTAAAAAGCACCTGTGAATTAGCAAGGACTGTCTCATATCATGCAGACATCATTACCTACCCCCTCCCTCCCCATGTAGTGCATGGTTTCATTTGCAGAATTATATAATATGAGCTGATGAAAGAGACAAAAAGATATGAGTTCGCCTACAGGACTTCCAGTCAAGGTCAGGGGCCAAAAATGATGGGTTCAGCTATGCTTTAAAATTACACTCCTTCATTCCTTTGTCAAAAACTGAAGCTTTAGTGAAACAATTTTCTTTCGAAGGAGGTACACGAGTAGACATTTAACGTTTTGTGTTGTATGGAAACATTAGTTTAAAATGCACATTTTAAAAACATTTTGAAGATGCTAATAGTGTGCATATAATAGTGTCAGCTAGCAGTGTTCTCCTTACTGTACTGTTGTATTGTTCATGGAACCTCAAGCAGTGAACAGTTGCCGTAATGGAAGGTGGCAATTGTGCAAGGTTACAGTAGCCGTCACCGCTGCCATGCGAGTTCGCTGCACTGATTTGTAAAGTTAATTACAACTGAACTATTAGAGACTCCATTCTGAGTTTTTCTGAGGATATTGAATAAACTTCAGTGTATTTTTAGTTCTTTTTTTCTTTTTCAGATTTTTAAATGGTCGAGTTTGTTTTGTTGTCTAACTTTAAAAACTTAATCGTGTAAAATATAATATTAATAATAATTAATAAAATTTTGTAATAAATACCTCACAAAATACTGTGATTTATCTTTAATTTGAGCCAAAGATCAAGTAATTTCCTTGATTACAATCAGAGGTATGATTGATCGAAGGGTGAGGAGCGTGCAATTTTTGGGACACTTCAAAAACTAATTTCAGCCAAAATAAATTTTTTTTATAAAACTAAGAAACACAGGTCAAATGTATTTTGTTCCAAATCACCAAAAAATGTTTCAAGAAAATCTGAGAGATTAAGGTCATTTTTTGCCACATTTTGTGCGGTTTGACGTGGAATGACTCATAAGTGGAATTTCATTCATCTGGCTATTTTTAATTTGGTTTACCAGTTTATGTGGTGATATTGTTTGTGTTCTTGTAAGCATATAATGAATGAATGAATATTCTGTAATTTATTCTTTAAGACAATGTATCAGTGAAATTTGATGAAAATTGCTGGAAATTTTGATTTTTACTTCTTGCATTTTTTATTATCTTTATACTTTGTACTTTGACGGCATACTTTAGTTTTCTCAATATCAACCATTTTTAGGGCTCCAGGAAGGCATTTAAATGCCCTAGTGTGGGTGAGTGTTCCTCCTAAACTTAGTCACTAAAATATGATTTGAAACTTTCCTGGCGACAAACATATTCAAGATGTTCTTGGGCTTCGAGCCAGGTGTAGTGATGAAGAGCCATCAACGTTTCGGGAGTGTACATCTCTCTCATCATCAGGATGATGAATGACTAGCAAGAGTGAAGGGACCAGTATATGTACTGTCCACTAGTATGTACTGAGTAGAAAACACCCAGTCTAATGTGGAGGTGGTTGGAATCTGTGTTTTCTGAGCCAGTCAATTTCCAACTTTAAGGCTGGTTTCCAGGAGGGACTGAACTGCAATCCAGTGTCCCGGTTCAGTGTGCTCTTCTCGCAGGAGATGGACAGAACCTCCTTAACCCTTCATTCCCAGAAACCGCTACATTTTGCCACAATGGTCATTTCTTTGAAGTTAGCTCTGTGGTCTTTTTCAAAGTAATGCTCCACCAGCCCTGACTTGTCGGGCTGCATTAAGTGTATGGACCATTCGTGCTCCTTGACTCTGGTGGAAATGGTCCTGCTATGGAGTAGCCTCAACCTCTAAGGTCTAAAGAGGAAAACCACAATCTCAGCAAACACCAGACAAGCCAACCGCCACTGCCTGCATCCCATATACTGGCAATCTATCCAGTAGAATTCTCGCAAAACACAATATCAGAACCATCCACAAATCGCCTTTGAAGATCAAACACCTAGTGAGACTGGTAAAGGATAAACTGGACCTTAATGTACCAGGGGTATACCATATCCCCTGTGAATGTGGGACGCCGTACATAAGGCAGACCGGCAGGACCATTTCCACCAGAGTCAAGGAGCATGAACGGTCCATACGCTTAATGCAGCCTGACAAGTCAGGGCTGGCGGAGCACTGCTTTGAAAAAGACCACAGAGCTAACTTCAAAGAAATGACCATTGTGGCAAAATGTAGCAGTTTCTGGGAATGGAGGGATAAGGAGGCTCTGTCTATCTCCTCCGAGAAGAGCACACTGAACCGGAATGCTGGATTGCAGTTTAGTTCCTCCTGGAAACCAGCCTTAAAATTGGAAATCAACTGGCTCAGAAAACACAGATTCCAACGGAGCATTTTTTTTTTTTTTTTGAAAGGGGAGACAGAAAGAGAGTTGGAAGGGAAAAGAGTTGGCTTATTACGCCGGGAAGGAAGAAACGGGGGATGGGATAGGTTTCTCGGGGGGATAAGGGAACGGAGCATTGAACTACCTCCACATTAGACTGGGCATTTTCTACTTGGTACGTACTAGCGGACAGTGCATATACTGGTCCTTTCACTCTTCCTAGTCGTTCATGGTCCTGATGATGGGAGAGATGTACACTCCCGAAATGCTGATGGCTCTTCATCACTACACCTGGCTCGAAGTGTGAGAACATCTTGAATATATTCATCACTAAAGCTTTGAAATGCATTTTCCGTTTTCCCTGGCTTTGATTTTGGTATCTTGAAGGGAATTTAGCTTCAGAAAGGTTGTGAGTTGGCTGTGCTGAAATGAATTCAATATATTGAACTGAAATGTCACAAATCTGACATGTTTTGATTCCAAACAGAGAAATGCCATCAGTGTTCTGTAATTCTGTAACCTTTCCAGGTTATTTCAGTGTTCTAGTTATATGTTAGACATTGTTTAGGTAGTTAATAGGTTTTAAGTTATTTGTTAGCCTATAGTAGAGCCGTAACAAGTAGACATTTTATGTATAAACTAGTGAAAGTACATACTGTAAAGGTTAGCTAAGAACAATAAATTTCTAAATGTTGTGAACAATGCGAAAGTAAAAGGTAAGTTTTCATATTAAGATACAACCAAGTAAACTTAAAATTCTCAAAAACTGCTACTGAGGCCAAGAAGAAAGCAATGGAGGGTCCCACATATGGTGATATTTTCACTAAGAAAAAAACCACTAAAAATAAAAATAAATTTTGAGGGTCAACAATTACCAGAAACAAAGGAAGCAAAGTATTTGTGGAGCTTGTTTCCAAAACGTACCAAATCCAAGTGGACAAATTTTACAGGAAATAGAAAAAACTTTTCACGGCCATAAATTATGAAAGATTTTGTTAAGCTTTTTTACTACTGTAGAATGACCATATTCGAAGGTTTAGAGACATGTATTGAAGATATTTAACACATTTCCAGCAAGTTATTAACACTTTTAATTTGGATGTGGTACCTTTTGGCACAAAAATTGGATTTGGTACATATTGGCAGGAAATTTGTATTAAGTAAACTGGTATTATGACTATAAAAGAAAAAAATAGTAATGTATTTATTTTTTAAGAGAATCTATCATTGATACAGTCATGTTTATGCATTTATTTTGTTCATTGTTAATTAAACAATTTTATAATTTAATAAAAATAATGAATTAAAATTAACTTAAATACTGTGAAATCTCCTGCCTGTTTACCCATTTAAAATCTGGTAAAACATGAACAGACCCAACTGTGCTGAATATTTTATCATATTCTTCAGGCAATAATATGGTCTTTGTTTTTATTAATTTCTTTTCAACAATTAGGTGAAAGGTATTTCTTCAATGATGTTTTCTCTCCTCCCCAATGTTGTTCCCGGCACCTAAAACGTTTAATATGGGATTCAATTTCTTCATGCAATGCATTCATCCGTGCACTTAGTCTAGCTCCTCCTGGAGTTTCTGAAGATGCCAACCCCTGGTGCAGTTGCTCTTGAGCCGCATGTTCCACTTTCCTTCTGCCGACATTGAGTATAGATAAAAATGTAGCCCTGTACACTGGTAATTTCCCTTCTAGGGCTGGAACACCAGATTATGGTTTTATTTTTTGTTGATCCTTCCACTTTTCCCTGATTTGGCGGTCTTTTTATGGTTGTTTTACACCAATATGTGTTATCAAGAAATTCCTTTGACTTACCGCATTTGATTTACTTTAATATAATTTATTGAAATTATTAATTTGGTCTTCTGTCAGCTTAAGTGCCATGCAAAAAGTTATATCATGCTTGCAGTCAATCTTACATTTCTTGGAAGCATTCTCCACGTGTTTCCCTTCCTTCACTTTATTTTTGTTCCAATTTTCTACTGACCTGCGCCTCTTCCTAGGTTTGTCAGTGACCGTTACTTCATGTTCATATTCATCAGATATGTCACTGTACATGGTTGTGAAATTATACACTAATATTTTACATATAAAACTAACTAAAACCTCAAACATGTGTTACCACGGCAGTCATTGTATAAGTAACAATCATGTGACCTTCCTCAGCCAATGAAATTGCTCTGAGCTCCATGATTCAACATGCCAAGTACCAATGGGAGAGCTGTTGTGATTTGGTATGTATTGGCATGAAACATCGGTTGGATGTGGTACTTTTTGTTGTGAAATGCTACTTAGGGAGACCTCTGTAAACGTGATTTGGCACTTTTTGGAGAAAAATAGTTAGCTACATGGTTAATTAGGTTACCAAAAATATGCTGCCATCTATAACTCAATTTTCAAAATTTTTTGGATTTGGTACCTTTTGGAAACAAGCTCCACATTTAGGAGTTACATTTGATACCAAACTTACATGGACCAAACAAATAGAAAATGTAATACGAAGAGCAGAGAGGTGCCTTTCACTGTTAAAACGTCTAATAGGAATGAAGTGGGGATGTTCCAGAGCAACTCTTCACACAACATACAATGTATATATAAAGCCATTATTTACTTACTGCAGCGAAGTTCTTGCAACAGCAAACACAAAAAAAAAAATTCAAATCTTTCAAAACCAAAGTCTGAGACTAATTACAGGTGCTATCAAAACCACGCCAATTGGAAATACTAACCAACCAATACCCCATTGAATATGAAACAGAAAAAGCGACTCTTATTCAACACGAAAAGTTGATCAGACTCCCATTCAATACATAGCACAAGAGAAATTTTACACATACACTAAAGACTCAGGAGAGCTTTCTTTCCAAAAGTCAAGACATCAAGAAGAATGTATACCTTCCTAATTCAAAGGAAAACTTCATATCTAAAGTCAATCCGACACAAGCATTAGACATCACATATTATTTACACCTGACAGAAGAAGTTAAGAAAAGTGATACTCCAACTAGTGTTCTAAAATTATTGGCATTAGAGGCAATCCATACTAGATTTCCAGAACATGAATGGCTCCATATTTATACTGATGGATCATTGATATCAAACCGAGATGGAGCAGGGGCTGGAGTCACGTGTCACCTCTTTTCCTATTACAAATCTTTAAGTTATGGAACTACTATCTTTGATGGAGAAATTGAAGCAATTCAAATGGCCCTACAAAATCTTTTGTACAGAATTTCACATTTTCAGCAAGTAGTTATTCTCTCAGATTCCAGGGCAGCAATTACAGGAATTACTTCCAAGTTGTCACCAAAAAACCAAACAATTATAGAATGTTGGAAAATCCTTACCCATCTAACAGCACTTCAAAAACACCTAGTCTTCCAATGGATACCAGCTCACTGTGGACTGAGTGGTAATGAGAAAGCTGATTTTCTTGCAAAAAAGGGTACTGGTAGCGTACAGAAATCTATAGTTAACCGACCATTTTATGCAGCTAAAAGATTAGTCAACTCTGAATTCAAAAAAATTATTGCAAAATATTACTATGAAAAATCAAAAAATAAAAGATGGGAACTACCAAACATTCAAACAGTAATTCCTGAGCATCCTCGAAAAACAGCGGTTGCAACCTTCAGGTTGATTACAGGACATGATTGTCTGGCAAAACATTTAAACAGAATTGGGATATATTCTTCACCACTCTGTCCTCTATGTGATCTGCAAGAGCAAATGGACCGAGACCACCTTCAAATATGCCCGGCCATTTCTAACACCCCATTCATCAGTGAAAAATATTGGAGAGCAAGAGGATTAATGACTTCATTGTCAGAAATCCAGCACTAGCTAACAACAACATATGGTGATGGGGAATGTTAAGTTGATTGGATTTACAAAAACATAGTGTTAAACTTTAAAATTCATTTTTCTCAATTCTTTTTTTTTCAACATTTTTCACTATTCAAAATGCTCCTTGGACCCTAGTTTATAACTTATTATTTTGAAATTTTCAGGAAACCTTCAAAGATTAAAGTATTAAAATTTGTCATGCACTAGTTGAAAAATATTAAATAACTGAGCTAAAATTAAATATTTTTCATAACTCATACCAAAAAAATTGAAAATATTGATAAATTGTTTACAAAACATTATTTTTCTCTTAAACTAATTAAATGAAAGCAATTTTGGTAAGAAAATTTCTTTATATTTGTATACTGAACTCAAATTAAAAATTTAGGAGAGATACAATAAACTGTAGGGTCCAAGGGTCATTTTATATGAGCATATGAAAAAGTGATTAATTATTAATAAATATATTCACAGCATAAAAATGGTTTGACATATGAGATTGAAATGTTGTGTATACTATTTATTTTATGTTCTGAGTGTGTGAAAAAAAATTCAAAGCAATCAGAAGGAAACTGTGAAATTTTTTAATTTTCACAGATACATTGCCTTAATATGTGGCAAGGGTTACAAATAATAAAAAGAGTCAAGGTAAATAAAAAATGAATGATGTCTCATACACTAAAATCAATGAAGCTAAAGCTGGGTAAAGTGATACCTTACTTATAAGTTAAACTGGAAACAACTTCTTCAGAAATTAATGGCAAGAGGTTCTTTCATTGTGATAGCATATAGAATATGTAGTGGAGGAAGCCACCTTGTGCTCTGTGACCTGCAGGAGATCTGTTACAGCCACCACCCCACAATATGAAGGGCAGAGGTCAACGAACCATAGGAGGCTATAGGCCACAGAGACATGTGGAAGTGCAACATTTCCATCTTGTTAATGGAGCTGCTTAGAGAAGGCAATAAACAGCATGTCCAATCAGGTAGACATCTAGTGTCCATGAAGAATACTCTTTCCTTGAAGCAAGCATCTGTGCAGCACTACCATATCCCACAAAACCCCTAAGTGTACCTGAAATATGAAAAGGAAATGGAATGAAAGGGAAATGAGGGAAAGAGAATTGTGGTAGATGAGAACTCCCCCAGAATTTGCTTACTGACCAGGGAAAACCATGAAAACCCAAGATCAGAGTAGGTGGTTGACAAGAATGGAACCCAGGGCTTCCACATGTGAGTGTCACACATTACCACAGACCTCACTAGATTGGTTCTTACATTACCATAGCATACATGCATTTTTTATATAAACTAAACTAAGCCCCAGCACAACAACCCATGAAGAGCCAAGCCTTACCGCCTCGCCGCTGTGTCCCCCACCTCAGCCCACTACAGGCATCATTGGTGGGGTGCAGTACTGGAGGGTGGTACGTGGTCAGTGCCCCGATCCCTCCCAGCCGGTTATGCGGTCTTCATGATCTGGGACTGCTACCTTTCCATCGAGTAGCTCCTCAATTGGTCCCCCTCGGAACTAACGAGACTGAGTGCACTGCGTGCCAGACCTCCTAGAGGGGATAAAATACCCATGCTGGTACCAGGATCGAACCTGGGTCCTCCACGCCAGAGGCAAGTGCGCTACCAACTGCACTAAGGAGGCGGTCACATTTATTATATAATCCAAATAAAATATTCATAGCTGCCATGCAATAATTCACATGGTTATATTACACAATGTAAAACAAGAGGAACAATAGAATGTTGAAATAGAGTAAATCAAGATTTGTTGATACTTAGCTCAATACAATATGTGGTCACCTTGCTCTTGTGATAGCCATTTTTAGAATGTTCTATTTTTTTGCATTTTACATCTATCAGCTGTAAATATAACAAAATTCAAATTCTGTACTTGAACTGCAGTTCTTACCATAATTTCCTACAAAACGATTAGCTCTACCTGGGCTCTTTTCTCCCTTTAAATTTCTCCATTGATTAAAACTCATTGGCATCCTAATTCACCACCTTTCATTCAAATTTACCTCTTTCTAACCAGTTTTGTCTTCTGGTCATTTCCATTTGTTCTGTACTCCTCATAGAATTTCCCTAATTTTATATTTGAACTTAAGTATCTCCATCTTCCCCTTGGTTTAATGTTCTCATGTCTAATTCTTGCATTAAAGTCACCTGCTGATATAACATGAAACATTGGCTACTGCTTAATTTTCTGTACTTCTTCCCCTATTTTCTACAAGAAATCATGATTATAAAGCTTGGATTGTCTTGGGGGATCATACATTATCACAATACATATATTACCTCTAATAAAAAACATCCAAAGCAATCCCCCACTTCTGTTTTCCATTCTTTGATCATGTTTCCCATTTCTGATTCTTCTGAATACTCTCCCTTTCCTGTTTAAGTTTTTACCTCTCTTAACAATGAATTCAGTATCATTAACTGTTATACTCTCATTTCCTTCTAATCTCACTTAATGCTAATATGTTAACTTCACCTAGCAGTTCATTAATATTGCTCACCTAACCTCATTGCACTCCATAATACTTCCAAAGTAAAAGCTTTGGTAAACAATCTCAGATTATAAATCTAGGAGGATTATAAGGAAATGGATCTGATTGGTAAATTAAATTGAAGTGCAGCGGTTATTACCTGGAATCTGTGATAGTACTCCTCTAAGACTCTCTACCCACTCTTTAATGTTAATAACCTCTGTTTTAATGCCCAGCATTTCCATAGATATTTTGACCTTGCCTGTAATCTCTTTCTCTTAATTCTCCACTTTGTCCTCCAATCTTTCCTCCATTTCCCCCATTTGTACTAATATTGCTTTCAATATTGTTTGATTTCTGTCCGGCCCCACATTCTCTTCTACATCTCCAGTCATGAGCAATATTCCAATCACACAGAGCAGCAAACTGTGTACCAGCACTGAGAATGTGAAAGGAATGTACCTTTCGTCATACATGAAACTGATAAATGCACTGTTTGTTGATCTCAGATAGCATATCTTTATGTGGCACAGGAGTTTGTCACTACTGGCATGTTTAAATATCAGAAACATATAAATAAGTTATCATTCAACTAAAGATTCACATCTTGAAACATTTTTGATACAATGATGGATATTTATTAGCAATACAGAAATATTAGCCAGCCAATGACAAACCAGTTTAAGGTTCACTCTGTTGTCATTAATTAGTTCATGTCTTGGGTTGAGTACCATTTTAAGTCAACTGAAAAAGAAGAAGTCTCTTAATGATGATTATGATAATGATGATGATGACGATGACGATGGCGATGACGATGACGATGACGATGACAATGATGATGGGGGGGGGGGGGGAGGATAATAAGTACTGGAAGCTGATTGTTGGAATCACATTAAAATAGGATTTGAGTTGATTAATAACATGATACCGAAATTTAGATTTCCGATCGAATGGGCTTTTAAAAAAGACATGTTTTAATTTAATTGCCGGATATGAGATTTGCGATAAGTGTTGAGTAATAACATAAATAGATAATAGAGCAGGAAGTGTTGTAAGGTGAGCAAGATATGAGTAAATGATAGTCGTTAAATTTGTAGAATAAACGCATTATTGGTTTGAAATTTTACGAGTCATGACGTCATACCACATAGTTTAAATACACGTTCGAAAGTTAGTTCTACAAACCTTAAAAGTCGCGTGAGATATCTAATAAAATATAAAGTAAACATCGTTTAATCCTAAAAAGGTAATTATATATTCGAAATTCATAAAAGAACATGTTATAATAGAAAGGGACATTTCTAAATTGCGGGAAAAGGAAATAGCATTTTGGATACGAGGCTTTCTTGGATGACGTCATGACATTCAAATGGAGCGAACGGCTTCTTAGCGTGGGTAAGAGAGAAGCGTCTAGTCAGTACTCAACCAGAGACCAGTACGGGAGTTCGTGCTGCGCGGATGTGAGCGCGATGTCTCTACAGATACAAATATTTTCGGCATAACTCCTGAAAATATTTAAAAAGGAAATAAAGGATATGAAAAGTTGTTCTTGGGTTGTCCATTACACTTACGCAAACCCGAGATAAAGAGATCTTATGCAGAACTAGCCGAGGCGAGCTACATCAAAGGGCAACACATCACCAACGACTTCAGCTTCAAATGGCGATCCAATAACCAGGACACAACGATTTATACAGCTTCAAATTGGCTTCCCAACGTGTGGCGCCGAAAGAATGGACCAAACCCCTAAGACGACCAGATCAGCAGCGAACCAGCAGACAAGAAGGTGCCCAGCGTGTCAACATCTGTGAAACGTGTAGTGAACAAGTTTAAGTGCAGTTAAAGTGAAATAGTGAAAATATTGAAAATTTTGGTGAGTAGAAAAACACATGTAAATAGCTTAGAAATGGAAGACAGTGACACTGACTTTTTAGGTTTCGATAGTCCGGAAATTGAGAAAAGTGTAAGTAGGATGGAAGAATTTAATCAGAATGTAATTGGTAGCAGAATATGCCAAGAAGTAGAAGATCAGAACGTTAGAGAAACACCTAGAGGTAGTTCAGAAATGTTTAGTAGTAATTCAGAAAGGCCAGCATTTATGTCAGAAATAGAGAATATGTTTCAAACGATAATGAAAAAGATGAGTACAGAGTTAAGTCGAAAGATAGATGAAAATAGTAAAGAATTAAGAACAGTGGAAAAGATGAATACAGAGTTAAGTAAAAAGATAGATGAAAATAGTAAAGAATTAAGAACAGAGTTAAGCCAAAAGATGAGTAAGATAGACGAAACTAGTAGAGAGTTAGGACAGAAATTAGAAAAGGGACAACAGGAATTGGGAATGCAATTGGAGAATCAGAGGAGAGTTTTCGAAACCTTTAGGGAAGAAGTTAGGGAGGAAATTAATAAAGTCAGTAGTGAAGTAAAAGAAAATAGAGAACAGGTTAAGGGAGAATTAGAGACAATAAGGCAAGAAGTAAAGAATTCCGAAAAGAAATTAGGTCAACAAGTTAGTGAAAAATTAGATAAAGAAAGGGAAAGAGTAACATATAGTTTAGACAAACAAAGGGAAGAGGTAGTACAAAGGTTAGATAAAGACAGGGAAGAAATTAGAGAAGAGTTACAGGGGTGTAAAGTTAGAATAGAGAGATCTGATGTAGAAAGTGAAAGGCAGGCTAGAAATTTGGAGGATGTTACAGACCAAATAAAAGGAGTAGTAACAGAAATTACTCAGGTAAAAGAGGCCTTAGAAAATTTGAAATTAAGTGAAAATGCATGTAATCACAACAATCTTAGTAAAGAAGTTGCAAGAAACGAGGCAATACCAGGTGTATCAGCTGACATTTCGATGCAAAATAGGGGTAACAGTAATTCCCATTCTGATCTCGGAAATAGCTCAGGGATAGGTGACATTTTCAAATTTACATTGGCCTAACCATGTCTTAAATGAAATGACACCTCCAGTTTTTGAAAATGAAGATTCAGATGATCCTAAAGCCTTTTTAGAAGGGTTACAAGAGTACTTCACGGTGAAACGTATACCAGAGGAGTACAAGATGGTGATAGTAAGAAAATGCCTAAAGGGTAATGCTGCTAATTGGCTAGGCCTTTCTATGGGTAACAATAATGATTACAGGACCTTTAGAAACATCTTTTTAACCAGATATTGGGGAGCTAGTAGGCAGGCTAATATTAGAGTTGAATTAAGCAATGGAAAATTTAATCCTAGATCGGAGGAATCGATGGTCAACTATTTTATGAGAATAGCGAGAAAATCGAAGATGTTGGATCCTCCCTTGGATGAAAAAGATCTAATAAATATAGTTACTCCACATTTTCCGGAAACGCTTCAACACTACCTAATCATAGCCCGACCCGATAGCATTGCAGCTATGATCGAATTATTATCAGCCTTAGAAGTCAATAAGCCAAAACACGCATTTGGAAATAAATATGAAGAAAAAGAAACTGTAAATTCTTTCGGGCAAGGGGCACAGTATTATCAGAATAGAAGTGAGATTAGGGAAAGATATAAAGGACCAGTACCAAGGATGGAATCATTCCGGTGGGAAAATCAAGGTAGATATAACCAGGAAGGGCGTCACCAAAATAGAAATGGGAATCAAAGGGGAAGAAATATAAGGGTGAATTATATGAATACAAATAGATTTGATCGAGGTAGACGGGGACGTTATTTTGGACATAGTAGAAATTCAAATGATGGGTATTGGACAAACGGAGATAATGAGTTTAGACCGAGGTCACCAAGACAGGAAGAAAGGTATTCTAATGGACGAAATTCCCCCGAAAATGCGGAAATGGTCGAGGCCATTAACACGGTCAAAAACATGGTAGGAAGTAACCCCGATTTAATGCAGGAAAACAGAAGTAACAATTTGGGAAATAGTACAGGAGCCATACCTAAAAATCAGGGAAACACCAGACCCGGTCAAACGCGCCTTCAGTGAGAACTGGGTATCCTAGTAATGATTGTGATAAGTACTCGGAAATAAATAGTCCTGGAAGGCAAATGATGATACAAAAGAAAAGAGAATGGAAAAATAGAATTGACGAAAACGAAAAAGTAGGAGATCCACCTAAAATCAAAATTGGAGTAAATGGAAAACAATACAATGCAATTATAGATACGGGATCAAATAGCACAGTATGCTCACAAAATTTTTATGATAATTTACAAAGTAGTGGTTTTAAAGTAATGTCTGTACCAGTTAATGGGATATATTGCTCGCTAGCTGTGGGAAAACGAAAAGAGAGAGTAAAATTTCAAGCAATGATAAATATTGAAATAAATGGGAGAATACTTGGAATTTTATTTCTGATTGTAGGAAGACTTGTTACAGATATTATAATAGGTTGTGATTGTCTTTATGCCTGGGAAGCTGTGGTGAATTTTAAAAACATGATTCTAGAAATGAAAGTTGAAGATGAGACCATTATAGTGCCTTTTGTGGAAGATAGTAGTTCAGAAACTATTGTAAGAGAAAAAGAGGAAGAAGAAATCCAAGGGGATACATTCTTTGTAGAATATGTTAAAGTAGGAGCTATGGAATTAACTGAAGTAAATGTCAAAGAGTACAGTGTCGATAATAAAGAAAATGTAGAATGGGATAAAAATGATTTCATAGACAATTTGAGGGTTTCTGATGCAACTAGGTACTATGATAGGGAGAGTAGTGAAGACTTAGAAGAATTGTTGAGGGAAAAGGTAACTCAGGCTGATCAACTAAATGAACAACAGAGGGATAAATTGTTTGAAATATTAATCCGAAATAAAGAAGTATTCTCTGAGAAACCTGGTAAATGTAATATTTATACTCATTCGTTTGAGATGATACCCATCAAACCTTTTACACATAAAGCGAGAGCTATCCCTAGTACGATAAGAGAAGAGGTAGATGCAGTTATAAAGTCAATGTTAGAAGATGAGGTTATTGAGATTTCGAATTCAGAATTTGTGAATCCCCTATGTATTGTAAATAAGGCCAATGGAAAGATTAGGGTGACATTAGACTCGAGAAAACTAAATCATTGTTCATCATATTTTCCATCAGGGAATCCAACAGAACGTGTCCTCCGAGATATAGGAATTTATTTACGTGTACTTACACATCATAATCACAAGGATTGGGTGAAATATTGTCCATTGATAGAAAAGATTATCAATCACACCATTAATGTAACTACTGGGTTTGCACCAATAAAATTAATGTTAGGAATTGAACCAGAACCAATATTGATCGGGGTACCAAAAACACTGAAAATTAATGACATTCAGTTAAGTGAAGAAGAAAGAGCGAAAATTGCTTTTGAACGAATCAAGAAAAAGGCAGAGAAGCGAAAATTAAAGAAAAAGAGTAGAAAACATAAATGGGAACCTAAGATAGGCGATTGGGTACTAGTTAAAGACCATAAGTTATCAAGTGCATTGCGAGGTAGGAACAAAAGGATGGAATTGTTATATAAAGGTCCTGCAGAAATTATATCAAAATTTGGTTATCATACCTATGAATTAAAAGATGTTAAAAATGAAAAATGTCTGGGAAGATGGCATAAACAACTCCTTCGACCATACAAGAAACCGTGTGGTGCCTTGCAACCTTGATTTAATGTAAAAAAAAAAAAAAAAAAATTGGAAGTGTCATTTGTCTATTGGCGCCCAATCAGCTTTGAGATAAAATGTAAATGTTAGCTTACTTGAAAATCATATATTGGTCAGGTACTTACATATTCATGAAAAATGCAGAATGTGAATTGCTATCTACTACAAAGAGCTTAAAAATATATTGTATAGAGCTCACAATAACAGCTTCAGAAAGATTGTTAAAATGTTCATCTCCGCATAGAGAGAAAACAGAATATTTACTTTGTAAACATTTGTTAAAATATTTAGATGTATAGATAGTTATCACAGCAAGACAAAGAAAGAACTTGTCTGAAGAGTGTAATGGATTTATATAAATATATGTACATTTTAGTGCTTAAAGGATATAGTACTGATATGTGTTACAATAACAAAAGTGAAAAATCACAGTGCAAGTGATAGTGAGAGCGAAGTGAGCAAACATGAACTAAAAGAAGGAAGTATAAAGAAAGACTCTTGAAGTTTAACCTTTATATAAAAGCTCCACAGAAGAAACCATAACATATTGTAATTAGTATTTAAGGATTAATGTTTAGTCAACTGTATAATTGTTTGTCATGTTAAAAAGATTAATGAGAAAATGTGTTAATAACCAATTTCAAAAACAGTGTAATTGAAAATTGTATATAATGGGAGTGTTGCCGATTATTCAAAATACAGGAGTAATTTTTAATTTTTCTTTCGGGCAAGACATTTACATTATTTTATTATAAAATAATAAAATAACATAAATGGGGGCATTTGATACCGAAATTTAGATTTCCGATCGAATGGGCTTTTAAAAAAGACATGTTTTAATTTAATTGCCGGATATGAGATTTGCGATAAGTGTTGAGTAATAACATAAATAGATAATAGAGCAGGAAGTGTTGTAAGGTGAGCAAGATATGAGTAAATGATAGTCGTTAAATTTGTAGAATAAACGCATTATTGGTTTGAAATTTTACGAGTCATGACGTCATACCACATAGTTTAAATACACGTTCGAAAGTTAGTTCTACAAACCTTAAAAGTCGCGTGAGATATCTAATAAAATATAAAGTAAACATCGTTTAATCCTAAAAAGGTAATTATATATTCGAAATTCATAAAAGAACATGTTATAATAGAAAGGGACATTTCTAAATTGCGGGAAAAGGAAATAGCATTTTGGATACGAGGCTTTCTTGGATGACGTCATGACATTCAAATGGAGCGAACGGCTTCTTAGCGTGGGTAAGAGAGAAGCGTCTAGTCAGTACTCAACCAGAGACCAGTACGGGAGTTCGTGCTGCGCGGATGTGAGCGCGATGTCTCTACAGATACAAATATTTTCGGCATAACTCCTGAAAATATTTAAAAAGGAAATAAAGGATATGAAAAGTTGTTCTTGGGTTGTCCATTACACTTACGCAAACCCGAGATAAAGAGATCTTATGCAGAACTAGCTGAGGCGAGCTACATCAAAGGGCAACACATCACCAACGACTTCAGCTTCAAATGGCGATCCAATAACTAGGACACAACGAATATTTACAGCTTCAAACACTAAACAACACTCACTTTTTAAAATTTCCCAGTACATGTTTCAGAGGCTAACTTTCCTCCATTATCGACCAGACATTGACTGAACTGTACAGGCTGGTTCACAGGGCTGGTATCTCCTGTAGATTGCTCTGGTGGTGGTTTTATGAACTTGTATAATGGATCGCTCTGTGGTATATCAAAATTGAAAATTCGGTCTTTGTTTTTCCAGATGAAGATCTGTTCCCACATTGACAATTCTTGGTTTCCTGATATGTGTTTTAATAATTTTGGATCCAGACTAATGTCATGAATTTCTTTCCAAAAATGGATGGCAACTGCTGATTTCTCTAAGAGTTTGTATTTTATAGATCTGAAATGTTCTTTTATTCTTGTTTCCAAATTTCTCTTTGTTTTTTCTATATAAATCTGGTTGTAGTTATTGCATTCTATTTGGTAGATTCCAAATTTTTGATTTGCTGCAATGCTGTCTTTAGTGTTGAGCCTAGTAAGTTTTTAACGCTATATCTGTTGATTGGAGCCAATTGTATATTGTATTATTTAAAAATCTTTTTGAATTTGTCAAATATCTTTGGGTGGTATGTGAATTTTTCACTACATTAATCCAGATCCAAAATTATTAAAACACATATCAGGAAACCAAGAATTGTCAACGCGGGAACAGATCTTCATCTGGAAAAACAAAGACCGAATTTTCAATTTTGATATACCACAGAGCGATCCATTATACAAGTTCATAAAACCACCACCAGAGCAATCTACAGGAGATACCAGCCCTGTGAACCAGCCTGTACAATTCAGTCAATGTCTGGTCGATAATGGAGGAAAGCTAGCCTCTGAAACATGTACCGGGAAATTTTAAAAAGTGAGTGTTGTTTAGTGTTATTAATCGACTGAAATCCTATTTTAATGGGAAGTCTCTTAATCTCGAAAATACCTGTATTCTTTCATAATAGCCCTGTATATAAATCCTAATTCTGATTTCATTTTCCCATTATTATAACTAAGACTAAAATTTCTCCAAAAAATTGAACAAGCCATATAACAATGGGATGAAGTGCATTTAATTACCAATTTTCAGAATCACAGAGAATGTACTTATATGATATGTTGTTGTACAATGATGCCTGTAACAAATGATTTTTGAGACCAAGGAAAATTAATATTTAATTTTTTTGATATTAACAACTGCATTACCAGACTTAACTATTCAATCATTACCATATTTTCACCATAATGATTTTTCCTAAGTTAAATGTATTTAACAAGAAGTATTGCAAATCCTAAGAATTCATAATTTGACTTTATAACAGCGATCTTACCAGGGGCAGCTCCTCTGTATGTGCTACCATGCTGCAGCACACTAAACAATTTCAGAAATAATAAACTTTGAATATTTTACAACACATTAGTTGTAAACGAGCTTTGATAATCTATAATATGAGTTATAGTGTGCTGGACAGGTGCAGCGTGCATCGTCCACAGCAGTACGGAAGGAGCGTTGTAAGATAGAAATATTACAGGTTCGCCCCTCCATTCCTTTTCCCTGCCTACTCTGTCTTCACAGCACTGTATTATGCCACTAGTCAGCTTGCTTGCACAATTTGCAGTGTGTTTTTCTCCTCTCAAGCACCCGTGTTAAATAAAACTCGCGGAAATGAATTCAGTAGACTCTCAGTTAAAGAATCCATTCTCTAATTGATCCTTTGAAGAAAAAATTAATGTTAAAACATTTGGAAGACCTATTCCTGATATTAATATTGTTCAGACAGCCAAGGGAAGAAAAGCTACTGGTACTTACACAAGACGTTTTCATAGTGACATTTTTGCAAAATATTAATGGATAAGTGATTGTGAAATTCGAAATGCCCTTTTCTGCTTTCTTTGCCTGTTGTTCGGAAGTAATGCTTCCTGGTCAAAAAGTCGCATAAAGTTCCTTGGTCATTTAAATGAATATACAAACAAGAATATATCGAGTAGGAAACACTTAAGTAACGTTCTGAATCTCACTACTCTTGGTGCAGTAAACATTGGTGTACACCTTAGTTCAGATTATAAAGTCTCTTAAACTAAAAAAGGAGGAAATCAAAAGAAATAGGTGTATTTTATTGAAAATAATAGGCTGCATTAAGCTATGTGGTACATTTGAATTGGCATTAAGGGGACACAATTAGACAAAAGAATCTGAAAATTCTGGAATATTTTTAAAACTTATTAATTTACTAGCTAGTGTCAACAGTGCTGTAACAAATCACATGGAGATAAGTACCGTTGCTAAATGGATGCCAAAAACAACACAAAATGAACTGTTACAATGTATGCTGGAAGTCTGCCACAACAACATAAAAGAAGAACTGAAGGAGACAAAATTTGTAGCATTAATGGCAGACGAGACTACAGATGTGTCAGAGTGTCAGCAATTGGTTCTCGTGTATACAAGATTAATGGTGATATCTACAAAAGGTTTCAGGAGTTTTCTAGCCTAATGGACAGTCGACCATAGAGTTATCCAAGTGTCTGCTTACAGAGTTAAACAGTCATTTGAAGTCAACACCAAATAAAATCACTGCACAAACATTTGATAGCACTGCTGTCATGAGGGGAATTACAAATGGTATACAATCTAAAATAAGAGAACATTATCCTCTGGCACACTATGTAAGTACACTGTTATGCTCATCAGTTAAATCTCTTAACAGAGAAACCTGCTTTGCAAAACAAATCAGGAAGAGCGTTTTTCTCCATCCTGTCAGGATTTCCTGCTTTCCTGCTTTCTTCTCATGCTCACCCCAGCATATGTCAGTTCTAGAAAAAAATATGTGAACGTTGTATTGCTGCCAGTTCTGCCACTACGTGTAATTTTAAGTCCTGGACAGTAAGTTGTATTTTTGAAAATAGAGAAGCACTTATTGAATGTCTTCTTGTACTTGAGGCTTCTTTTTCAAAACACATGGCAAGAGGAGCAAGAGGGCTAAGACATACATAACTTGCAAGATGGCGTATTTCTGTTCTAGTTAGATTTCTTTCACCATTTAATGCCTCATGTTAACATCCTCTAGAACCAACTACAGATGAAGGAAACTTATTGCATTAAAGTTAACCATTCTGTGAAAAGCTTCATGCAAATGATCGATGGACTACACAAGAACTTGGATAGTGCCTCTACCGATGAAGATTAACATGGGTTTAAGCGGAAGCGAAGGGATTGCAACAAAATTGCTGATGTTAAAGAGGTGTGTGATCGCATCACAATAGAGACGAAATACTGGTTTGAGTCAATAGCTCATCTTGATGTTTGCAAGCTCTTAGACATAGAAAATTTCAAATAATATTCAAGAAATTTTCCAAAGCTTATTCTAGACTTGTCTGTAATGACATATCCCATGCTAAACAGGAACAAACTAAAATCAGAGCTTTCAATCCTTTATGAAAGGCCAGAATTTCATCATGGCGATGGGGCATTACCACTTCTTAAGATGCTCTATTCAACAATCTGGTTGAAGCTTTTGATGAAATAGCAAATCTCCTGAGGATTATCATCATGATCTCTATGACCATGGCAGAACCGGAGTGTTTCTTCTCTTCACTAAAGCGGATCAAGTGCTTCCAAAGGAACATAATGAGGCAGAGCTGACATTTGGCATTTGCTATGCTCTCTGTAGAAAAGAATCTAGTTTTGAGCATCAAAAACTTCAACACCAAGGTCATCAACATGTTTGCCGGTATGAAAAATCGTCAGGCCGATTTACTACTATAATCAGAAACAAGTGAGTACATATACATTACTGCTGTATGAGCATGCTGCGCACTATCCATTAAATCCACGAGCTGCCACTGGGTCTTACTAATGGTGAATCTGAAAGGTCATCTTCCAAACTTGTCCTATCAGATTGCTGGAGAAATTGCTCTCTTCCTCTATGTTCATAAACCTACTTTCAATTACATTTGAAAATATAGCATGTTGTTCCTAGTACTCCCTTGATACCTTTTGTGTATTCCTGAGGCATCCTTTCCAATCATTCATGATTGCAGCATCGATGCCTAACCCTATAGGGATAAATCTTGTACGTTTTCTGTTTTACATCAGCCCAGGCTAATTCATAGGCACACAGATAAGGAGAAAGACATACCACTGTGTGTACCGGGGATTCTAGATGTGGGGTAATTGCATATATCTGTAGACTTAACCAAATCCACCAATTTTAAAAGACCCTGTTTCTTATAGCAGGAGAGCAAAACCTTCCAATTGGGCTGCGTGGTGTTTCGCCTGTTGGCATCCTTGACACTTGCTGCCATCTACTGCTGTCACAGAAAGGTGCAGATGAAACCATACATTTTTAAAACTACTTTTAAAGGCTTTGCTTACCAACTTTTTAAAAGGAGATGCTGAAACTGGCCACCGTCATTATCCATATATTTTTGGCACCTCTTTAAGAAACTATCCATCACTTGCCATAGTTCACGTTGAGAAATACTGGCAATTTCCTGGTGGATATTTTGCTTTAATTCCTCCAGAGTGCATGGTTTTGTCTTGTACACCTTATGCTTTAAGTTATCCCAGAGATGGAAATTGCAGGGGGCTAGGTCGAGGATCTGAGGGGGCCACAAATCTCTACTGATAATTCTGCCCTGAAACACACTTTCAATTCAAATACAAAATGATTATCCAGGCTTGTGGGCCATGGTCTAGTGGGAAATCTCCTTCCAGATGTTTCATTCGAAGCTGCATCGAACATCCTTAGTGCTAGTCTGCTAGTCTCGGTGATGACTGATACAGAGTCGTTTGGTTTCACAGGTTTCATATGCTTAGCATGTGTGGACGTTAATAATTTTGTATTTTATGACACTGGCCATAAAAGCTTAAGCAATTTGAACACTTTCAATTGTTGTCATCGAAAGATTGGCCATATGAGCTGTTGCAATCTTGTTGAATTAAGAGGAAATCATAAAGTACCCCTTCATGATGAAAGAACCAGTGGTGCACCATTAACAGAGAAAGGTTTCCCAGATTTGCAATAGGTGATTTCTATTTCTGTGGCAACTTAAAGCAAGGTGTACAAGACAAACCCACACACCCTGGAAGAGTTAAAACAAAATATTTGCCAGGAAATTGCCATCATTTTTCAATGTGAACTATGGTGAGTGATGGATAGTTTCCTAAAGAGGTACCAAAAATGTACGAACAATGATGGTGGCCAGTTTCGGCATCTCCTTTCATAAGGTTGGTAAATAAAGCCTTTAAAAATAGTTTTTAAAAATGTTTGATGGTTTCATCTAGGCCTGTATATGATAGTGGCACACAGCAAATTAACGTCCTCCAACATTGTGTCATATCGGACGATCCTCACTTGCTGAAGATGCCTAACACTACTAAATATACAAGACCAAAACATAAACCTCACACTGCAAATACAAAAGAATGGTTTTCTCCATTTTTACACAATCATTAGAAGGCACAACTTCCCTTTTGGCATCTTCAGAAAAATAACCCACACCAATAACTATTTAAAAGCAATGGCTACAACCCTAAACCTCTTCAGCATGATCCATTTGCCCACTAACATATCAAAGGAAAAACAAGAACACAACAAACAATAATAGTATATCATCGATACAGCTCTTATCAATGGCTTCAACCTACAGTTCTTCTTCTTCCTCTTCCTCTTCCTCTCCCTCTCCCTCTCCCGCTCCCGCTCCCTCTCCCTCGTCTTCGTCTCCTCCTTCTTCTCCTTCTCCTTCGTCTTCTCCTTCTCCTTCGTCTTCTCCTTCTCCTTCATCTTCTCCTTCTCCTCCGTCTTCCCCTTCCCCTTCCTCTTCCTCTTCCTCTTTGTCTTCGTCTTCGTCTTCCTCTTCCTCTTCGTCTTCCTCTTTGTCTTCCTCTTCCTCCTCTTCCTCCTCTTCCTCCTCTTCCTCCTCTTCCTTCTCTTCTTTCTCTTCTTCCTCCTCTTCCTCCTCTTCCTCCTCTTCCTCCTCCTCCTCTTCCTCCTCTTCCTCCTCTTCCTCCTCTTCCTCCTCTTCCTCCTCTTCGTCCTCTTCCTCCTCTTCCTCCTCTTCCTCCTCTTCTTCCTCTTCTTCCTCTTCTTCTTCCTCTTCTTCTTCCTCTTCTTCCTCTTCCTCTTCTTCTTCTTCTTCTTCTTCTTCTTCTTCTTCTTCTTCTTCTCCTCCTCCTCCTCCTGCCTTCATGGATTTAGGCCTTTGACCTGTTTCCACATCAAGAAATGGAATCTCTCCATCTGGTGAGTGGACGTCCCATTCTTCTTCTACCTTTTGGTTGGTATTGAAGTAAAATCTGTGGTAATCTGTGTTGTGGCATTCTTTCTATATGTTCTAGCCAGTTTGTTCTTGTTTGGCTTATTCTGTCTTTTATGCTGTATATTTGTAACTCTTTCCTGATTTCCGTGCTGTGTTTCTTATCTAAAAGTGTGTAGCCTGCTACTGAACGTAAGAATTTCATTTCGGCTGTCTCTATCTTTCTTCTATCTGATCTAACAAGTGTCCAATTATCACATGCATATGTCAAAATGGGAACTGCCATTGTTTTATGGAATTTTAATTGAGTTGTTCTTAATGTTTTATTTCTCAGTGTTCTTCTTATTGTTCCACACATACTATAAAACCTATTTAATTTTATATTAATGTCATTCCTTTGATAGTAGGATGCATTAAATCCTAAATAATTAAAATTATTTACTTGTTCTATTATTTTGTTATTGATTACTATCTTACATCTTAAGTGGTTTGTCCCTTGGAATGCAATCACTTTTGTTTTCTTCTCTGAAATTCTCATATTATAATTACTAGCTACTTCATTTAATTTGTGCACTGCCATTTGTAGTCCATCTTCTGTTTTACTAAATATTACTTGGTCATCTGCATATAATATGGTGTTTAAGGCCTTGTCATTTATTTTAAAATTTACGTTAAATTTTTCTTGCCATTGTCTAATGACTTCGTCAATACTAAACAATGCTGGAGACATCAGTCAACCTTGTTTAACACCTGGGTTTGTTTTAATTAGTTTATCACTATTGGTAATTCATATATATGTTGCATAATGTAAGCTCTGAATAACTCTTATGAGATGCTCTGGATAGCCTCTTTGATACATTATCTCCCAAAGTTTCCTCCATATTAATCAGTCAATTACTTTCTCATAATCAATAAATAATATATAAGTTGGCAGATTAAACTCTCTTCTTTTCTGGATTATCTGTTCTATTACAAATATACTGTCTGAACAAGAATGTCCCTTCCAGAATCCATTTTGTTCTTCTGAAAGCATGTATTCGTTTATTGTATTTAATCTTCAAGTTATTATCTTTGCAAATATTTTATAGCCTGTATTTAGCAAGCATAGGCCTCTATAATTCTGGCATTCATTCCTGTTTCCCTTTTTAAAACTAGAATATACTTTTCTTCTTTTCCATTCTTCTGGGACTTCACAGATTTTCCAGCAGATGTTTAGTATTTCTAAAAATCTTCTCTTTACTTTATCTGGCATATATCTTAGAAGCTCAATATTAATATCATCTGGTCCAGGAGCTCTTTTGTTTTTAAATGTTCTGAGCACATTTTCTAGTTCATCCATCTCAATAAGGTCAATTTCTGCCATTGTAGGTAGTGAAGGATCAATATCTTTTTTGTCTTCATTTGTTCACAATTTAAGATAATGTATGGTCCACTTTTCTTCAGAAATATTGTTTATTTGTGCTGTATCTCTTTCAGTTGACTTTAGATGTCTCATCATTTTATATGCTATGTCTTGAGTTCCACGACAATCCTGTTCAATGGTACTTACATATTTGTCCCAATTTTCACATTTCAGTTTTCGTACTTCTCTCTTTGCTATTGCACTTTTATGTTTGTATTCTATTTGGTCTTCTACAGACTTTGTTTGGAGATATTTCAAATATGCTGTTTTCTTATTATTTATTATTTTTCCTATTTCTTTGTTCCAATTTTGTATACCTTTCCTTTTCCTCTTTATTGGTCTCTTTCCTAGCACTTCATCTGCTACTTTTAAAAGTAATTCTTTAAAGTCATGCCATTCTTCATTTATATTCATACTTATGGCTCTCTGGTCCATATATAAAGTCAGACGTGAGCAGTATAATTTCCTTATACTCTCTTGTTGTAGCAGATCCAATTTGTATCTTGTTTCCGTTTTTAATTTCTCCTTTTTTTTCTTATATATCCATTTCTTTGCTATATTTAATTTTGTAAGTACCAAAAAGTGATCTGAACTGATGTCACAGCTCCTGTATACACGTGTGTCTTATACAAGCGGAGATAACCTCCTATTAGTTAGAATATGATCAATTATAGATCTTGTTCCTCTCCCTGTCCATGTATACTTATGAATGTCTTTATGTCAGAAGAGGGTATTCGTTATTTGGAAATTATTGTAATTTACAAAATTCCTTAAAGTTTTGCCATTCTTGTTCAAAGTTAATTCTCCATTATTACCTATCAATTTTTCCAATATCTGTTTGCCTACAGGAGCATTAAAGTCTCCTGCTATAGAAATATCTGTTTTATTTATTGAATTTAAATGTGCTTGTAATGATTCATAAAATTCTAAGTTTTCTTCTTTCCTGCCCTCTTCGGGTGCATATATACCAACTACAGTGAAGTGTCCTCTTGGCATTCTTATTCTTATATTAATAATTCGATCATTCACAAAATCGGAACTTCTATTCTACTCCGTAGTGTTCTTTACACTAGTATTGCTATTCCTGACGATGCTCTTACATTCCGAGGGACCCCACTATACAGTAATAAGTAATCTTTATATTTCTTTGTTCCTTTCAGTTTTTTCTTTGTATCTGTAACTATGCCAATATCAATATTCATATTTCTCAGTTCATGTTGTAATTCTTCTTCTTTATTCATCAGCCCTCTTATGTTCAAAGTAGCGAGTTTCAATTTTTCCATATATCTATCTATCTCGTTTGTCGTTATTCCTAACTATGGTCTTCCTCGATTTATCAGTCCGGCTTGTCTCTTGATGATTGTCTGTAAGAAAAAGTCCCCCTGGCCACGTTATGAGCGCTGTGCAGGGCCAGGTCAATGAAGGGGCTGCCTTCTTAGAGCTTTTGACCTAGCTCCTTTGTGTATAAACCCCTACAAAGAGGGTTGCTGCTTCCGCTCTTCGAGCCAAATTGATCATATGATCTTCCATTGCCTCGTTGACCGTTGCAGTCTTCACATGTTTCCCTGTGCAGGGGATCTTGATATACCCCAAGATATTGGGTCCTTGACAGAACTCAGTCACCGTTATGGTGTCCACCCCCATGAGCTTGGACGCACCTGTCAAGAATTACCCACATGCATACAGTTATAGCTTAATAGCTTGCCCTGTATACCGTGAGCCAGGTTAATCCCAAGACTAAAGATCAATTAATTGACAGAAAGATCAATAAGTATGAAAGGCATAAAAGAAACAATCAACTCCACCATCCTGTAAACTCTGAGAGAAAGCAAGGAATTGAGAAAATACACCTATTATCCTTGGCTACATAACAACTTCCAAAGACATTTTTCAGAATCACAACTTCAATCTGGCACTTCAGAACAGACCAACCCTTTAGAACATAAAAGTACCACCAAGGGAACAGATACCACAAATTGCAAATCTGGAATCTACAAAATCAGTTGCAAAGGTTGCAGTACAGTTTATATGGGTAAAACAAAAAGAATCCCAGTAAAACATCCTAGCTGTCCATTGGAACCAGCTGCTTGAGAGAAATCCTACATCACCAAATTATGAATTTTGAAATCCTACCAATGGATAGATTAACCAGATTCGTAACTGCTACTTCTAACTCCAGTCCTACAGATACCACCATAATGACACGTACCTCTGGATCCAGTCCTACTGATGTTATCAACACCAGTCAACTTTCAGCTTAGGATGAGAATGATAGCTCTCAAAACTTATCCAAGTTTTAAAAGTATAAGTGAGGTTGTGTGACAAAAGTTAACTCAAATGTTTTTCTGATCTAAAAGGCCTTACTTCACAACAGAAATCTATATACTTTATTGACCTGCTTTTTATTAGCATTTTGGGGTAATTCATCTATTGATAAATACATAAACTATATGTTGGAATATAACAGGTAATTAAAATCTCTTTTTAAGGACTTCATACAGCCGTGGAAAAAATTATTGAGCGCATTAGGATAGCAGAATATTTCTAAGTTCTATGCCATGTTGCAGCGCAGCTTACACAGGTCAATTGAGGAAGTGACATGCAAAAGTGAACATGTCCACCGAATATGAATTTTCAGAATTGGCATAAAACTTATCTGGTCTATATTTGAGCATTAAAACAAACTGTTAAAATGGAAACACGTTAATTTGGGTATATAAAAGTCACTTTGACTCTGTAATTAAATCTAGAAAGAAATTATTATTCACAGTTAAGTATGGACATGTTCACTTTTGCATGAATAACTTATACATTTTCAGATTCAAACAATTTTTAAAAGGTCAATATCTGGTTTATTCTTAATATATTCAGCTTTTATGTTATATATTTGGTGTACTTTATAAGAATACAAGTTTTACAGGCAGCTAGTTCAAATGATGATATCATAAAAATATTGGAATTACGTAACAAAGCTCTTTTATGTGTTCTCTTTTTCAGAAAATGTATTCAATATTTTTACCCAATTGTTCATATTAAATTATAGATTTTTATGGAAGTATTAAAATTTTCATATCAAACACTGAATTTGAGGTTATCACATACTAACATGAACTCTTCATGTAATAAAATAAAAAATAAATAATAAAACAGAAAAACAAAATTCATTAATATGCCTGTTGTAAAATAATATTAAGCACTGAGTGTCATACTTTTAATTGGTTAATTGACGAACTGCTTTATGGCCCATCCTCATTTCAACAGACTTCCACTCTTTCTGATCTTGACAGGATCTGCAGTTGCCTTCACTTTAATGTTAATGTTTCTTATTATTTCCTTTTTATGAATGAAAATTCACTTCATTTCTCTTATATGTTTTAAATTTCTTAGGCCTTTAGACAGAGATTTCACAAAAATCTCCTCCCTCATCCAGTTTTTGCTTATTACTGCTACGATTAACAGTGATGGTAATCCAGAGAACAAGACGTGCACTGTAATGAATTATGTGGGAGAATGACACTACTTGAGTATCACATGACTTGAACACATGCTTCCTATTGGCCATATGGACTTATTCTTCTTTGTTCAAAATGTATACGTGGACATGTTCGTGTTTTCTCTGTAACTTGTATTTTTATATGCTTATTTTGGTAGACAGGGTCAAGTTTGCTTGAATTTCATGATGTATAGACATTCCACTCATCCTCAATGTCATGTTCCATACCCTAACTCATTTTTTTAAAATTTTGGACAAGTTTGCATTTATATGTCACCTCCTCATTTCCAACATGCAGCCTGAATTTATTGATAATCTCTGTTCCATGTGTTACCATCCATCGGACACACAAATATGCTGTCTTTTGAATCACCACTCGTATTTGTTCCTGATAAAGAAAGGGGGGAGTGTAGCAAATTGGTGCTATTCTCCCCATTCTTTGACAGTCTACTGTGCTTATTGATATTTATACAAATAGGAGGAGCAACCAAAAGCAATTCGATCAAACAGCCAATGACCTGAGTCATAAGTCCTCAAGTACCCTGAATTTGGCAAATAAATCATGTTACCACAAAAACCATGACTGTGTTATAGCATCTCATATTAACTGAATGTGGCAACAGACCTCTTGAAGCTCAAGTATCTATAGCTCAGAGATAACATATGTGCTTTAGGCACCTGCAAACGTAAGTTCAAATCTCAGTGATAGTGAAGATTTTTTTGTTCCCCTTTATTTTCTTTCTTCTACTTTCAATATATACTTCATATTCTTAGTTTCAGTTTATAAGAAATATTGTGGAAAATCTATAATAGTTTAGTGTTAGATACATGCACATATATTTGTATATCATAGCCAGTACTGAATACAAGGCTTTGTCTTCATTCCCAGGTAGTGCATAGATGGTTATCAACCTTTGTAAAGATATTAAATTGAGTGGTAGACGTGCAGCAATTAAGAAAGTGGTAACCAATGTTTTATTAGCTTTTGTTACATATAAACCCAACTGGAGACCAGATTGCTATATTTTTCTTGTTTTCTAGTTTGTGAGAACAGCAGATAGTATTTCACATAACATAGTTTGGATTTTGTAAGATAACATAATTTACTTCCATATAAAAGGAGCTAATATGAAAAAGAAAGAAAGGAAGGAAGGGAGAAATGAGGCAAGGCCTGAACCTTCTTCCCAAGTAGCACACCATATTCAAACGTTGTATTTTGACCCTGAGCCGTTTCTACCATGGAGAAACGTTTACTTGGTTTATGCAGAACTGTAATGCACAGTTCAACTCTCAAAGTTTGATTCAGTTTGAGTATGTATTTTGCAAGTTTGTGAAGAATGTTTTTTTTTTATTTTTTAATTGTACCCTGGTTGTCATTATCAGAACATTATAACCTAATAAATTGTGTCTTACCTTGCTGTGTAGAAGTTTTATTTGTAGCATATTGCACATGCATGTGTGAACCAAGCTCTGTTAACTTAGTGTACTTCTGTGTGACTAAAGCAATACCTTGAAATTTTAACATCACTCAATCTCTTTTTCCATGGCTGTACAAGTGATAATGAGCAATTTGCATATATCAGGCCAATCAATGACAAATGATTGTTCTAACACATGTACCATGTGCAGATAAACATTGAAAGGTGGAATCAGAAATGAAAAATTCAATACCATAGTCAGAATTTGAACCATGGAGCTTCCACTCTATGTGCAGCTGCTCTTAACCACTGAACTACCATGGCAGCATGTTGGTACATCCTTCATTTCTTCATGTGATTTGCATTTTCCCAGTAGACCACAAGGGAATCTCATATCTGATACACTTACGATTGTGAATCGCCACTGGAGTAAGTACTAGTCCTGGGCTTTAAGACTTTTTAATTACCTAATAGTTTCCATATATCAGGCCAATCGGTGATAATTGATTGTCCTAACACAAACTGCATGTAGGTAAACTTTTAAATGTAGAATCAGAAATGAAAAATTCAATGTCATGGCAGGGATTTGAACCAATGGATCCTCCACTCTATGTGTGACTGCTCTTAACCACTGAGCTACCATGGCAACGTTGTCTCAAGTATGAGATTCCCTTGTGGTCTACAAGGAAAATGCATATCAGCTGAAGAATTAAGGCTGTGTCAGCATATTTTCATAGTAGTTCAGTTGTTCAACATTCTTTTAGGTTAATTTCTGTCTTTTTTATTTTCTCATTTTAGTGTTAATAAAAATCCAAGCAAACAATCCTTTACTAGGCAGGTGTTTTCTCAGAGGAATCAATATGTATTTAATTAACATTTATAAGATTTTTCAGACTGCATTTAACCTTTGTACTAAAAAATGTATTTCATGAAGGTAATATGTAACTTGTTTGTTGAGTTCATGACCCATAGACACTGAGTGCATTTTTCCCCCGCTTTCTTTAGGAATGAGACCTCTACCGAACCCACAGTTTCCAATTATGTGGATGATCTGCAAGCGTATTATTGATTTTGTTTAGATATCAGTTGTTTTTAATTGTTGTTGTTTTCTAGTGCCTTGCATCTGGCAATGAAGCCATTAGCATTCGTGCTTTCCAATACTTTTGAACTGTAGTTTCTTCTGATCTTAATGCTTCACAGGTCTTCAAGTGGTCTTCGTCCATTTCTGCTGGATCGTTACACAGGACACATATTGGTGAAGCTGAGATACCTATTCTGTAGAGATGACTTGCTAAGCAGTCGTGATTTGTCAGTAGTCGGAAGGCTGCAACAGCTGTTTTCCTTGGTCTCTGGGGGATTATATCTGGGTTGGAAAGTAGTGTAATCCATTTTTTGTCTTTGGCATTTGTTTCTATTTCTTGTAGATGTGAATGAGAAAATTTTTTAATGATCAAGCGTTTTATTGAGGAATATGAGAAATTGAATTTAGACTTTTGTTTTATTGTTGTGCCCTTCTTTGCAAGTGAGTCTGCAGCTTCATTCCCCATGACTCCACAGTGTGCTGGAATCCATTGGAGATGAACAGTCTTATTAACTTTTTGGAGTTGTGTTAACATTTTGTAGCATTCTCTAATTTTTGTTGACTTCTTTGTAGTATTTGAGCATATTCCCTGAATTGCAGCTTTAGAATCTGAAAGAATTACTGCCTTGTTAAATTTATTTAAGGGAAGATTTAATAATTGTCGGAGAGCAATGTGTATAGCCTCTATTTCTCCATCATAATTTGTTGTGTCTCTGCCAACAGAATGATAAAAGGAAAAATGTGAACACGTAACTCCAGCTCCAGTAAGGTTTTCCTTGGAGGATCCATCAGTATATATGTGCAGCCATTCTTCTGTGGGATACCTAGTATTGATTGTTTCCAGAGCTAGAAGTTTTTGTATTTCTTTTGGTGTGTCTGATTTACTTGTTTCCTCTATTAATTCCAAACTGAAGGTAGGTTGCAATAATTCCAATGGATTTTCTCTTATAAGTAGATTTTCTCTGGTGTTAGGAATGTTCAATTTGGATTTAATCTGTGTTACCTTTTCTAGGAAACTACTATGAGTTTTAAGTATTGAAGGGCGGAGGTTCTCTTCTGTCCATTTAGAGTTTGGCAGTCGTAACATTTTCTCGTGTTGGAGCAATGCTTGTTCTTCTATTTTTGTTGTTATTGATGGGGTCCATGTTAAGGCAAGCATGGCATCAATAGGTGTGGATTTAACTGCTCCAGTGATTAGGCGAAGAGCCTGATTTTGTATTTGTTCAAGTTTATTGATGTTGGCATTTGCTGCTGTTATTAAAGCTTCAGAACAGTACAAGTGGTTTGGTTTAACATACATTTTGCATGTTGTGTTAAGGACTCTCCTTGAGCAGCCCCATTTAGCACCAGCTAACCTTTTCAGGATTTGCAGTTTCTTTTCAACCTTTTCTGAGATGTTTGTTATATGTTTTTTCCAACTTAGCTTTCTGATAGCAAAATCAATAGAGTGCAGCTGCACACAGATAACCGAGTGGGTATGTACTAACCCCAGTGACTGGTAGGAGCTTAGAGTACAAAAATGTTCAACACTAAACAAATTTCCTTAAACAAAAGAAGGTGATGTTTGGAACTGAAACATGCTGCTGATGTCAGCTATAGTATTGTTTGGAAATTAGCAGAAACCAGTAATGAGAGCTAGAATGCAAAGTTTGTTTCCTCTATATTTAGGACTATCACAGCTAATTCTATTTACACAAATGTGAAACTAACAAATAATACACAATGAGTAACAGTCAGTATAAGGAATGTGATGCATCAATGGTAAAGATGCCACTAGTACGGATTGACCCATTGAAAAAAACCATGCCTAGCTTAAAATGTACAGTAGGGATGTCTAGAAACAGTTTTAACATATTTTTAAGGCAATCAAGAAAACAAACATTGCTAAAATACATGTAGTATCATATCTCATTGTGATCTTTCGGATTAGAATGTTAAAATGAATAACCAAACATAGCTTTCCTATCTTCCAATTTTTTTATGATTGTCTTATATCTAAGTAAATATACAATGCCCTTTACTATGTTTTCACTCTGTTGCTTGATTGTTTATACAGGTACAGAGAATAGTCAAATCCACTATAGTATTGTTGGTGGTAACCTTTACAAGAACTTTACAATTGATCCTGTTCATGGACTGCTGTCTCCTCTAACTGGTGTGGATTTTGAAGAGCTGGTTTCTGGGAACAGAGATCCTGCAACTAAGAACATGAACGTTCATCCAATTGTTCTCAAGGTTCATGCAAATGATATGGGAGAACCCAGGTTGTCATCTGAAACACTTGTTGTAATATATGTGCAGGATGTAAATGATCATGCACCTCGTTTTGAACAACAGATCTACAACAAATCAATTCTAGAAGATTTACCAGGAGGCACATCCATTTTACAGGTATAGAACTTATGGAAACTGAGAATTTAATAATTAAGGCCTATTGAATATTAGCAGATAAACACAAAATAGTTCTTATTTCTGTAGTGCTACATATCAACACAGATCAAATGAAATGTGTGTCATTCAAATTTATCACATTATTAGTGTTTGAAATAATGGAATTGCAAACATTCTTCACTGCTGTATTATGCATATTTCCTAAAAAAGCAAATGAAAATGACACTAAAAATTATAGACCAATTACATTAATGTCAGAAATATGGAAGTGCTATGAGAGGCTTATACTAGAATGCTAACTTTTCTGGATAGGCGCAATGTAATTACAAACTTTCAACTTGGTTTCCAGAAAGGATGCTCTACAGTTGCAGGAATTAGTGAATTTATACACATGCTTATTGAAAATCTGGAAAATAATGAAAAGGTCAGATGACTATTTTTCAATCTCTCCAAGCCCTTTGAGTGTGTGGACCATATTACAAAACTAGGGCCATAAGGGAAAAGGGACTGACAGAACACAATATTAATGTATGACAAAAGAGGTAAATCAGTGAAAAAAGTGGAATTGGAATTTAAATGAGTTACATTGGCAAATCACAGGGATCAGTTTTGGGAATAATATAGCTTATTTTATATGTAAATGATATACCTACTTGATATAATATTAAAATTCCAGCATAAGCAGATGATACTAATGTAATCTGGCAGGGGGGTTTCATACAGGTATTGGCAGCTTGCTTGAACTATTGATTCAGTTATAAGTTATTCTAAACCAAATCGCCTCATTTGTAACTGAGAAAAAGCATTCCTGATTCATATTTCACACAGTAATGTAAACTACACTCAGCTTTGCCTGCCTGTAAGTAATTATAACATTGGTGATGTAACACAGGATAAATTTTTCCTTCACAGGAAACAAACATGGGCTGGTTATACTAACAATATGTATGAAAAACTGAGTAAATCTGTGACATTTCAAAAATATTTTAAATGAAAAAGAACTAAAATGACCCTACTATGGGGTTATACCAGGTGGCCCTTCTCATCCGTTTTTGGCATGTGTAGATATTCCCTCATGTGCTAAAACAGTTGCAGAGCACAGTAGAACAATTCCAATCATAGAGACAGCAGTGGCATGTGCAAAGTTCACCCTGCCGCTCTGCGAAGTCGAGAGGTGAGAGGCACTTGCCTGGCTGAAATAGCATGTGCAATAAAGAATAATAGTATAAACAACCAAAAAGGTCTTAGACTGTTTTGCGCTTTACTTACAAGCTCTTTATTTTCCAGGGAATAAACTCACTCTTGTATATGCTGCTATTGTCTAACATTACAGATTACAGGTAGTAACGTGCCGTAACAAAATACATGGAAGCATGAGGGCACATACTGTCTCATTGGTATTTGTTCATTTCTAATTAATGTTATTGTTGTATATCATCATCATCATCATCAGCAGCAGCAGCAGCAGTAGCATCAGCAACATCGTCGTTGTTGTCCGAGATGACACAATGTTGGAGGACGTTAATAAAAAAAATCATCATCGTCATCGTCATCACCACCACCACTGCCGCCACCACCACCCTGCCGCTACCACCACCGCCACCACCATCACCATCATCCGTCGGTCTGGGTGGCTTGGTTGGTTAGGCGCTGGCTTACTGATCCTAAGGTCGCTGGTCCAAATCTGGCCCAGACCGATGGTTTTTAAGTGTGCAATTATCACTAGTATTACTATTACCGTTATCATCATTATGATAAGAAAAATGTTTATAAATGTTAAGAAAACTTGGGTGGGAATATGGCAAACAAAAAAAAAAAACAGCCTGGGCTGGTGTATTTCCATATTCCTTGTGTTGGTGCTTAGTATAAATACATGAATGAATGGAAGGATGGATGGGTGCAACTTCTCAAAACACTTTCAGATGTCACAACTGTGGAGGTACTGGACAGTAAAAAACAGTGTTCTAGCTCATGAAGAAGAGACTGGAAGGATGAATATTTATGTATACAATATGTCAATCATTTAACACATTTGATTAAACAATATTTTATTATTACCTACTTATAAAAGCTTTGAATGTGTTTAGTTGTAAAATGTAAAAAGTTCCAAAACTTAAAAGTTTAAAAGTACTGAAAAGGTATCAAAGGTTTATCTCAAAATATTAGACAAACTTCAGTACCAGTGAGTATTGAGAGTATAAAGGTATCAATAATATTGAGGTCCTATTCCTATTTCTAAGATAATCATGGTAATGGATTTAGCAGATTAAAAGCCCTATTTCACTAATGTTATATCCCCTCTGAGCTCTTCATTGATTATGCTCAATAACCTTAACATGGGGAAATAATACCACTGTTTGTTACTACCCATACAGCTTTAGGTACTGTGTATCAACATTACATTTGCAAAACATGTACCAGAATTGTGTTAATTTTGCATTAGAAAAAATGTGTTGGTTTTCACTCCAATGATAACAACTGACACATGCATCATCTTATCACTGTGTTATGCTTATAAATTTCATAATTTTTTCATTATAATGTATGAACAGTGAAAGTAAGTACATTTTATTTTCTTCACCAGTAAAATTAGTAAAATGGAGATTATGTGGTTTTACAGGATTGCTGACAGCATCTGTCTTTGGAAATCTTTCAGTTAGTAACCACTTTTGTTAAAATAATTAATTTTTTTTTCTCTACAGGTGTTCAGCAGCTGAAACTATATCCAGTGGAATGTCACTGCATTTCTTGTGTGTCATTAATTTTCAGTATGTTGAGTCTGATGACTGATTCTCAATTTCTGATGAATTAGGTAAAAGCATGGGATGCTGATGGTTCTGCACCTAATAATGCAGTGGTGTATAGGATCCAGTCAGGAGCAGAGGATAAGTTTGTGATGGATGCAGACACTGGCATAATTAGCATAGCCCGTGGAGCAACCCTTGACCCCGATCGGACAGACCCAAAAATGGTTCATTATGCTCTGTACATTCTAGCTCTAGATGGAGGTATAGGTAGTGAACAGCACACTGCAACTGCTATGGTAAATGTCAACATTATGGATGTAAACAACAAAGCACCCCAGTTAATTGACCCAGGAATAATACATATTAAGGAAAATCTACAGGTAGGTTATTTATAGTAACAACTACGTTCAGAAAGAATTTCCCTTCCAGGTGAAGGTACACAAACACATTTTCTTCTTAAACAATTTAAAAAACAGGTTGAAAAATATGATTTGTTGCACTCACATGACTTTCTCTACTCTTGTACTAACCATTCTTACAAACTCTTATTCCTATATCTTCTTCGTATTAGTTGAGATAAACATTTGCAGAAATTATCTTGTTGCTTATTTCCTTGTAGGTGCAAGGGAAATATGGAAATATAGTGGGCTTTGAGCATGAGGCAGTACCCGGTTCATACCTCACTGAAGTGGCCATTGGTCCTCCTCAATTGCTCTGGCTAGTTTCTTATCTCAATCAGTCCAAGGATTAATGCACATCCTCGGATAGTTCACCACTGGCTTGTTCGTAGCATGGATCCTACCTTTAGTAAAAGGAGTGTTGATCTTAGATGGTGAGAAAAGTGGCAAAAACAGTTTGTGCGATTTTATTCAGGTGTAGCATTCCCGAAATTTATTGAATTCATTTTACATTCATATTCATCATGAGTGTTAGTGTTATCAAAACACTGTCTTCTTACTTCCCATTTACGGCACTGACCAACTCAGCTTAAGAACACACAATATCTCTGCACAATTCTTCTTTTTGTCTCTAGCACTAAGCTCATTCCACTATTTGCAAACTACACTACTATGCGACGCACTTCCTTGCTGCAATAATCACACTCAGTTCATTTGGCACACCGACTTGCAATATTTTATTATTTTGCATCGACACCACATGTAATTGTTTGAAGCTGGTTGAAGACTGTGCTGAATGTTCCAATGATATGGAGACTGTAGAAAGACTGTGATTACATGAAGACTGTACAGCGTTTACTTGACAACCCTTTGAAAACAATAGGAAGTCTGTCCTGACGCTTACATGAAGCCTGTCCTGTGTTCTCCGATCTCCTGTACTTTAAGCATGTGTTCTCTCTCTCTCTCTGTCTGTCTCTGTCTCTCTCTCCTTCTCCCCCTTCCCTCTTCCCCTCCCCCCTCTCTCTCCCTCTCTCTCTCCTCTCTCTCTCACTAAGAAAACCTGGATGACACCTGCCAGAAGTATAATGACTGCTAGTACTCACAGCATGGCAGTCGAAGGGTTTAGAACCCCACCCATAAGAGCAGACTTGTGGAGTTGAAAGTGTACTGATAATTAAGGAAACCTGCATGACATCCATTTGTAGCTACATTGTTGTGGCCAATTCATTTATGGCCAAAAATGAGTCCATCATGTATTTATCGCCACAATCTTAGTTTTAAAAGCAAGATGCCTTGACCAAAACAGCCCAGTGTGAGATGTAAACAGTTGCAGATAATTGAAACTGGGGCAAGTAAATACTTTAAATTAAACATGAAAAATGGCAAGTATTTGCTAGTAAGAATTTTGTTCTTTTATTCACTTGAAAAATGTAGTAAGTGTTTGCGTACTAGCTTTTATTCACCTCACCGAATGTTTGTCATATATTGTATAAGTTTTCTTAAACCCTTGTTATCATACATAAAATAACTTTTTGCAGCACTTGTAAGTGCTGGTGCCACCAAAATATTGTTAAGAAAGAAATTATTTTCCTTGATCAAGTTGCAGTATGTGAGAATATACTAGGGGAAGTATAAATGTTAGATGTCAGCACTCCACTTCAGAGCTACTAAATAAAAGATGGGAACTACCAAACATTCAAACAGTAATTCCTGAGTATCCTCGAAAAACAGCAGTTGTAACCTTCAGGTTGATTACAGGACATGATTGTCTGGCAAAACATTTAAACAGAATTGGGATATATTCTTCACCACTCTGTCCTCTATGTGATCTGCAAGAGGAAATGGATCGAGACCACCTTCAAATATGCCCGGCCACTTCTAATGCCCTATCCATCAGTGAAAAATATTGGAGAGCAAGAGGATTAATGACTTCATTGTCAGAAATCCAGCATTAGCTAACAACAACAACTTCAGAGCTACTATAAATGACTTCTATGAGAATGAACCTAAGCTACATGCAGTTATATGGAACAATGCAGTTTTATGTGCTCTGCTTGTTAAACAATTTATATGCCAATAACTGGGTGCAACTACTAGTCATCAAATGCTGCACTAGGGTTAAACATGCAGGAAGGCTGATCAGAAAGGTTACATCCACCTTAAGTATTATTTAATGCTCTCTTAATTGATCTTTCTGGATTCTAATAGTTAGTACACCAAATGCTCACAGATGTTAAGAGTTATAATACACAAATTGCTAAACAAAAATAAAATATCAAAATCAGTAATGGAATAAATTATAGCAGGCATGGGCAAAATCGGCTCAAAAGAGCCACTCCACTGAAACACATTCTTACCTCACTCCATCGGCCATCGGCCCTTCACTGCCGTTCAGCTTCTGACACACCACATTCAGTGGAGAGTATGCCTTCATCGGGACATCCGTTTCATTAAGAGTGGTAGAGAGAATTTGTTGTAAGTTACAAAAACTGGAAAGTTTGCTGTTTAATATGTGGATTTCATTTGCAAGTATAAAGTATCACAATATCAAATGCCACTTTGATCAGAAGCATAAATCAAACTTTGGTGGTATTACAGGTATTAATTTACAATTTCAAAAGGTACTTTCTGAATACACGTATTTGTAAATATATAAAAGAGATGATATGATTCCAAGTTTTAGGGGCTTAGTTTCTTATTTGTTTATTTAATATAAGTTAATGTGTTCCATGTTTCAAAGCTTGATCATAATATTGAGTTTAAAACCAAACAATTTATTATGTTCCTCAAATAGTTTTAAAATATTTTTAAGGCCAAACCACAATGGAACTTTATTGCTTTATTTATTGTGAAAGAGAAACAATTAAGTATGTCGATTGTAAGGCAGCAAAGAATATTATGTGCATAAGATAAAGGAAGGTTACAAACTTTAAGATTATGGAATTTGCCTAACCACAGTAGGTGGCTGTAATAATTATTGTGTTCAAAATATGTTTAATATAAACAAAGTAGTTAATGGCAGTGTAAAATGTATTACTACTGGGCAGGTGGAACAAAGTCATCACTGTGCTTGTTGCATCAAAACAACCTTCGTCACTTTGAAAGAAAATGTAGGATGAGTAAGGCAAGTTCTATAGCTATTTCACTTCTTGTGCCCATGTCTACATTATAGCTTTTGTGGCACTATATGTCTAATGCAGATATTGTACTGTAACCTCTATGGTGTAAAATAAATTTGGCTCCAACACCTCTAGAAAACTATCATTATGGTAATAGTAGTTGCTGCAATGAATTAATGAACTGTTTACAGGTTGGACAGTATGTGCACAATGTTGTTGCTATTGATCCTGATGAGAGCCCAGTTCTTCGTTATCGCATAGATCCTGACAACTCTGAGGCTCGCAGTGAAGAAGGCACAATAATAAAAGGTTCAGAATATGACTATGTGGGACACTTTGAACTCAACCCATTAGACGGAAAACTCAAAATTATAAAACTTTTGGATCGGGAAACAGTGGAGATTATAAGACTGGGAATTGTTGTAGAAGACTTGGCAGCTAACTCAGGAAAGCAGATATCATCAGGTAGGCTAGAGAGAGAGAGAGACAGAGACAGAGAATGCAAGTCTATTGTGTCGCTGAAGAAAGTGTGTTAAATGTTGTGTTTTATGTTTTAGGGGTCCTGACAGTTATCATTGATGATGAGAATGATAACAACCCCAAGTTTCGACGCCCCTTTTATTATCGTTCTATCATGGAGAACAGCAAAAATGGAATATCAATTGTGAATATTGTAGCTGAAGATGCAGACAGAAACAGAACAATTACTTACTCAAGTGAAGGTAAAGTTAGTATAAATGAGTACCTTATTAGTGGGAGAAGATAATTCTTTTCCACTCCATCATAGTAAACTGATCACTTGTAAAATGTATGTTTAGTAGTAGGTTATACAAATTGTTGAAAGAGAATTTTAAAAAATTTGCATCAAAATTTAATATCTGTGCTCTAAGACAATTTGGGATGCGAAATGTTAGTAAAATATTTTTAGCGAAATGGGAAAATGAGTTTAAAATTAATCTTGACCATTGAGCAGTGATGTTGTTATAAATTTACTATGCGTTTACTTGTTTTATTTATCCTTGTTACATTAAAAAGAAAACATGTAATATTATTGATTTAATAATTCATTCCCGTGTATAAAAAGACGTCACAAGTGCTGTTCCTGTTTTCTATTTTACTTTGTAGCTTGAAGTTTTATGGTCATTGTATTGCTTTTATAGATTTACCTTTCTTAATAAAGTAACCCAGTGATACATTTTAAAAAGTTATTTTTCTAATTGAAATTTAACTTCAACTATTCCTGACACAAATATTTCTCTTGTTTAATAAAATTATCTTTTTCCAGTCCTGGAAGAGCTATCTGTTAATGTACCTAGCATGTAAAGCAGAATGGGAGATTGATGATCTAAAGATGATCATGTTGAAGGATTATGTCTTACTTTTCCCCAGATGAAGCAAATGAAACAATATTCTAGCACTATTTAATTAGTCCTTATCAGTATCATATATGATATTGATCTTTCAAACATTAAGTTTCAGATGTTAAATTGTCTTTTGATACCAGCATCTTCAACCATTTTGAAAATTTTGTTTCCTCAAATATCTTATTTTTGAAGTGTATTCCTTTCAGAAGACAGTTTATGTTCCTTGGTATTTAGGACAAGGTCATGTCTTATAAGGAACTACCGGATGTCACTGTTGAGTCTTTTTGATGATATAAGGGATTTGTTGTCACTACAATATAACTAAGTTACTTTTCAGTGAATACTGGTAATATGGGTATCTGTTTAAGTGACAGTCAGGTACACAGCATTTCCAAAATTTGTGACTATATGATAAGTTAAGGTAAAATGGCAATGACATGTGAGACCAGCATTAATACCAACAATGTTAGATTGTTTATATAGAAACAAGTAGATCCCAATAAGCATTTATTTTCATATTTTACTTTAACAGTGTAAATTACATTGCAGCCACTGCTTGATACCGAAATTTAGATTTCCAATCGAATGGGCTTGATAAAGACACATTTTAATTTAAGTGCCGGATGTGAGATTTGCGATAAGTGTTGAGTAATAACATACATAGATAATAGAGCAGGAAGTGTTGTAAGGTGGGCAAGATATGAATAAATAATAGTCGTTAAATTTGTAGGATAAACGCATTATTGGTTTGAAATTAACGAGTCATGACGTCATACTACATAGTTTAAATACACGTTTGAAAGTCAAGTCTACCAACCTTAAAAGTCGCGCGATATATTTAATAAAATATAAAGTAAACATCGTTTAATCCTAAAAAGGTAATTATATATTCGAAATTCATAAAAGAACATGTTATAATAGAAAGGGACATTTCTAAATTGCGGGAAAAGGAAATAGCATTTTGGATACGAGGCTTTCTTGGATGACGTCATGACATTCAAAATTGGAGAACGGTTTCTTAGCGTGGGTAAGAGAGAAAGCGTCTGGTCACTACCCAGACCAGCACCGCACATTGTGGAGTGCAGACGTGAGTGCGATTCTTCTGCGTGTAGCAGATCGGCATAGCTCCCGCAAGTATCGAAGATGCAATAAATAGTATGCAAAGATTTCTTGGGTTGTCTATTACACACCTACGCAGACCCGAGATAAAATAAAGAGATCTCAAGCTGAGCTAGCGGGAAAGAACCAAATCAACGGGCAACAACTAGAACCGAACAACGACTTCAGCTTCAAATGGCGATCCAACCACGAGGACACAACGACTTTCCGCCTCATGCTGCATTACTGAAACAATCAGGAAAATGAGAGTTATGAATGGAAAGATATGAAAACAGAAAGGGAGTATGTTGGTAAAGTAGTAATGCCTATCTTCCTTTTTCAGTTCATGGTGTTTCCTTATATTTCTTATGCTTTTAGCCTTTTTATTTTCTGAACTTATGATTACGTGGGTCTTATATATTGATTGTTGTAACTATATGCTTCCTCAATGGGATTCAGTCATAGATGAGCCTTCAATTAATACACAGAAAACCAGCATGCTAAATACTATAAAACTGGTTAGTTAGAAGAAACTTTCATTGTGTTACATGCCAAATGATTTAAATATCGGTAAACCTTTATTTTGATACAAAATCTATTAAAATTCAAAACCAAGGAAAGAGAAAATAAATTGCATATGAGTAGTATAAGAATCATCTTCAAGGTACTGTGCTATATGGAGGTGCAAGTAGAATTTTCAATTATATTCTTAAAAAATATCAAATTCAAACATTTTATTCAGCATTTGGATGATAATTTATTAAATGTGCCTCAACAGAAAATACTATTATATTCCATATTCTTTAAATGCCATGAAACAGCACTTTTCAGTATATGATATACTGCCTGGCCTGACAGACCTGACTGACCTGACTTGAATGCACCAATTGACTTGAACAGACTGATTGGCTTGAATGAACTGACTTGACTTTCAACTTTCGACTTGACTTGACTTTCGACTTGACTTGACTAACTGACCGACCGACTGACTGACCGACCGACTGACCGACTGACCGACCGACTGACCGACTGACCGACTGACTGACCGACTGACCGACTGACTGACTGACTGACTGACTGACTGACTGACTGACTGACTGACTGACTGACTGACTGACTGACTGACTGACTGACTGACTGACTGACTGACTGACTGACTGACTGACTGACTGACTGACTGACTGACTGACTGACTGACTGACTGACTGACTGACTGACTGACTGACTGACTGACTGACTGACTGACTGACTGACTGACTGACTGACTGACTGACTGACTGACTGACTGACTGACTGACTGACTGACTGACTGACTGACTGACTGACTGACTGACTGACTGACTGACTGACTGACTGACTGACTGACTGACTGACTGACTGACTGACTGACTGACTGACTGACTGACTGACTGACTGACTGACTGACTGACTGACTGACTGACTGACTGACTGACTGACTGACTGACTGACTGACTGACTGACTGACTGACTGACTGACTGACTGACTGACTGACTGACTGACTGACTGACTGACTGACTGACTGACTGACTGACTGACTGACTGACTGACTGACTGACTGACTGACTGACTGACTGACTGACTTGAATGGACTGACTGACTGACTGACTGACTTGAATGGACTGACTGAATTATTCTGCTTACCCTCCTCATATGGAGGACTTACACCCCCCAGGACCTACAAATCATTGCCTGGGGTAGGATAGGGCACTGATGACCATGTAGTTGAGCGTCCTTAAACCTAGATCCCCTGGGGTAGGATGGCCGTCAAGAAGCAGACTGGCATTGGATCAGAGGGGATATCCGAATTGGATGATCAGCCCAAAGCCTGGTATGAGAGTGAGGAAGGAGATGAAATGAAATGATAAAAAAACTTGTGCATAGGGTGTAGGATTAACTTAGAAGTTTTTGAGATAAAAAATAAAATACATATGGTGATTGCAAAAATGTTGAAGTTTTTGCTATGCAATTTATATTTTTTGTATATATTTCTGTTTTGTGAAAAAAATATTCAACACATTTTTTCACATAAATGTGGAGGGAATTCCATTTTTAAGTTTGCAAAGTTTTAGAAACAGTAATTAACATACAAAAGTGAAACTCCACCAAATAGTTTCGCATAACATCCCAAATATGTATAGAAAAAATAAGTATATAGCTTTTAAATTGTGCATATTGGAAATTTTATCCATAAGCCCCCTTAAAATATACAGTAGTGCTCAAAAGTATTTTGTATAAAGCATTAGTTACAATTACATCTTTAGATAAGTGTGTAATAGAAAATAATGCCAGTGGATAGTTGAAAAGTGATACCGAAATTTAGATTTCAAATCGAATGGGCTTGATAAAGACACGTTTTAATTTAATTGCCGGATGTGAGATTTGCGATGTGTTGAGTAATAACATAAATAGATAATAGAGCAGGAAGTGTTGTAAGGTGAGCCAGATATGAGTAAATAATAGTCGTTAAATTTGTAGGATAAACACATTATTGGTTTGAAATTAACGAGTCATGACGTCATACTACATAGTTTAAATTCACGTCTGAAATTCAGGTCGCGCGATATAATTAATAAAATATAAAGAAAACATCGTTTAATCATAAAAAGGTAAATATATATTCAAAATTCATAAAAGAACATGTTATAATAGAAAGGGACATTTCTAAATTGCGGGAAAAGGAAATAGCATTTTGGATACGAGGCTTTCTTGGATGACGTCATGACATTCAAAATTGGAGAGAACGTTTTTTTCTAGCGTGGGTACGCGAGAAAGCGTCTGGTCACTACTCAGCCCAGACCAGTACTGCAAGTTATGCTGTGCAGACGTGAGTGCGATTCCTCTACATATAGAATCGGCATAACTCCCGAAAGTATCTAAGGTGTAATAAACAATATACAAAGGTTTTCTTGGGTATTCTATAAAACACCTGCGCGTACCCGAGATAAATAAAGAGATCTCAACCTGAGCTGGCGGGAACGAACCAAATCAACGGGCGAAAACGAGACCAACGACATTTACGCATCAAATGGCGACACAACGAGAACCGAACAACGACATTTCGCCACAAATGGCGACCCAACGTGTGGCGTCGAGTGAATAGACCAACCCCAAGACGACCAAGCCAGCATAGAACCAGCAAACAAGAAGGTGACCCAACGTATGGCGTCGAGAAAATAGACCAACTCCAAGACGACCAAGCCAGCATCGAACCAGCAAACAAGAAGGTGCCCAGTGTGTCAACATCTGTGAAACGTGTAGTGAACAAGTTTAAGTGCAGTTAAAAAAAAAAAAAAAAAAAAAAAAAAAAAAAAATAGTGAAATAGTGAAAATATTGAAAATATTGGTGAGTAGAAAAACACATGTAAATAGCTTAGAAATGGAAGACAGTGATAGCGATTTTCTAGGTTTTGAGAGTCCGGAAATTGAGAAAAGTGTAGTTAGGATGGAAGAATATAATCAGAATATAATCGGTAGCAGAATATGCCAAGAAGTAGAAGATCAGAACGTTAGAGAAACACCTAGAGGTAGCTCAGAAATGTTTAGTACTAATTCAGAAAGGCCAGCGATTATGTCAGAAATAGAGAATATGTTTCAAAAGATAATGAAAAAGATGAGTACAGAGTTAAGTCAAAAGATAGATGAAACTAGTAAAGAATTAAGAACAGAGTTAGGACAGAAATTAGAGAAGGGACAACAGGAATTGGGAATGCAATTGGAAAATCAGAAGAGAGCTTTAGAAACCTTTAGGGAAGAAGTTAGGGAGGAAATTAATAAAGTCAGTAGTGAAGTAAAAGAAAATAGAGAACAGGTTAAGGGAGAATTAGAGACAATAAGGCAAGAAGTAAAGAATTCTGAAAAGAAATTAGGTCAACAAGTTAGTGAAAAATTAGATAAAGAAAGGGAAAGAGTAATATATAGATTAGACAAACAAAGGGAAGAGGTAGTACAAAGGTTAGATAAAGACAGGGAAGAAATTAGAGAAGAGTTACAGGGGTGTAAAGTTAGAATGGAAAGATCTGATATAGAAAGTGAAAGGCAGGCTAGAAATTTGGAGGATGTTACAGACCAAATATAAGGGGTAATAACAGAAATTACTCATGTAAAAGAGGCCTTAGAAAATTTGAAATTAAATAAAAATGCATGTAATCACAACAATCTTAATAATGAAGCTGCAAGAAACGAGGCAATACCAGGTGTATCAGCTGACATTTCGATCCAAAATAGGGGTAACAGTAATTCCCATTCTGATCTCAGAAATAGTTCAGGGACAGGTGACAATTCAAATTTATATTGGCCTAAGCATGTCTTAAATGAAATGACACCTCCAGTTTTTGAAAATGAAGATTCAGATGATCATAAAGCCTTTTTAGAAGGGTTACAAGAGTACTTCACGGTGAAACGTATACCAGAGGAGTACAAGATGGTGATAGTAAGAAAATGCCTAAAGGGTAATGCTGCCAATTGGCTAGGCCTTTCTATGGGTAACAATAATGATTACAGGACCTTTAGGAACATCTTTTTAACCAGATATTGGGGAGCTAGTAGGCAGGCTAATATTAGAGTTGAATTAAGCAATGGAAAGTTTAATCCTAGATCGGAGGAATCGATGGTCAACTATTTTATGAGAATAGCGAGAAAATCGAAGATGTTGGATCCTCCCTTAGATGAAAAAGATCTAATAAATATTGTTACTCCACATTTTCCGGAAACGCTTCAACACTACCTAATCATAGCCCGACCCGATAGCATTGCAGCTATGATCGAATTATTATCAGCCTTAGAAGTCAATAAGCCAAAACACGCATTTGGAAATAAATATGAAGGAAAAGAAACTGTAAATTCTTTCGGGCAAGGGGCACAGTATTATCAGAATAGAAGTGAGATTAGGGAAAGATATAAAGGACCAGTACCAAGGATGGAATCATTCCGGTGGGAAAATCAAGGTAGATATAACCAGGAAGGGCATCACCAAAATAGAAATGGTAATCTAAGGGGAAGAAATATAAGGGTGAATTATATGAATACAAATAGATTTGATCGAGGTAGACGGGGTCGTTATTTTGGACATAGTAGAAATTCAAATGATGGGTATTGGACAAACGGAGATAATGAGTTTAGACCGAGGTCACCAAGACAGGGAGAAAGGTATTCTAATGGACGAAATTCCCCTGAAAATGCGGAAATGGTTGAGGCCATTAACACGGTCAAAAACATGGTAGGAAGTAACCCCGATTTAATGCAGGAAAACAGAAGTAACAATTCGGGAAATAGTACAGGAGCAATACATAAAAATCAGGGAAACGCCAGACCCGGTCAAACGCGCCTTCAGTGAGAACTGGGTATCCTAGTAATGATTGTGATAAGTACTCGGAAATAAATAGTCCTGGAAGGCAAATGATGATACAAAAGAAAAGAGAATATAAAAATAGAATCGACGAAAACGAAAAAGTAGGAGATCCACCTAAAATCAAAATTGGAGTAAATGGAAAACAATACAATGCAATTATAGATACAGGATCAAATAGCACAGTATGCTCACAAAATTTTTATGATAATTTACAAAGTAGTGGTTTTAAAGTACTGTCTTTACCAGTTAATGGGATATATTGCTCGCTAGCTGTGGGAAAACGAAAAGAGAGAGTAAAATTTCAAGCAATGATAAATATTGAAATAAATGGGAGAATACTAGGAATTTTATTTCTGATTGTAGGAAGACTTGTGACAGATATTATAATAGGTTGTGATTGTCTTTATGCCTGGGAAGCTGTGGTGAATTTTAAAAACATGATTCTAGAAATGAAAGTTGAAGATGAGACCATTATAGTGCCTTTTGTGGAAGATAGTAGTTCAGAAACTATTGTAAGAGAAAAAGAGGAAGAAGAAATCCAAGGGGATACATTCTTTGTAGAATATGTTAAAGTAGGAGCTATGGAATTAACTGAAGTAAATGTCAAAGAGTACAGTGTCGATAATAAAGAAAATGTAGAATGGGATAAAAATGATTTCATAGACAATTTGAGGTTTTCTGATACAACTAGGTACTATGATAGGGAGAGTAGTGAAGACTTAGAAGAATTGTTGAGGGAAAAGGTAACTCAGGCTGATCAACTAAATGAACAACAGAGGGATAAACTGTTTGAAATATTAATCCGAAATAAAGAAGTATTCTCTGAGAACCCTGGTAAATGTAATATTTATACTCATTCGTTTGAGATGATACCTCTCAAACCTTTTACACATAAAGCGAGAGCTATCCCTAGTACAATAAGAGAAGAGGTAGATGCAGTTATAAAGTCCATGTTAGAAGATGAGGTTATTGAGATTTCGAATTCAGAATTTGTGAATCCCCTATGTATTGTAAATAAGGCCAATGGAAAGATTAGGGTGACATTAGACGCAAGAAAACTAAATTATTTCTCCTCATATTTTTCATCAGGGAATCCAACAGAACGTGTCCTCCGAGATATAGGAATTTATTTACGTGTACTTACACATCATAATCACAAGGATTGGGTGAAATATTGTCCATTGATAGAAAAGATTATCAATCACACCATTAATGTAACTACTGGGTTTGCCCCAATAAAATTAATGTTAGGAATTGAACCAGAACCAATATTGATCGGGGTACCAAAAATACTGAAAATTAATGACATTCAGTTAAGTGAAGAAGAAAGAGCGAATCAAGAAAAAGGCAGAGAAGCGAAAATTAAAGAAAAAGAGTAGAAAACATAAATGGGAACCTAAGATAGGCGATTGGGTACTAGTTAAAGACCATAAGTTATCAAGTGCCTTGCGAGGTAGGAACAAAAGGATGGAATTGTTATATAAAGGTCCTGCAGAAATTATATCCAAATTTGGTTATCATACCTATGAATTAAAAGATGTTAAAAATGAAAAATGTCTGGGAAGATGGCATAAACAACTCCTTCGACCATACAAGAAACCGTGTGGTACCTTGGGACCTTGACTTCATGTAAAATTCGAAGTGTCATTTGTATAGTGGCGCCCAATCAGCTTTGAGATAAAATTTAAATGTTAGCTTACTTGAAAACCATATATTGGTCAGGTACTTACATATTCATGAAAAATGCAGAATGTGAATTGCTATATACTACAAAGAGCTTAAAAATATATTGTATAGAGCTCACAATAACAGCTTCAGAAAGATTGTTAAAATGTTCATCTCCGCATAGAGAGAAAACAGAATATTTAATTTGTAAACATTTGTTAAAATATTTAGATGTATAGATAGTTATCACAGAAAGACAAAGAAAGAACTTGTCTGAAGAGTGTAATGGATTTATATAAATATATGTACATTTTAGTGCTTAAAGGATCTAGTAAAGATATGTGTACAATAACAAAAGTGAAAATTCACAGTGCAAGTGATAGTGAGAGCGAAGTGAGCAAACATGAACTAAAAGAAGGAAGTATAAAGAAAGACTCTTGAAATTTAACCTTTATATAAAAGTGTCACAGAAGAAACCATAACCTATTGTAATTAGTATTTAAGGATTAATGTTTAGTCAAGTGTACAATTGTTTGTCATGTTAAAAAGATTAATGAGAAAATGTGTTAATAACCAATTTCAAAAACAGTGTAATTGAAAATTGTATATAATGGGAGTGTTGCCGATTATTCAAAATACAGCAGTAATTTTTAATTTTCTTTCGGGCAAGACATTTACATTATTTTATTATGAAATAATAAAATAACATAAATGGGGGCATTTGATACCGAAATTTAGATTTCAAATCGAATGGGCTTGATAAAGACACGTTTTAATTTAATTGCCGGATGTGAGATTTGCGATAAGTGTTGAGTAATAACATAAATAGATAATAGAGCAGGAAGTGTTGTAAGGTGAGCCAGATATGAGTAAATAATAGTCGTTAAATTTGTAGGATAAACACATTATTGGTTTGAAATTAACGAGTCATGACGTCATACTACATAGTTTAAATTCACGTTTGAAATTCAGGTCGCACGATATATTTAATAAAATATAAAGAAAACATCGTTTAATCATAAAAAGGTAAATATATATTCAAAATTCATAAAAGAACATGTTATAATAGAAAGGGACATTTCTAAATTGCGGGAAAAGGAAATAGCATTTTGGATATGAGGCTTTCTTGGATGACGTCATGACATTCAAAATTGGAGAGAACGTTTTTTTCTAGCGTGGGTACGCGAGAAAGCGTCTGGTCACTACTCAGCCCAGACCAGTACTGCAAGTTATGCTGTGCAGACGTGAGTGCGATTCCTCTACATATAGAATCGGCATAACTCCCGAAAGTATCTAAGGTGTAATAAACAATATACAAAGGTTTTCTTGGGTATTCTATAAAACACCTGCGCGTACCCGAGATAAATAAAGAGATCTCAACCTGAGCTGGCGGGAACGAACCAAATCAACGGGCGAAAACGAGACCAACGACATTTACGCATCAAATGGCGACACAACGAGAACCGAACAACGACATTTCGCCACAAAAGTATGTCTATAATCAAGTTAGTACATAAATACATTTAGTACAAACAAAGGTACCTTACCTATAAAAATAAAGAACTGTTCTTCTGGCTCAAAAGTAATTTGTAGGTCTAAGCATGTAAGAATACACTAATTATATTTTGGAATCTGAAGAACAAATCAGTATTTTATTGCATTACCCATGAGCTGTGATCATATGTGTGCATCTATTTCACATTAAATACACAAGTGTTTGTAGTAGGTCAAGTGGAAGTTTTGCCCATTCATCCAATAAGGTAGCAGAAAATTGATCCCTGTTTGAGCAGCTTCTATAACAAACACGTCAATCCAATGCATCCCACAGGTGTTTTATTGAATTTAGATCTGGACTCTGGCTTGGCCACTCCAAAAGTTTGATGTTTTTATTTGAAAAGAATATTTTGAAGTGGCTGGAGGTGTGTTTTGAATCATTGTTCTGTAGAAAAATCCAATTATGTGGCATATTCTTTCTCCCATGTGGAAACATATTCTTTTCTAAAATATCACTGTATAGGAAACAATCCATTTTTTCATTCTATTTGGACTAGAGGACCAACCCCACTTCTAGAAAGGCGTCCCCATGCCATGACCTTGCCACCATTGTGCTTAATGGACCTGCTATGTATTGTTGTCCCTTTGGTTTTTTGGTCGATGCATATACTGCACACCATCAGAAGAAAATTAATTAAATTTACTTTCATTACTCCATAAAACCTTAGACCAATGTGTAGAATTCCAAGTTTGATGTTTCTTTGCAAACTCTACACTGGCCTTCCTATTTTTTGAACTTAGGAATGGTTTATGTGATGGTCATCTACCATTTAAATCATCGCTACCAGGCAACAATGTATAATAGAGTCCATGATGCTTCTCTAGGTCATCCTTAATTATCTGAACTGATTTTCTTGTATCATCAGCTGACTGCCTACAAACCATTCTGTCCTCCTTCCTTGTAGTTATTTGAGGACAACCTGACCTTGGCTTATTGGCTGCTGTTCCTTCCTGTTTTATTCATCAACTCTGCACACTTATTAGTTGTTGTGATATGCCAAAGTCTTAAGCAATGCTATACTGTGACTTTTCCTTCTTCAAAGCATGTAAAACAGCTTGTATCACATCAACTGAGTATACTTTTTGTTTTGGCATGTTTCTAGTTGTCTCTACAAATAAACACACAATGCCTAAATGTCTAAGTAACAATGTGTAATGTATACCAAAGCACCAAATCAAATTACAGAATACTTTTGTGCTAAAGGAATATACAGGGTGCCCCACCTAACTCTGCGACCTCAAATATCTCTATAATGAAAAAAAAAATCTGAAAAATCCAATTGGCCCGGAGTGCATCTATGTCAGGGGCTCACACAATGAGAAGGTATGTACAATCCATAAAAGTAAACAAATAACACTTCCAACACAAAGTTACGTTTTTTTTTTTTAAATGGAACATGTATGTTTATGAAAATAGTTATGAAAATAGGAAAATGAAAATTAGAGCTACAGTTAGTGATAATGCACTTGGTTTCACTTTTCTAAACACATTTACCAGTGTGGCCTATAGCGCACAGAAACTTTATTGTTGTGAAAGAGGTAGAATCAGAACTGAAAAACCCAATGCCACAGCTGGGATCTGAACCACAGACCCTCTGATTACCAAGCGGGTCCTCTAACCATTAAGCTACTGTGACAACCTGCCAAAATGACACCAAATTCTCAAGCCGATTCGTGTTTCTCCCAGTAAACCATAAAGGCAGTCTTACATCAGAGACATTTACCCCAATGGTGACTTATTATAGTAAGTGCTTTACATCCCAGGATTAAATAACCTTTAGCTGTGGCATTGAGTTTTTCAGTTCCGATTCTACCTCTCAAACATTGCCCACATATGGCTTGTGTATTTAAAACACCAACAGTAAGTTTATTGCATAAATAAGTAATAATCCATTGTTGTGCATTACGTCTAACTTGGAAAATGCACCCACAAAGTCACCAGTAGCATCTTGTCTGATGAAACTGTGTCACTTCAACAGATGTTCGAAGTGCCCTCCATTTGCATCAATGAACCTTTGGAGATGGGTAACAAGAAAGTGTTGCACAGATTGTAATATTTCTACAGATATTGCCACACACCTGCAGTAATACGATGTTGCATATCCTGTACTGTCATTTGGGCAATATACTCTATTTTTCATTGTGCCCCAGAGAAAGAAATCTAATGGCGTCAAGTTGGGGGACCAAGCTGACCATTTCACAGGACCTCCCTGTCTTATCCACCTATTTGGAAACTTCACGTCCACAATGCCTCTGGAAATATGTGCATAGTGTGTGGGATATTCATCATGCTGGAACCACATTGATAGATGCATTTCCAATCCCACATTCTCCATGAAGAGGGTTAGAGTTTGTTAAGAACTGATGTATGTCGCTGTCCGTTTAATGCTCCCTGATAAAAATAGGGACCTAAAATACAACTATTAATGATATCACACAAAACATTGACACTCCACTGTTGTTGATGAACTTGGCAAATCTAGTGGGGATTTTGCACGGATCAGTAATGCATCTTCCACAGATTCACATAACTATGATTTGGAAATGAAGCTTCATTCATAAACAACGTATTACTTAGGAATACAGGATTACCTTGCAACTGCTGAAGTGCAAAACAACAGTATACAATGTGGGATTCAAAGTCATTCCTGTACAATCCTTGATGCAGTGAAATATGGAACAGATAAAACCTATGTCTACGCAAAATTCTACTGGCACTACTGGGGCTTATTCCAGAATCTCGTGCAATCTGTCATATACTCACCACAGGATTGTACACTACAGCAGCCTGAAAGCAATTTTGGTTCCATTGCCAGTCACTGTCTTTGTCTGTTGTTGCTTTGTGGGAGCCCAGCTTCCTGTTTCTATGACTTTGGTGCAGATGTTGGCAATGGTACGAGGTAAAGGAAACTGTCGATCTGGGTAGCGTTTGGCATACAGTGCCACAGCTGTGGTTGCATTGTGCCATAAATTAAAATAATATCTAGTTTTTCTTCATTACTGAAGGCCAGCATATCAACTAGATGACAACAAATGTAACAAGCCACAAGAAAACAAGGTTCACTGTGCCAATGTGAAGGGAATGTTCAAAATGTATTGTGTTACAATATGACAGCAGTGCAACAGAGCAGATCAGAGACACTAGTACACTGAAGCTAGAACATACCGAGGTGATATTGGTCTGCTTACACCAGGCTACAGGCCAGTGCAAGCAACCCCTGCTTTAAGCACAGTACTACATGTGTTGCATCAGAAACTGTGATGCCATTGCCATTCTCTAAAAGTCATGTATTTCACAAGGTATGAGGTTTAGAAAAGTGAAACCAAGTATATTATCTCTAATTGTAGCTCTAGTTTTCATTACGCTAGAATAAACATACATATTCCATTTAAGAAAATGTAACTTTGTATTGGAAGTGTTATTTGTTTACCTTATTGATTGTGCATACCTTCTCATTGTGTGAGTTCCTGACATAGATGCATTTCTGGCCAATTGGATTTTTCATAGTTTGTCTCATTTCAGAGATATTGGAGGTCGCAGAGGTAGGTATGAACTTGCTCGTTTACTAGATAGGTAACCACAGAAAGCAGAAGTGCTTGATGGAGTGACATAGGTAATTGTGTTACTCTGTTGTGACTACATGCACACAGAACAGAAAACATAAAACCTCAACTACAAAATACTTTTGAGCACCACTATATATGTAAATAAATTAATGATTTATAGAAATTCATTTAAAAGGAAAAAATGGACATTAATTTCTAGTTTCATTTTATATTTAAAGTTATTTATCTTTGAAAGGACTAAGTGCATTGTTAAACACAATATAGCATTAGTGGATTACAAGAGCTCAAGAAAACGTTCATATAATTTGCTTAAAAAGACACGTTCAGAAAGTGATCCATGCCTTAAAGGTGCTGTGCTATATAATAAATTACCACCAATAACAAAAGCATTAAAACAATACCTTTATAGAATATATGAATTATAGGTTGTATCTTAATTATAGTTGTAAAATAGAAATATTGGTACTATATAAAGTGACCTATGACAATAGAGGCTGGTTCACAACCAGTAGCAACAGTAACATAACCAGAATAAGAAAGTTCAAATACATGTATTTAAATGGGAGTGTTCACAACCAATGGAAAACTTTCCTGGGCCCCGGGAATGGGAAAGAAGGCTTGGCTAAGTTTTAACTTTCTGTTCCTGTTACCAGGCATGGTATCTTAGACTCAGATTCTGTGTATTAGACCTTTTGCTGTAGAAATTATTCAAGGTGGCCGTTCTGTGAATCAGGTGCTAGAACTCTCTCTAGTCACAAGTTAGAAAAAATATAATTAATCAGAAACAAATGAATTGCCAATGCACAATATTGAACTCCACTTTCTATCAGTAAGCTGATCAATAGCGTATCTGGGTGTTCTCATTGACAGACTGTTGCGAACCAAAATATTAAGTGGTGCCATGCTTCTTGTAGCTCTTGTCATTGTGGTTGCCATTGATAGATGGTTGTGAACCAGCCTGAATTTCTGTAAAGCTCTTAAAATCAGTGATTCCCAACTATTGCTCTTGAATTGCTAAGGCATCCTTGAGCATTTCCCAGGGGCTCTACATCAGTTCCATGAATATTAAATATATAAAAATTAATGGCATTAGTTTTAGCAAATAGAGAAGACAAAGTGAATAGATTAGTGGATACATTGGATCAAATATATCAGCAATGTAAATTAAATATCTTGATAGAAAAATAAAACAGTATGACATTTATAGGAAGTAGCTCTATTAAGCATAAAATTGTAATACATTTAAGTTAATACAGCAGGTACAACACTTTATTTAGGATACAATGATAGCTATATCATTATGAATAAGAGTTAGACTAAACATTATAGAGATATCAAATGATGGGAGTTAGACTAAACGTTATAGAGATATCAAATGATGTGTGGAACTATAAGAAGTCTGAAGAGAACAATCTTATTATACTATTACTGATTAATGGTATAAAACTTTCATGTTTCCAAATTCAACTTTGATCCACAAGATGGTTATTCTAGAACACTCTGTATTCAATGCTGAGTACCAAACGAGTACTTATCTGTCTTTAAATTAAAAGTATATTTCTTCATGTAATAACTGTAAAGTACCAATAGGTATGCAAGATAATATATGAAAACATGATATGACAACCAATAAATAGGTTTGTCACACCAGATGCAAGCAGGGACTATGTATTACTACATGAGAATTTGCTGAGATGATCAAACATGTTTCCCAAAATGCATAATTATTTTTAGTACAGTACATAAATAGGTCAAAACAATCTTATTTTGTTGCAGGACCAAAGCCAATAGTGGATCTTGTTCATCTGGATTCAGAAACTGGTGAGCTGGTTGTGGGCAGTAAGATAGACCATGAACTGTACCCTTGGTTAAATTTTACTGTAAGAGCAACAGACTCAGGGATACCACCACGTTCAAGTCTTGTTGAGGTTTTTATCCAAGTGCTAGATGAAAATGACAACAATCCATACTTTTTAAATGATATAAATAATATTACTGTACGAGAAGATGCTCCTATAGGTAAGTTACATAAAACCTACTGCAAAGAAATCCATTATTAACTATAAATTCAATCTGTTGAGACTACCTTTCACTAAGAGAGTATTTCAGATATAGAGCACCTCAGGAGGGTATACTAAAAGACAGTTTCAAACATAATTCATTTTGTCATCAAGAAACAGCACAAATGTTAATTTTGTAAAAATAAATTAAAGGTCCTTGAACCTGTTAAATAAGGTGTTGCATAAAGCTCATAATTGTTAGTAATTTTAGTTGCAATAATTTTAATGACACATACTTTAGGATATAAAGCTTATTTGAAAAATATTGTTGTACCTTAGCCTTCTTGATAGGGAATGCAAGAAATTGAAATTAAACTAGGCTTTCAACTAGTGTGCATATTTACTAAGTCAACAGTGCTGCAAAATTCATGTGAACTTATAACAAGTGTTTTAATACATCACATTTATATTTTATCAAACCTCCAGTATGCCTAGCATTCATTTTCTGAGACTTTTCTGTGTATACATTGTTATCATGCCATGGTTAGCTGATAGCATATTGTAGGAATAAGGAAATGCAAAGGGACTATTTATAGTTATTTTATTATATTTAAATGCATGGATATTTACCAACATCAAATACTCATTTGATTCATAAACAGAATGTTTGACATCCTGACAGCTTACTTGTTTAATAGTACATCATCCTTACCCTTTGTTACCGGTAGTTAGATACAAATTTCATATGTACTAGTGAGGCAAGGGAAGTTTAGGTTTTAGAACCTGATAGAATGAGAAAGTTTAGTAAAAGTTCAGAACTAAACATAGACAGTCTCCATTTAAATATTGTGATGGAGCTGAAATCCATGCTGGAATAGCAGATGCATTCTTCAGCAATGGCCTGCATATGACTAATTGTAGAAGGAGGAGGAGGAGACACTCAGCTATGTACCATTGGTAAACCACAAAGAACTGTCTGGATTTGCCTTCAATAGCTTCTTGAAAGGTTGTATGGGTATAAGTAAAAGTGTATTTGCTGCAGTTTAAGGTTGAAATACAGATATAGAAGGAGATGGACACATTTTGAATTATCTTTGAGCTACATGGACATATCTAATAAGAAGAAGACTTTCAGTCACCACAGGTGATAGAGGCAGAAAAGTGTACTGCCTCAATTTCTGACTTCAGGACACCCAGGACCAGTGCTACTAACTCACTGGTGACTGATCAAGCAGCTGCCGCAACACAGCAGACATACACCATGCCAAGATAACATCACACAACCGCTAGCAGCAGTCTCACTGACAGGGCAATTGCTGCACAACATTGGATGGAATTGTACTCCTGAAAACTCCACACAGATCTCTATGGTTTCCAACAAGCTATTCAGGATCTCCATGCAGAGATACACACTGGTCTTCAATTGGCTGCAATGGAAGAACATGTTCACTCCCTCTTCACAGAGGCTGTAGTCCAGAACATGCACATCACCCTCGGTGCTGGCACTATAAAATATAAGAAAGTGTCAGCATATTGATACAATCTCAGCCCCTCTACATAGCATGGATAGTAGCTCCAATTTCTTGCACAAGTATACCCAGTGCATGCCTGTCCTAAGATTCTGGACAAAATCACCAGGACATCAAACAGCAACCACTCGACAAACATTGTATGTTACTCCTCCAGAAACAATGTTTTCTTCAGAGGTATCACAAAATTAAAGATGACACCAGATCAAAGAACTTGAATAAAGCATTCCTTCTCACTTCTTTCTACTGCCTATCACTACTACATTCTAGTCCCTAGACTGTAGCCTAATAAGGAATGTTGTCATATATCTTTCTCTTGCTAACCTGGGTGCTATAACAGGACCACACTCTGATTTCCTTCCTTATTTCCTCCTCATTTCATCTTTCCCTTACCTTAGCCAGATGAGCCAATCTTGCACTTCCAACTCTCTGGCTATCTCCCTTTCCCTCAAGGAGCACAAGGTGTGGTGGTAAAGTACCGCGCTGTTTATTGAAGTTCTGCATGACAAGTCAGCAATATAAAGAGACAAGAGGCTAGAAGGCTAGCCTAGTGTTTGACGCTTAGTGAGCGATTGGAAGAAAGAGGAGGGATTTTGCATTCAAGCTTAAGCAAACCATCTAGCAACAGAGAAATGGAGTCCTGTCTTAACACTCTAGTGAGTGATTTAAAAAAGAAGAGGCTGTTTATTCCAATGAAACGCCCAAGTAAAAGGTGAAGAATGAATGGAGGAAACCTGGACAAACTCACCCTCATTTCAGGATTAGGATTTAAAAGCCACAATGGAGAAAATGCGTAAACAAATTTTAGCATAATGGAGAAGATGGAAACTGAAATTAAATATGGAATGGAGAAGATGGAAATGGAACTGAAATCTGAATTGGAGAACAATTTGATACCGAAATTTAGATTTCAAATCGAATGGGCTTGATAAAGACACGTTTTAATTTAATTGCCGGATATGAGATTTGCGATAAGTGTTAAGTAATAACATAAATAGATAATAGAGTAGGAAGTGTTGTAAGGTGAGCAAGATATGAGTAAATAATAGTCGTTAAATTCGTAGGATAAACACATTATTGGTTTGAAATTAACGAGTCATGACGTCATACCCTATAGTTTGAAATCAGTCAAAATTCAGTTCTGCCAACCTTAAAAGTTGCGCGATATATTTAATAAAATATAAAGTAAACATCGTTTAATCCTAAAAAGGTAATTATATATTCGAAATTCATAAAAGAACATGTTATAATAGAAAGGGACATTTCTAAATTGCGGGAAAAGGAAATAGCATTTTTTGGATACGTGGCTTTCTTGGATGACGTCATGACATTCAAAATTAAAGAGAACGGTTTTCTTAGCGTGGGTAAGAGAGAAAGCGTCACTACTCACCCCAGACCAGTACTGCAAGTTATGCTGTGCAGACGTGAGTGCGATTCCTCTACATATAGAATCGGCATAGCTCCCGAAAGTATCTAAGATGCAATAAATAATATGCAAAGGTTTTCTTGGGTTGTCTATCACACCTACGCAGACCCGAGATAAAATAAAGAGATCTCAAGCTGATCTAGCGGGAAAGAACCAAATCAACGGGCGACAACGAGAACCGAACAACGACTTCAGCTTCAAATGGCGATCCAACAACGAGGACACAACGCCTATTAGCTTCAAATGGCGACCCAACGTGTGGCGTCGAAAGAATGGACCAACCCCAAGACGACCAGGCCAGCATTGAGCCAGCAGACAAGAAGGTGCCCAGCGTGTGAACATCTGTGAAACGTGTAGTGAACAAGTTTAAGTGCAGTTAAAAAAAAAAAAAAAAAAAAAAAAAAAAGTGAAATATTGGTGAGTAGAAAAACACGTGTAAATAGTTTAGAAATGGAAGACAGTGATAGCGATTTTCTAGGTTTTGAGAGTCCGGAAATTGAGAAAAGTGTAGTTAGGATGGAAGAATATAATCAGAATGTAATTGGTAGCAGAATATGCCAAGAAGTAGAAGATCAGAACGTTAGAGAAACACCTAGAGGTAGTTCAGAAATGTTTAGTAGTAATTCAGAAAGGCCAGCAATTATGTCAGAAATAGAGAATATGTTTCAAAAGATAATGAAAAAGATGAGTACAGAGTTAAGTCAAAAGATAGATGAAAATAGTAAAGAGTTAGGACAGAAATTAGAGAAGGGACAACAGGAATTGGGAATGCAATTGGAAAATCAGAAGAGAGCTTTAGAAACCTTTAGGGAAGAAGTTAGGGAGGAAATTAATAAAGTCAGTAGTGAAGTAAAAGAAAATAGAGAACAGGTTAAGGGAGAATTAGAGACAATAAGGCAAGAAGTAAAGAATTCTGAAAAGAAATTAGGTCAACAAGTGAGTGAAAAATTAGATAAAGAAAGGGAAAAAGTAACATATAGATTAGACAAACAAAGGGAAGAAATTAGAGAAGAGTTACAGGGGTGTAAAGTTAGAATAGAAAGATCTGATGTAGAAAGTGAAAGGCAGGCTAGAAATTTGGAGGATGTTACAGACCAAATAAAAGGAGTAGTAACAGAAATTACTCAGGTAAAAGAGGCCTTAGAAAATTTGAAATTAAATGAAAATGCATGTAATCACAACAATCTTAGTAATGAAGTTGCAAGAAACGAGGCAATACCAGGTGTATCAGCTGACATTTCGATGCAAAATAGGGGTAACAGTAATTCCCATTCTGATCTCGGAAATAGCTCAGGGATAGGTGACAATTCAAATTTACATTGGCCTAACCATGTCTTAAATGAAATGACACCTCCAGTTTTTGAAAATGAAGATTCAGATGATCCTAAAGCCTTTTTAGAAGGGTTACAAGAGTACTTCACGGTGAAACGTATACCGGAGGAGTACAAGATGGTGATAGTAAGAAAATGCCTAAAGGGTAATGCTGCTAATTGGCTAGGCCTTTCTATGGGTAATAATAATGATTACAGGACCTTTAGAAACATCTTTTTAACCAGATATTGGGGAGCTAGTAGGCAGGCTAATATTAGAGTCGAATTAAGCAATGGAAAGTTTAATCCTAGATCGGAGGAATCGATGGTCAACTATTTTATGAGAATAGCGAGAAAATCGAAGATGTTGGATCCTCCCTTAGATGAAAAAGATCTAATAAATATAGCTACTCCACATTTTCCGGAAACGCTTCAACACTACCTAATCATAGCCCGACCCGATAGCATTGCAGCTATGATCGAATTATTATCAGCCTTAGAAGTCAATAAGCCAAAACACGCATTTGGAAATAAATATGAAGAAAAAGAAACTGTAAATTCTTTCGGGCAAGGGGCACAGTATTATCAGAATAGAAGTGAGATTAGGGAAAGATATAAAGGACCAGTACCAAGGATGGAATCATTCCGGTGGGAAAATCAAGGTAGATATAACCAGGAAGGGCATCACCAAAATAGAAATGGTAATCAAAGGGGAAGAAATATAAGGGTGAATTATATGAATACAAATTGATTTGATCGAGGTAGACGGGGACGTTATTTTGGACATAGTAGAAATTCAAATGATGGGTATTGGACAAACGGAGATAATGAGTTTAGACCGAGGTCACCAAGACAGGGAGAAAGGTATTCTAATGGACGAAATTCCCCCGAAAATGCGGAAATGGTTGAGGCCATTAACACGGTCAAAAACATGGTAGGAAGTAACCCCGATTTAATGCAGGAAAACAGAAGTAACAATTCGGGAAATAGTACAGGAGCAATACATAAAAATCAGGGAAACGCCAGACCCGGTCAAACGCGCCTTCAGTGAGAACTGGGTACCCTAGTAATGATTGTGATAAGTACTCGGAAATAAATAGTCCTGGAAGGCAAATGATGATACAAAAGAAAAGAGAATGTAAAAATAGAATCGACGAAAACGAAAAAGTAGGAGATCCACCTAAAATCAAAATTGGAGTAAATGGAAAACAATACAATGCAATTATAGATACAGGATCAAATAGCACAGTATGCTCACAAAATTTTTATGATAATTTACAAAGTAGTGGTTTTAAAGTAATGTCTTTACCAGTTAATGGGATATATTGCTCGCTAGCTGTGGGAAAACGAAAAGAGAGAGTAAAATTTCAAGCAATGATAAATATTGAAATAAATGGGAGAATACTAGGAATTTTATTTCTGATTGTAGGAAGACTTGTGACAGATATTATAATAGGTTGTGATTGTCTTTATGCCTGGGAAGCTGTGGTGAATTTTAAAAACATGATTCTAGAAATGAAAGTTGAAGATGAGACCATTATAGTGCCTTTTGTGGAAGATAGTAGTTCAGAAACTATTGTAAGAGAAAAAGAGGAAGAAGAAATCCAAGGGGATACATTCTTTGTAGAATATGTTAAAGTAGGAGCTATGGAATTAACTGAAGTAAATGTCAAAGAGTACAGTGTCGATAATAAAGAAAATGTAGAATGGGATAAAAATGATTTCATAGACAATTTGAGATTTTCTGATGCAACTAGGTACTATGATAGGGAGAGTAGTGAAGACTTAGAAGAATTGTTGAGGAAAAAAGTAACTCAGGCTGATCAACTAAATGAACAACAGAGGGACAAACTGTTTGAAATATTAATCCGAAATAAAGAAGTACTCTCTGAGAACCCTGGTAAATGTAATATTTATACTCATTCGTTTGAGATGATACCTATCAAACCTTTTACACATAAAGCGAGAGCTATCCCTAGTATCATAAGAGAAGAGGTAGATGCAGTTATAAAGTCAATGTTAGAAGATGAGGTTATTGAGATTTCGAATTCAGAATTTGTGAATCCCCTATGTATTGTAAATAAGGCTAATGGGAAGATTAGGGTGACATTAGACGCAAGAAAACTAAATCATTGTTCCTCATACTTTCCATCAGGGAATCCAACAGAACGTGTCCTCCGAGATATAGGAATTTATTTACGTGTACTTACACATCATAATCACAAGGATTGGGTAAAATATTGTCCATTGATAGAAAAGATTATCAATCACACCATTAATGTAACTACTGGGTTTGCCCCAATAAAATTAATGTTAGGAATTGAACCAGAACCAATATTGATCGGGGTACCAAGAATACTCAGAATAAATGACATTGAGTTAAGTGAAGAAGAAAGAGCGAAAAATGCTTTTGAACGAATCAAGAAAAAGGCAGAGAAGCGAAAATTAAAGAAAAAGAGTAGAAAACATAAATGGGAACCTAAGATAGGCGATTGGGTACTAGTTAAAGACCATAAGTTATCAAGTGCCTTGCGAGGTAGGAACAAAAGGATGGAATTGTTATATAAAGGTCCTGCAGAAATTATATCCAAATTTGGTTATCATACCTATGAATTAAAAGATGTTAAAAATGAAAAATGTCTGGGAAGATGGCATAAACAACTCCTTCGACCATACAAGAAACCGTGTGGTGCCTTGGAACCTTGATTTAATGTTAAAAAAAAAAAAAAAAAAAAAAAAAAAAATTCGAAGTGTCATTGTCTATTGGCGCCCAATCAGCTTTGAGATAAAATTTAAATGTTAGCTTACTTGAAAACCATATATTGGTCAGGTACTTACATATTCATGAAAAATGCAGAATGTGAATTGCTATCTACTACAAAGAGCTTAAAAATATATTGTATAGAGCTCACAATAACCGCTTCAGAAAGATTGTTAAAATGTTCATCTCCGCATAGAGAGAAAACAGAATATTTACTTTGTAAACATTTGTTAAAATATTTAGATTTATAGATAGTTATCACAGCAAGCCAAAGAAAGAACTTGTCTGAAGAGTGTAATGGATTTATATAAATATATGTACATTTTAGTGCTTACAGGATCTAGTAAAGATATGTGTTACAATAACAAAAGTGAAAATTCACAGTGCAAGTGATAGTGAGAGCGAAGTGAGCAAACATGAACTAAAAGAAGGAAGTATAAAGAAAGACTCTTGAAATTTAACCTTTATATAAAAGCTTCACAGAAGAAACCATAACATATTGTAATTAGTATTTAAGGATTAATGTTTAGTCAAGTGTACAATTGTTTGTCATGTTAAAAAGATTAATGAGAAAATGTGTTAATAACCAATTTCAAAAACAGTGTAATTGAAAATTGTATATAATGGGAGTGTTGCCGATTATTCAAAAAAAGGAGTAATTTTTAATTTTTCTTTCGGGCAAGACATTTACATTATTTTATTATGAAATAATAAAATAACATAAATGGGGGCATTTGATACCGAAATTTAGATTTCAAATCGAATGGGCTTGATAAAGACACGTTTTAATTTAATTGCCGGATATGAGATTTGCGATAAGTGTTAAGTAATAACATAAATAGATAATAGAGTAGGAAGTGTTGTAAGGTGAGCAAGATATGAGTAAATAATAGTCGTTAAATTCGTAGGATAAACACATTATTGGTTTGAAATTAACGAGTCATGACGTCATACCCTATAGTTTGAAATCAGTCAAAATTCAGTTCTGCCAACCTTAAAAGTTGCGCGATGTATTTAATAAAATATAAAGTAAACATCGTTTAATCCTAAAAAGGTAATTATATGTTCGAAATTCATAAAAGAACATGTTATAATAGAAAGGGACATTTCTAAATTGCGGGAAAAGGAAATAGCATTTTGGATACGAGGCTTTCTTGGATGACGTCATGACATTCAAAATTAAAGAGAACGGTTTTCTTAGCGTGGGTAAGAGAGAAAGCATCACTACTCACCCCAGACCAGTACTGCAAGTTATGCTGTGCAGACGTGAGTGCGATTCCTCTACATATAGAATCGGCATAGCTCCCGAAAATATCTAAGATGCAATAAATAATATGCAAAGGTTTTCTTGGGTTGTCTATCACACCTACGCAGACCCGAGATAAAATAAAGAGATCTCAAGCTGAGCTAGCGGGAAAGAACCAAATCAACGGGCGACAACGAGAACCGAACAACGACTTCAGCTTCAAATGGCGATCCAACAACGAGGACACAACGCCTATTAGCTTCAAATTGAATGAAATGAACAAAGTGAAATTCAAATGGAGATGATGAAAGCAGAAATGAAGAACAAAACAGATAAAATAAAATCTGAACTCAGTTTTGACACTGACTGTAAAACTTGAGCTAAATTTCACAGTGAAAGATGATATCGCTGAGTTAGAAGAAATCAAATGTGACATGGAAGGAAAACTTAATGCCATGGAAGAGCATTTAGATCACCAAGAAAAAGGGTTAGACTGGCAGACAAAGGAAAGCAGGAAGATGATGATGAATGCAGCAGTGGAGGAGATGTACTGCTACGTAGAAGCCAAGATCTGTGCTGGTCCGTGGAACATTGAAAAACAGTGAAGCCTCTGAAATTAGACGTCACTTTAACAGTAATATGAGGCAATTGCTATTCACGATGGACAGGCACCAGTGGAGAAGACCACACAACCTTTCAGTACCTTGAAGTGGCTAGCAGTAGAAACCCTAAGCACTTAATCTGCTGAAAGCTTGGCTAATGACCTAATTAAACTGCTGCAGGGAGGTAAGGAGATCACAAGGACACTGCTTACTGTATCCAACTGAAGGCACTAGAACCATAGTTCTGGAGGTAGAGTGGCAGGTGCAGTAGATCTGGACAGAATTCCAACAGATTTATTCCCTCAGAGGCAGCCCATGTAAAATAAGGAGATAAAACTGCATCTTCTCCTAGTGGAGCACTGCATATTCAAGATGCTCTGGTGTCTGCCCTGCATATTCTAGTGGCAAAGATGTTGGCCAGAAGAGCTCCCTGGTAGTGGCCAGAGCTGTATTGACCACAGCTGTAATGACAATAGTCGTTACCCACCAAACCAGACTAGCTGACATAAAAATGAGGCTGGGGAACTTATGTGCTGGGGTTGTGAAGAGCCCAGACACCTAAGGATGGACCACAGGTGCACCTGGGCCGACGGTCAGGAAAACTGCTAAGCATTGCTATGAAGAGGGGCACATGGCACCTTCCCCTCACTTCATGTTGAACTCCATGGTTGAGAATGTCAAGGATGATGTGGCAGCATGTGAATGGATCTGAGACTGTCTCTACGAGGTATTGGTCAACATTATAATGCCTGTGGCTAGAAATGCTGCGGGCTGATCAAACAACAAGAAATTGGATGGTCATTGATCTTTGTTCACATCAAAGTCAGCATCTTTGTCTTGCTCTGGATTTGTGCATCACAGTGTATTCAAATTCTTGCAATATCAGGCTATATCATGTCAATGTGTCCAGCAAGTTTAGTTAACTGCCCTAATATGCATGGTCTGTGACTATATTTACTCAACACCCATGGGTATAGTGCCTAAATTTGGACAATCTGTACATGACTGCCAAAAGTTCTTGTTTCAGCACTTTGTAAATTCTTTCCCATTGTACCTACTTAAGCTGCATAACAGATAAGCAATGGAATGCAACTCTGTCATTCTGCTGCTGAAGTGACAATATCCCAATACCTGATGTACTAGCATGCCTATGTTTCTATTTTTGTCTGTGGTATACAATGAGCTAACACAGGTACTGAAAACATTAACTCTTAAGTTTTTCAAAGGTTCTCTGTTGCTCTTTTGTCTGTTTATACCTCTTATTGTTCCTAGTTAAATTGCTTAAGAATTTTTCAATTTCTGCAAAATGCTTGATGAACCTCTGTAAAAGCAAAAAAGCCCTTGCAATTTGCCAACATTTTTGGGAATACTGACCTGTGTGATTGCCCATGTTTGGTGTTTATTAGGTACCATTGCTCCTGCTTGTTAGGTTTAAACTGATGATATACCAGTAATAAACACATTGAACTTCACTAGTGTATGCATATTATTTATTTTGTAGTGGAATAACGCAGATCACAAATGGTCATACGACCGCTGCAGCAAAGAGCTTGGTGAACACATGCTGCTGACACCACAGCAAAGTCTGTTACACAAACAAGAGTTTATCAAAGTGAATCAATAAACAAATCTATCTTGGTGGCAACTTTGAAATAAATCAATTCCATCACATACCCCTATTTCTAAGTTGAATGACATGGAGATATATACAAGCATTGGAATAATCATCACAGTCAACGCTGACACATATTTAAATCTGACGAAAGCTTTAGATGCTTAACTTTACCAAGTAGTTTGGAAAGTTCATATTTTTCCATACTTGCAGCCATGATATGCCAGTGTGAAATGCAAGGAGAAAAAGTTGAAATAAAAAGTATGACTATAAATACTCAGCACGCTTGTTGATATGTGTGTTTTACGACAGATCTATGACAACAAATGTCAGTATGTTAGTTATTATATTTTTTTTTTTTCAACCATAAAAACATATACATGTTGTGGTTGTGTCACTAAAAAAACTACTTACAAAATATAGTACTTACATACATAATATTCACAGGCACAATCTATCTACAAACCCTCATCTAAAACTCATGCTCAAAATCCTCCAGACTACAAAGGACACCTTGTACCAGATACTGTTTCACCGCTTACATCCTTAGATCTGCATTTACCTCAACAATGCAAAAACTCATCAGTTGAATAATAACACTTTTCCATCAAAAATTGCTTGAGATGTTTTTTGAAACGGTGAATGGAATTTATATTTTTTACTTCAATGGGTAATTTGTTGTAATATTTAATGCCTCTGTAGTAAAAACTATTTTCAAACAATTTTTTGTTGTGTGGGGTTAGATGTAATTTAGTTTTTTCTCTTGTGTTATGACAGTGAATTTCAGAATTGGTGGTAAAATCTTTGATGTGTGTTTGCACTAGTACAATTGTTTCATATAAGTATATACAGGGCAATGGCAAAATGTTTAGTTCTTTAAAGAATGGTTTGCAGCTGACAATAAAAGGTAAACTGAGAATAATTCTAATGACCCTTTTTTGTAATTTGAATATTTTAATAGCTTCGCTACTATTTCCCCACAAGGATATTCCGTATGAAATTAAGGAGTGAAATTTGGAGAAATACAAGACCCTAAGTGTATTTTTGCTCACTGAGTGTTTCAAAATGTTAATTTGGAAGCAGATTTGACCTAGTTTTTTAATTAATTCATTAATATGAGGTTTCCAACTGAGATTTTCATCAATATGTAATCCTAAAAATTTTGACTTATTTGAATATTTTATATTTGTTCCTTCTAGTTGTATGGTAGGAAAGTTTAATGATTTGTTGTTTATGTGATGAAATCCTACAGCTAAACACTTCTCCTTATTTAGACATAGACTATTTTCATTAAACCAAGAAGCTGTGTGTAATGTGACTGCATTAATATTTATTTTTAAAGTGTCATCATTTTTTCCTGATGTTAGTATACTGGTATCATCTGCAAATATTAAGTATTTTATACTGTTATTTTGATTGTTATCAACAAGATCATTTATATATAAAAGAAACAATAATGGGCCTAAGACTGAACCTTGCGGAACTCCGCAATCAATTGTGCGTTCCTCTGATAAAAAAGATTTCAGCTCCTTTGTGCAATCATTAAAATAATCTATTTCCACTACTTGTTTCCTGTTTGTTAGGTATGAATTGAACCAGTTAAGAGCTACACCTCTTATTCCATAGTCGCTTAGTTTCTGAAGTAGAATTTTGTGATTGACGAGGTCGAATGCTTTTGATAGATCAAGGAAATTTCCTACACAATGTTCTGAATCATCTAATCTTTTGTAGATAGCATCACAAAATTGATTCAATGCTGTAGTGGTGGATTTGCCCTTTTGAAAACCGTGTTGACATAGAGAAAGAATATTTAATTTTGAGATGAAGTTTAATATTCTGTTGTGTATAATTTTTTCTAGTACTTTAGAGAAAGGGGATAAGAGAGAAATCGGCCTATAGTTTTTTGTTTCGGTTTTTAGTCCCTTTTTAAATAATGGTTTTACTTTTGCAACCTTAAGACACTCTGGAAAACACCCTTCCCTTATAGATAGATTTATTACATAACAGAGTGGTTTTAGTAAGTGATTTGCACATGCTTTTATCATGAAGTTGGAGCAGTGGACGGAAACTGTTGGTTACAACAAAGTGATTTTTCAAGAGACGGAGTTCATCTAAATCGCAGAGGATCATATAAGTTTGGAGAACTATTGTGCAGCGTTATCTCATCTCAGATGGGAAACTAAAATCAGTCACGGTGGATGAAATGGTCAGTTTTCCTGAAGGCTCCCAGCACGAAGAAAATGTGAATGATGAAAGTGTTTTTAGTGAAAGTGAGGTAAATCCTGTACGATCTATGTTTCAATCAAACAGTGCCAGAATCTCAGACGATAGTCTTGTGATTTTCCACCAAAACATTAGAAGTGCTAGAAATAAGAAACTAAATTTAGAGGTATTTATTAATAGTAAATTAAGAGATGTAGATATTATAGGTTTAACAGAGCATTGGCTAAAGGAAGATGAAATTGAATTTTATAGATTACCAGGTTTCTCAATAGGCAGCCATTACTGTAGGAAACAAAAATTAGGTGGGGGTGCCTGTATATTTGTTAGGGAAAATATAACTTTTAAAAAAATTGATATTTTTGAGGAACTAGTTTGTGATGAGCATTTTGAAATGTGCATGATTGAATTAATAGAACACAAAGTAACAGTTATATGTATATATAGAAATCCTAGTAGTACAATTAATCAGCTAATTAGTAAGTTAGAAATAGTAATTGATTTCTTTAAAAAAAAATCTAAAAATCTATTAATAATGGGGGATTTAAATGTAAATTTTTTAACAGAGAATTCAAACAAAAAAGACTTAATAGAGTTACTTGATTCCTATGCCATGAAAGCAGTGGTAGATACTGCTACTCGGGTTTCCACCGCTAGTCATACTGCAATTGACCAAATCATTTTAAGCTCAAATATTTTTAAATATAAGTTGGAAATTATTGATAGCGTATTATCTGATCATAATGGCCAAAAGCTCACAATACGTAAGTTTACCAAAGAAAATGCCAAAAAGAATCAAAATATTTATCAGTATAAAAGATGTATGAGTGATGAAAATGTACATTATCTTAACTACCTACTTAGCAAAGAAGATTGGGATAATATTTTTTCTTTAAAAGAAGTAAATGCAGCTTTTGTTTCCCTTATTAATACATTTAATCATTATGTAAACATTGCTTTGCCACTTAAAAAGGTTAATTTGAACAAAAAACATAGTGCCCAGTGGATGACAAAAGGTATACGTACATCTAACAAAAGACTACATTTCTTAAGCAAACTCATAAAAGAAACAGACACAACAGAATCATTTAGACAATACTTTCTAGAATATAAACAAATATATAAAAAGGTTATTAGAAATGCAAAACGACTATATAATGACAAACTAATAGCAAACTCAACAAACAAATCAAAAACTGCCTGGAATATTATCAATCAAGAAATACAAATGCAAACAAATAAGTATCCAGATTATAACCTTAAAGATGAGAATCAAACAATATCAGACCCTACAGAAATAGCCAAAATGTTTAATAATTATTTTGTACAAGTATCAAAAAGTTTATTAAATCAATCTTCAGTACAAACTCATAAACATATATTAAATGGAAGAAATCCTTATCCTACTATTTTCTTAGTGCCTGTAACAGAAGATGAATTAATATCTATAATAAAAAACATGAAAAATAAAATACAACATAGATGTTGGTTCTAAATCATTATTCCATATATTTTCCATTTTCTTGCATATTTTGCAATGCCATGTAATTAATTGCTCAATTAATTTTGACATTTGTCCATATTTTGGCATACTGGGTTAATATGGTTAATGAATTAATTTATTATTTCACTTCCAATATATACAATCTATAACTCTTTACATCTCATCCCTATTACGTATACACCTATTCTTCCTTTCTAATATACAATCTAAATACACTTGAATTGCACCTGGTGCAAATGTAGATAAACATACATTATACACCAGGTTCACAATCTACCTATTTGTAATACTCTTTTTCAATTAAATATACCAATTTTCCTGATAGGCAGCCTTTCAAAATATACAATTTTATAATTTTAAAATGCCTCTCTTGCCTTTCCTAATAATTCACCCAGCTTCCTAATCTCTTCTGTATTGTTAGACTTTCTAATTCTCATTTTAATTATTTCTCTTGGTAATTTCAACCACCTAACTGGTACCCATTGACCCCTCCATAATTTTGTCTCTTTACAATCCAAAATAAAATGCAGGTCATTTTCCATTTCCTCACATAATGGGCACTTCTAGGGGTCCATTCCCCATTTCATTCCCCTTAATTTCATTGCCCCAGATCTAAACCACGCCCCCCTTCCCTTTTCAATTTATAATATGGTTAATATGAGTGACAGGTTAGAAAGATAACCACAATAGTATATATCTACAGTCATGGCTGACATTAGTTTTCATACCCCCTACTCACAGAACACTAGAGTGAAAAGTGTACATGAACTTTACTGAAAGGTAGTACACTAATTTCAACACTTCCTCTACTATTGCCTCAGATACCTAGGGTTTGTTTCCATTCCTGGCATACTACAGTATTCCAGAAAATACATTAATTTCTCTTAGAGAGAGGATCTTGTAAAAGTGTGTTTTAGTTAGTGGAAAACCAAGGAGCAACAACATAGGTGCTTAAATTAAAGGAATGGATCCTCAATCATATTTAGTATAACAAAAGCAACATCAGAGACTTAGTAACAACAGAGAATGTAAGTCACATAAGGGTATGAATAACATTTCACGGGCAACTTCTTTATCCATATCCTGACTCCAAATTGTTGGCTAGAAATACACCTTTTAAATATCTGTTTACCATGAGATTGTGCTCAGGATAAACTCTTTTTCTCTGTATTCTTCACTTATGAAGTGTAATTTATAACAAATGAAGTACAGAACTTTTGCTATAACCATGTATGGACCTGCAGAATATTCCCATACTGTACTGAAAGAAGTCACTAACAATTAAAGACAAGCTACAAACATTAGTTCAGCATTAATGTGCAGGATAGGATAATTGGAAACACACTGATAGTCCTTTCATTTTTTATTGAAGTGTAACAGGAAGTAAATAAAGTGTCTCTTTAATGAACCATTTTAAAAAGTCAGTTTAATGAGAGAAGCCTCACTGGATATAACTCGTTGTGCATCTACTTCAAACATAATTGGGAACCACCTTGATTTGCTCCTGTTTTTGCACTGATTTTGAATAACTCTGTCAAAACAAACGGGCAGGTCTGGATACACCAATATTTTGATTGCTCAATCTTCTGGCCTTCTATTGTATTTTTATTTGTAGAGTCATTTATAGGCCTTTATGTATTTGAAGAACATGGAAATTTGCTACAAGGATTCTGAAGAAGTATACAGGTTTATATGGCAGACACTTGGAATGTGGGAGAGAGTAAGCCTGAAAATGTTGCAGTAGCTTGAAGCCTGTATTCAAGTTCATGGTTGCTTCTTTGAAGATCCTTCTCACTATCTAAAGAAAAAAATTTTATTGGCTTTCATTTTAAATTTTATCTACACACCACTAAAAATTATGTAGCTCAGAAATACACATAATAAACCATGTTCATGGTAATTTTAGTGCTTTCTTTTATAATTTCCATTAATTCTTTGCTGGTTTCCCTAATGTTTAGTTACATTTGAAAAACTAATCTGCCTGCTTCTGAATTGAGTATCGTAAAGTGGGGCTACTTAGGACACTTTGAAAATTCAAATGCTTGCCATTTACATATAAATGATAGTTGTGGCAACTTAATTGCTCCAGTACTTGAGTCTACATTCATACCTTTTAAATATAGTTCAGCATTATTGTTACACTTATTTTTAGATACAAGAATTATAATATTATGTGTCCCAAGTTAGACCCATATATGGAGTCACTTGGACAGCAATCTAAAACCCATAAGTTGGACCCTTTGAGTGTAACTTGGAACACTTCTAATACACTCATACAATATATATATATTTTAGAGTTGCGTGCGAGCAGCGGTAGGAGTAAGATATGTTGGATGAACTCTGAGGATGGGCATTCTTGTGAGTTTTGTGGACATTATTGCGGTAGTAAAGACATGGGTGTGGAAAAATGTGGACTAAGAGAGAAGTGGCTTTGACTATCACAGAAGCTTGTCAATGAAAGGGAAAGAGGAAGGTAGAGCATTAAGTGGAGGTATTTATAAGGAAGAAGAAGGGCTTAAGAGTTAAAATGGACAATGAGAAGAGTGATAACTATGTAGTGTGGTTAGCGATACAAGAGTTTCTAGGAGAAAGAAATGTAACAGGAGTAGGAGTTGCATATAATCCACCATGTGGTTCAGATTTTTACAATAAAACTTTGTTAGACAAAGAATATGTTAACAGTAATGAATCAAAACATTCAATACATTGGGAACAAGACAAATGACTTGGCTGTATTTCTTAATGAAAAAAAACCAAACATAATAGCTATAACTGAACATGGGCTTAAGGAAAATGAATTAATAAATTGCAACTTGGAGGGTTACACAAAAATTACACACTATTGTAGAGAAACTCATAAAGGAGTTGGAGTAGTAATGTTAACCAACAATAGACTAATGAAGGTTAAGTCATTGAACTGGATTAAAGGGAAGAGCATTGAAAAATCTTGTGATATAGTAGGAATAGAAATAATTAGGTTAGAAACCAAAAAACTTGTAATCATTACATCTACAGATCACCAAATAGTATACCAACTGATTTTTTTAGAAACTTAATATTAATATTTGATCAACTGGTTGGAGAAAATGTGGTACTCTTGGGAGATTTAAATATAAATAAAGATGCAAATAGTAACATATATAAACAATTTAAAGATATTTTAAATATGTACAACCTGCAAATCACTATAAACGAACCAACAAGAATAACTGACTGAAATGCAACAATACTGGATCAAATTTTAACGACTCTCGATCAAGGTGAATATAAGGTACAAGTATTAAATGGTCATCTGTCTGATCATTATGCCCAGCAAATAAGCATATTTCATAGGGATTTGGTTAAAAAAATCTTAGTAAGGAAATGCGAGAAATCAATGAGGCAAGCATTGTCTCTCTTTGCAACATAATAGCTAATGAGAAATGGGTAAATGCTTTTAAAGAAGTTGACGTGAACAAAAAATGGAATAATTTTTACGTGATTTTTAATTACTACTTTGATATTGCATGTCCAAAAACATTAAAGAAAATAAAGAACTACACAGTGAATAAATGGATAAACAAAGATATAACAGATGCTAAAACAAAACTGAAATATTATTACGATAAATACGGAGAAACAAAATAACAGATAAAGATGTGTATATAAATTTTAAAAATTTCTATAGAAAATTAATAAAAAAGTCCAAAAGGGAGTATTATAATAATGTAATTAGTAACTCGGTTAATATCTCAAAAACAACTTGGAATGTGGTAAGTAATGAGCTTGGTAAAAACAAAAACCAATTAGATAACACATAGATAAGTACCACACAAGATAAGTAAAGATCCCAATGTAATAAGTTACATGTTCAATGATAGTTTTATAAACAGCATACATAAACTAGTTGAAACTAACTTAAACACAATACCAGTTAACCACTGCAAAGTTATCAGTAATTCAGTATATATTCCTGAAATGAGTAAAGAAGAGGTATTAAAAATTATAAATAAACTGAAAACTAAAAAATAATATGGTAAAGATGGGATTTCTACCATGTTACTTAAAAAATGTGCACCCTACATGCTTGAACCATTAGTAGAATTGATAAATACCTCAATCAGTTTGGGAATTTTCCCTGATATTCAGGGACAGCAAATAAAAGAATACATTTTGAATATTTTGTTTTCTAGTGTCTTGCATCTGGCAATGAAGCCATTAGCATTCGTGCTTTCCAATACTTTCGAACTGTAGTTTCTTCTGATCACATTTTGAATATGTGAACAGTAAAATATAGGGTAGCACAGGGATCAGTTCTGGGGCCACTTTTATTTATAATATATATAAATGACATACCACAGCTAAAAAATGGAAGAATAATATCATATGCCGATGACACCTTGATAATAAATTCTGTGGAAACCCTAGAAAGTCTGGAGCACCACACAACCGAAAATAATAAACAAGTGATGCAATTCTAAAGTAAGAACAAATTAGAAACTAAAAATTTCACTTATCTTAGTAATGTTGCACGTTCTTTTTGCACAAACTGACCCAGGGTTTCTAGTTGTCTCCAACTCATTTTCAAAGCTAAAGTTGGAGACAACTTGAAACCCTGGGTCAGTTTGTGCAAAAAGAACATGCAACATTACTAAGATAAGTGAAGTTTTTAGTTTCTAATTTGTTCTTACTTTATAATCTTGTTGCTTCACTGTTAATAGCTTCAATTTTCCTTATTTAAGTGATGCAATATTTAAAATCAAATAATTTATGCATTAACATACAAAAAACCACATATATGAGCATACAGACAGCACAGAGCGAACACAATATCATGCTTGATGTAAAAATAGAAAATCCAGATATTCAAAGATTGGAATGGACTAATTTTCTAGGGGTATTGTTAGACAAAAATTTAAGCTGGGAAAAACACATTAGTAAAATTTGTAGCAAGATCTCCTCAGCCTGTTCATTCTAAAACAAATGACAAAACTCGTCTATGCAGGCGTCCTACGAAAAATTTATTATGGGTTAATGTACCCACATCTTGCTTACGGTATCACAGTGGTGCGGTTTTTATTAATAATTCCGTACATAGCATACCGGAATAATGTTCTTAGTGAAAGATGATATACTTTGTGATAGCAGACGCGATTCTTATCTGCAGGGTCGAGGTTACAGAATGGAATGCATAAATCAACGTTCCTTTATCACAACATATTTATTCGTTAATTTACACTTTCAGCACCATATTAATTAATCAACAACTTTCACAGTTTGGTAGAATCTACACTGTATAAAAGTTTGGGTGAAAGTTACATGTTCACGCGCTACCAAAAAAAACACATCCTTTCATCTTGAGCACACAGACACTAATGAAAAATAGTCCTTGGCGTCTCTCTTACGCAACACCGCCATTCTTTTGTATTCATCCGCGCAATAGTCCTCATTGGTTGAACACAAAGTGACAAGAAAACATTGGCTATCTTGAATATTAAAAAATAAGTCCCTGATACACCCAAACAAGAACTAGAAATTTACACACTCTTACAAAAATATTTACATGAACGATTTTCTATTGGTCAATATTCTGTCTCATATGCCCCTTGTTTTGTTTTTCAAGTTGTCACCTTATTTACAATCTTGAAACACAATACAATACTTCTCCCTACTCCTATGATTCAATCACCTTGTACAATATATATTTTTTTTTTTTTTTTTTTTTACAGTCTTCTTCACTGTTTGTCTTTGTCTTTTGTTTTGACATGATACAGCATGTCTTTATAAATTTCACATATTCAATTACTACACAATACATTCAGTTATTATACAATACATATTCAGTTATTGTACAACACATTTGGTTACTACACAACATGTCCAATTATTATACAATACATATTCAGTTATTGTACACTATATCCTGCTATCATACCACATATGTTCTGTTATTATACAATACATATTCAGTTATTACATAATACACATTCGGTTTTTGCATAACACATTTAGTTATTACTCAACATATTCAGTTATTACACAATATATCCAGTTGTCATACAATACATATTCAGTTATTGTACAACACATATTCAGTTCTTATACAACACATACTCAGTTATTGTACATTTGACATTGACACAAATATAATTTAAGTGTATCATGGTTTATTATGTGGTTTTTGACTTGTATTCATTGCTATGAGGAGAGAAAAACAGGATACAAATTTTGAGCTAATGATTATGATCATGTTTATGGCAATATTTTATTCAGTTGTTTGCCTTCTTTGTCTTATAAGCTTATGTATAGGCAGGTTGTTGAGTCGGTTCTTAAACTCCGATGTTACTAATGGTACCATTTTTCTTAATTGGGTTATTATTCATTGTTGTTTGGTTCAACATTTCTTCGAGCTTAGCATTGGCTATATTCATCTCAATTCATGGGCATTGTTTTTCTGATTATGGTTTTCCTCACTTCACTAATTGTCACTTCTTTGTCTCTTATTTCTATAAGAGAAAACTTCTATACTTATAATTATTCTGTAATTGTATTATTTTTCTTCTCAATTTACCCTCGACATCTTTGTGTCGAAATATTATATCTTTGTCATCATAATTGATTCCTTTTTATTTTTGTTCCTGACATCCTTATGTCAAAAACATATTATCTTCCGTCGCTATAATTCATTTATTTAATGACAATCAGTGTCCTCATCTGTCTTTGTTGACAATGCTCTTTGTGGTCGATATAGCCAATGACTATGTTGATTTTCTTCCTTGTTGTAATTCCTAATCTGAACATAATTTTCTATAAGTAACCCATTAAAAATTGTTATCTTCCTTCATCTCTACTACTCCTGCCTTACACATTTGTTGGCAAAGATTATTTGGTCCTTTCTTTGTATGGCTTCAATTTATTTTTATGGTATCTTCCTACCAACTTGCCATTTGTATTCTGTAGCTCATACGTGTGGTCACCCAGCTGTTTTGTTATGACCAGTGGTCCAGTATACAATAGCTCCATCTTTCCAGATCTCTTCTCAGATGCCTTGGATGCTTTGTGGCTTTTTAAGAGCACCTTTTCTCCAATTTGTGGGGACCATTTCCTGATGAATCTTTTCACCTTGTTCCTCCCTTTTTCAGCCTTCTGCTGTAATCTTCTGAATGCCAATTGACATTTTTCCTTCTCTGATAATTCTCTTTGGGCAGCCATCGTGGTGTCAATGTCAATTGCTAGTTTCTTGGGTTTCGTGTTGGTCATCAATTCGATTGGGGCGAACTTGGTCGTGGGGTTCACCGAATGGTTAATCACCTCCTCTATATATCCGCATTTTTCCGTCCAGGAAGTGTGGTCTCTGTGGCAGAGTAAACGAAAATAAATACTTATATCCCTCATGATTCTCTCAGTCGGGTTTCCCTGGGGATAATACGCTGAGGAATAGTACAATTTTATTCCTACATCTAGCAATTTCTCCTTCTAATACAATCTTATTTTCTCTCATTTCTGATTCTATTTTTCCCATCCTATCTCCTACGATTTCTATCCTAGCTTCTAAGGCTTCCTTTGTTTCATTAAAGTTTTTATGTACAAATTTTAAATTAGTTTCCATTACTTTCATATTTTCTTTACACTCCTGTCTTCCTAATTCTATTTTCTGTTCTAAGTTCTGTCTTCCTAATTCCATTTTCTGTTCTAAGTTCTGTCTACTTAATTCCATTTTCTGTTCTAAGTTCTGTCTACCTAATTCCATTTTCTGTTCTAAGTTCTGTCTCACTTCCTCCATTTTCTGACCTATCTCTTCCTTATTCTGTTCCAGTTTCTGACCTATACTCTGACCTAAACTTTGTTCTATGTCCTGTTTTAATTCTGCCCTATTCTGTTCCATTTTCTGACCTAAACTTTGTTCCAGTCTTTCAAACATGATCATCATTAACCTTTGGTCTTTGCTTATTTCCACCTGTTCCTCACTTCCTAATTCTACCTGATAACTAGGCCTATCTGCCCCTTCCCCCACTCCTGTTTCTATCTCTTTTCGCGACATTTTAATTTCTTTATCCAATTCACTTAAGGTTAAAAGTCCCACTACTTTTCCGCTTCTCAGAAACATAAAAAATGGAAATAAAATTTATGTAAAAACAAAAATTTTTTATCCTACTTTCTTTTCCGTTGGTTCTTCGTCCAGTTATTTACGTCTCCTGGGTAGTTGGCTTCGCTAGATGATCTCCGGTGTTTTTTCCCACGTTGGTTCTCCGTGTATCGATGATATCAAACGATGGTCTAATGGCGTCTTTTTCCTGCGCGATGGGATGGCGTCATTTGATATTAACACTTCGTACTCGTAATTTTGCATTCCATTCTAAATTCGCGCCCCACGTTGGGCGCCATTTTGGTGCGGTTTTTATTAATAATTCCGTACATAGCATACCGGAATAATGTTCTTAGTGAAAGATGATATACTTTGTGATAGCAGACGCGATTCTTATCTGCAGGGTCGAGGTTACAGAATGGAATGCATAAATCAACGTTCCTTTATCACAACATATTTATTCGTTAATTTACACTTTCAGCACCATATTAATTAATCAACAACTTTCACAGTTTGGTAGAATCTACACTGTATAAAAGTTTGGGTGAAAGTTACATGTTCACGCGCTACCAAAAAAAACACATCCTTTCATCTTGAGCACACAGACACTAATGAAAAATAGTCCTTGGCGTCTCTCTTACGCAACACCGCCATTCTTTTGTATTCATCCGCGCAATAGTCCTCATTGGTTGAACACAAAGTGACAAGAAAACATTGGCTATCTTGAATATTAAAAAATAAGTCCCTGATACACCCAAACAAGAACTAGAAATTTACACACTCTTACAAAAATATTTACATGAACGATTTTCTATTGGTCAATATTCTGTCTCAACAGTATGGGGACAAAGTGCAATAGTCCACACAAAAAGACTATTTATATTACAAAAAGAGCTATAAGAATAATTTTAAGATTAAATAGACAGGAATCATGTAGAGAATACTTTAAGAAACTGAACATTTTGATTATATTCATTGTACATAGATGAGATAATTATGCTAGCAAAAAGATTAGAAAACAGCAGTAAAAGAAACAAACAGATTCATGAATACAACACTAGGGGTAATGTGGATATTCACGTAAATTCCCATAGACTAGAAATTTACAAAATCAAACCATGAGTAGCTGCATGTTTGCTATATAACAAACTACCAAAAATATAAAAGAAATAAAATGTAGAACTGAAAAAGTATTGCATAGATGGGAGTTTTTACTCAACAGAAGAATTGCTAAATAGGGCATAAGGCATAGCTCTAAGATTATAAATAAGTGTTAGTTGGTAGAAACTGTAAAGCTAGTGATAAGAGTATAATACAGAAACTTGGCTATGTATATATTGGTATAGCTGTATATAAATAGTGTCAGAATACATATGGTTATACATAATTGCATATAAAGAACTTTTACAAAGATAGTTATTTATAACCAGGGTATAAATAACTATCTTTGTAAAAGTTCTTTATATGCAATTATGTATAACCAGGGTATAAATAACTATCTTTGTAAAAGTTCTTTATATGTAATTATGTATAACCATATTTATTCTGACGCTATGAATTACATTGTAATTTCTACAGCTGATAACAATAAACAATTAATAGGCTAAGTAAGGATATAGATGTGTTCAGCAATAAACATTTCAATTTTGAGGTTATTATTATAGGAGACTTTGATGCTACATGTGGAGAATAGCAAATTCAAGTTCTATGTACTGGGGAGTTGGAAGAAAAGGTGGAGATAGTGAAGAGGAACAATAAAGATAAGATATGTAATAAAGAGGGTTTTGAGCTAATAGACTTTTGTGAAGAAAATAATCTGTTAGTGTGTAACGGTGTGAAGGGGAGTGAATATCTAGGAAAGTTTACATTTGTAAATAAAAATGGACAAAGTATGGTTGACTATATGTTGTGCTCAAGGAATATTGGGGATATATTTGTGAAATTTGAAATAATGAATATGGCGCTGACCAGTAGTCATTTCCCACTGTGGGCAAGGTGTAATAGGGTTTCCCTGGTTCCCCTGGTTCCATTGACTGGTTTGACTACTGTATCAATTATCTTTATGTCAACTTCCAACTCCTCATCCACTAGCAGGAAGATGTACACATTTCAGAAGGTGACAAAAGTGCTTGGTTTTGTGGAATCAATAATAAGTACCTGGGTGACCGAGCTTCGCTCGGCGTTTTTCGCCTCTGTTTTTGTGAAATCTTATTTTTTGTGGGAGAAGATACTTATTTAGACAAACCTGAAAGGCAAAACGTTAACTAAATAAAACTACTTGTCGCAACTGTTAAGAGTAATGTCCGAGATACAAGAGATATAGAAATACATAAAAATATTGCATAAACACCATCATTTCAGCTGTAAAACGTGTACTGCTGAAAGCAGGCCTCCCCCATAGATATCCACCCAGTTTGAGGTTTTCGTCGAGCATTTGTTCCATTATGGAGTTCAGTTCTTTGCTGCTGTGATTGACTCCAGGACGTTAACACGTTAGCCAAGGTCCTTCATACTTCCATCGAGCTCTTCCATGGCTTCCTCAACCCCGGCCAGTCGCTCGTTAGTATTCTTCGATAGACCTGTCTTCATATTGGAATTCCCATCTTCATCTTTTCCGTTTCGGAGTTTACATTTTCAATTTGCCTTCCATTTTTGTTCCCATATTTTCTATTCCGTAGTTTACATTTTTCCAATCCAGTTTTCATATTTGTTTCCTCTGCCACATCCAGAATTCATTTCATTTCCCATTATGTCCATCTTGGCTAACATTTGTTTCATCAACTGTTCCATATCGTGCTTTTCGTCGCACTCCGGACACCAATTGTGATTACTTTACTTTTTTAACTATTTCTTTACTTTTTATTAAAACACCGGAGCAACAGTAAGCAAAAGCAATGTTGAAGAATATCAAATACTACAGAAAGAAAAGGTGGTTGATAAAGCCATGTGAATGTACTATGCATTTATGTTTCAAACATATAGAAAAGTGTATGAATTGTTCGTAATTGTTTGTCGAAGCAGGAGTAGTGAAAGAAATTTGATTGTATTTTACTAAAGAAAAATGAGTAGAAAAACCGTGTGAATGTTATACATTGCACTTATATTTCAAGTGTATGAAAAAATGTATGGATTGTTTGCAGAAGAAGGAGTAGTATGTTAGGTAAAAGAAAAGGGAGTAGAGAAAACCATGTGAATGTAATACATTGCGTGGTAAAATGGATTGCATAAAAACCTTCGCCATGAAAAAAATTAGATATGTCACTTTTCATGGTGATCGGTCAACCTGTTTTGGAATTTAATCACTCTTCAACATAAGATATGTATAGGCCTTGGTATGTATGAAGTTGATAAATCATAGGGAATAACATGTGAATTGTTACGTAAAATAAAGGTGAGTAGAGAAAGTAGTATGAATGTAATACGTTGTATTTGTTTCAAACATATAGCAAATTGTATGAATTATATGTTGAAGGGCGAATAGCGAAAGAAGACTGATTGTGTCTAAAGGAAGAATTAGTAGAGGAAATTGTGTGAATGTAATACGCTGCATTTATATTTCAATCCTAGAATATTATATTAATTGTATGTTGAAGGGCAAACAGAGGATACATGAATGCGCCACGTAAAAGAAAAGCGAGTAGAAAACCATTTGAAAGTAATATATTGTGTAGTAAAATTGTTACCATAAAAACTCTCCATGAAAGAAATACATATACGTGCCGAATTTCACGGTGATCGGTTAAGCGGTTTTCGAGATTAACAGTTAGATATATACAAACATTCAAGTTGTATAGATGATATGAATTGTTTGTAGAAGAGTGAGTGGAGAAAGACATGTGAAGGTGTTACCTAAAAGTGAGTAGAGTAAACACTGTGAATGTCACATACAGCATTTCTATATCAAACATGCTCAAAATTGTATGACTTATTTCTAGAAGAGTAAGTAGAGAAACAGTTATGAGTGTGTTACCCAAAAGCAAGTAGAGAAAACAGTATGAATGTAATACGTAGCATTTCTATTTCAAACATGCACGAAATTGTATGACTTATTTGTAGAAGAGTGAGTAGAGAGAGATGTGAATGTGTAACCTAAGAGTGAGTAGAGAAAACAGTATGAATATAATATGTAGCATTTCTATTTCAAACGTACAGAAAATTGCATGATTTCTTTATAGAAGAGTATAGAAAGAGATGTGAACGTGATACCTAACAGTGAAAGGAGAAAATAGTGTGAATGTAATAGCATTTCTATTTAAAATATACAGAACATGGCATGACTAATTTCAAAAAGGGGGATAAAAGTGTTTTATTGGTGCAAAATCACATTTTTTATGGAAAATTGTTTATAGAAGGGTGAATAGAGAATGAGATGTAAATGTGATACCTAAAAGTAAGTAGAAAAACCACTGTGAATGTAATATGCAGCATCTCTATTTCAAACATACAGAAAATTGCATGACTTATTTGTATAACAGTGAGTAGAGAAAGAGGTGTGAATGTATCACCTAATAGTGAGAGGAGAAAACAGTGTGAATGTAATAGCACTTCTGTTTCAACCATACAGAACATGGTTTGACTTATTTTAAAGGTAGGGATAAAAGTGTTTTTCGGTGCAAAATCACGCTTTTTATGGAAAATTGTTTACAGAAGAGTAAGTAGTGAAAGAGATGTGAATGTGATACCTAAATGTGAGAGGAGAAAACAGTGTGAATGTAATAGCACTTCTGTTTCAAACATACAGAACATGGCATGACTTATTTTAAAAGTGGGGATGAAAGTGTTTTTGGTGCAAAATCACGTTTTTTATGGAAAATTGTTTATAGAAGACTGAGTAGAGAAAGAGATGTGAATGTGTCACCTAAAAGTGAGTAGAAAAACCGCTGTGAAAGTAATATGCAACATCTCTATTTCAAACATACAGAAAATTGCATGACTTATTTGTAGAAGAGTGAGTAAAGAAAGAGATGTGAATTTGTTACCTAATAGTGAGAGGAGAAAACAGTGTGAATGTAATAGCATTTCTATTTAAAACATACAGAACATGGTATGACTAATTTTAAAAGTGGGGATAAAAGTGTCTTTGGTGCAAAATCACGTTTTTTATGGAAACTTATTTATAGAAGGGTGAGTAGAGAAGGAGACGTACATGTGATACCTAAAAGTAATTACAGAAACCACTGTGAATGTAATATGCAGCATCTCTATTTCAAACATACAGAACATGGTTTGACTTATTTTAAAAGTGGGGATGAAAGTGTTTTTGGTGCAAAATCACGTTTTTTATGGAAAATTGTTTATAGAAGACTGAGTAGAGAAAGAGATGTGAATGTGCCACCTAAAAGTGAGTAGAGAAACCGCTGTGAAAGTATTATGCAGCATCTCTATTTCAAACATACAGAAAATTGCATGACTTATTTGTAGAAGAGTGAGTAGAGAAAGAGATGTGAATGTATCACCTAATAGTGAGAGGAGAAAACAGCGTGAATGTAATAGCACTTCTGTTTCAAACATACAGAACATGGTTTGACTTATTTTAAAAGTGGGGATAAAAGTGTTTTTTTGGTGCAAAATCACACTTTTTATGGAAAATTGTTTACAGAAGAGTGAGTAGAGAAAGAGATGTGAATGTGTTACCTAAAAGTGAGAGGAGAAAACAGTGTGAATGTAATAGCACTTCTGTTTCAAACATACAGAACATGGTATGACTTATTTTAAAAGTGGGGATAAAATGTTTTTGGTGCAAAATCATGTTTTTTATGGAAAATTGTTGTTAGAAGACTGAGTAGAGAAAGAGATGTGAATGTGTTACCCAAAAGTGAGTAGAGAAAATACTGAATGTAATATGCATGTATACAAAAATTTAACCAAATCTTTAGAGTCATTTCTGAAATACGGGGAATATATATATACAAGAATTGCACTGTAGAAGCGGGAATAAAAAAATGTTATTTTTTATGTAAAATTGTGTTTTTTCGGGAATTACACCTATATAGATGAACTTAAAAGGCAAAACTCTATCTGAATACAAAATTTGATCAAAATCGTTAGAGCCGTTTCCAAGTTGCGCGGAATAAATATATGTATGTATATATATATATACAAGAATTGCTCGTTTAAATATATAAGATTCATTGAAGATGTTGGCTACCTCTTCTCACTACAATGTAATGCCTCCCTAGGTTGTCTGTCATGTTGGTTTCATTGTAGGTTAGAATTAAGTGGGGCTGTACATCATTCAGTGAAACACTCAATTCATCAAAGTATTCATTGATAACTTTATCATTTATCATTGCCAGACCCATCTTTATGTTTCGACACATTTGGTTTGTTAGAGTACCTTTGTACCTTGCTAGAAAGGAGCTCACAAAGTCCACACCAGATAAGTTGTTTAATTGCAATTCAGTTTCACTGAATCTATCAAGGTAAGATTTTACAACATGCACAGTTAGTGGAAATCCCCAATTGCCAGCCATGGTAAAATATTGTACTCATTGTTTTGGTCTTCCTATCATAGAACATATGGTCTTCTAACTTTTCCTGTGTTTTTATTATTTACTTTCCTATTCAATGGAGATTTTGATACCCCAAACTGTTCATCTGCTTTTCTCACTCCATTTCTTACAGCTTCAAAAGTTTTTTCAAGCTCACTTGTAGAATAGTACCTATATTTATGTGCACCAAGCTCTCTTTTATAAGTGCACACCATATTTCAACCTAAAACAAAGGTTTTAGAGGAAACATTTCTCATTTCTATAGCACACTAGTTACCATAAGTAAAGTGCTGTTAAAGCACTCTGGTGTTGTTACTAGAAGATATTTCCGGGCTGTTATGCCGTGGTCTGCTGGAGTTAGAACTGCCAGACGTTTCGTCCACAACTGCGGTAGACATCTTCTAGTAACATTGACTCCGGCCGTGAAAGCCTACGCTCTCTTATCACTCTGGTGTTGTTCCAAGAAACTCCATTGTCACCTCTGGGAAGTTTTATTCATTACAAAATTTATGTTGGCAATACAATCTTTATATTGTTGTGCACTTGAAATGGTGGCTTAAGCTCATGAAAAAAGGTGTTTTGATTTATTTAGCCCTAATAGTATTTGATATAGAGACTAAGTTATTTTACATAAAAAGTGAGATTAATTAACTAAAAAGTTTCACAGACTGGCCACAGCTTACCTTTAACTTCTAGAACATCAAAGAATTATGGCAATAATAACCAATTCTCGCATAAAATGTCAGGGCACATTCAAACAACCAAACTAACGTATGAGCACCACACAGGGGTCTCCGGCACACCGGCAATGCTGATGTGATCCTAGCAATTGACAGCGTCGTTAAACAACAAAGTAATTTTAATTTAAGCACCACACAGAGAAATTGAAAAATATTGTCTAAAATGTCCCAAGTTGCCCCAGCATCTCAAGTAACCACAGTTTGCAGTACCATTAGCCAACTGTGTAGCATCAGGATTATACTTCCATTTCAACTTAATTACTTTCGTGACCTGAATATTCACTGGAACAAACAGGCATGATACTACCTCTGCAAAAGTGCTATTTTCTCATGGAAGTTTCACCAGCTTTGTAAACAAGAAGTACTTTTTAACTTCCACCCCTTTTTAAATAAGTAAATAGCATTTGAAACTCTCATATTAATTTTGGATTAGGTGTAATGTGTGTACTTTAGTGCAACAAACTGAGTAATACCTTCATGATCTTTTATTGTTATTTTAGAAGAAACTAAATTTTAATTTGCTCATAGGTATAGATATAATTTATGATACCCTTTTTTATTGTTGTTCTGTTTACAACAGCCTTTAACTCCACATGGTCATATTGGTAACTTTTTGCCTTTGGAGCATTTTGCCTATGGACAATGGTGTTTACTCCTATATGGTTGTCACTGGATTACATAAAACACACACATTTACACTCTCATTCACACATCCTGGCTCTGGGGAGGATATAGAATAATCTTAGCTATAGAAAAATTCCCACCCCCAGCTGGTAATCAATCTGGAAACCCTCGCACAGCAGGCAGGTGCATATAAAACTTAATGTGTAAAAAGAAAGAAAAAAATGAAGAGATATTCAGTACATTGGAAACTATCGGGATTGATGAATGTTTGATTTAAATGTTTCTCTAATAACTCTGTTCAAGCCTGTTGAATAGGATAATAACTTGATTTACAATGCTTCTGCTAAAATTCTTTGTACCTCAACTTGCTCACACACAGTCATTTGTGTATTTGGCATATACTTTCAACAAAGATTGTAGATTAGAGAAGAAATATAGCCATTATTGAATTTTGTATTATTTTACTTCCAGGAACAGAAGTAGCCACAATTGAAGCACGAGATGCTGATTCTGGGGAATTTGGTAAAATTACATATCTTTTAGATCGCATCTCATCTAAGGTAAGGTAATATCTACAGGCATGATATTATAAGTAGGTAGATTCACATAGCAAAAGTGGGCAATAGATATATCTGGAAAGGGTAGAATGAGCCTGAAGAATTTAATGCCATAACTGGGATTTGAACCACAAGTCTTCCAGTGTCCATCTGGGCACTTTAACCACTAAGCTGCCATGGCCAATGTGCCAACATGACATTAAATTCTCCAACTCACTCGCATTTTCCTGGTAAACCACACAAGATGATCTCAAATTCATATGAGATAACATACCTTAATGGCGACTTATAATATGGCAAGATCCGAGTGCTTTAACCACTGAGCTACCATGGCCAACGTGCCGACATGACATTAAATTCTCCAACTCATTCACATTTTCCTGGTAAACTGCACAAGATGATCTCAAATTCATATGAGATAACTAGAGGGCAGATTTATATGCACTAAAAACTATAAATATATGCATGCAACTATGCAGCACAAAAGTTGAAAATTGCTCTTAAAATTAAAAAATATGCACAAAAATGTATTTTGTTCTAATAGTAAAATGCACTATTTCCTCACATTTTTATGAAGCAACAAGTGTAATATTTTTACTCTTTTGCTGCTAATTGAAGATAATTATATTTTATATTGTCATTCTCATTAATCTTGTGTGTAATTAACTGATTAGTATGAAATATAAATCAACAATCATTTAATGATGAATCACATATCAATTTTACTTGGATGAAATAGCCACAAATCTTAATGTTAGTCATGGTTTAGCACATCACATCATTCATGACGAGCTTAAGTTTTGCTCAGTGTCTAAGCGAGCCACATATAAAAATAACTAAATTGGACAATTACAATATAGGTAGTAGTTACTGCAGAAAAATGCATAAAGGTGGGGGTTGCAATATATATTAAAAATAATGCACAGCATGTACCACTTTGAAATACTGGATGTTTTAGTCAGGAAATGGTTTGTGAAATAGCTGGTGTTAAAATAAAGTTAAAAATTAGTGAAATAAATATATATCCCCAACTTCTAGGGTTGATGACTTTCTAAACTGCTTAAATAATTTATTGCAAAAAATTGTCAGATATAACTGTAAGATTATTATACTTGGTGATATAAATATGGACCTTGGAAATCCAACAAGCAGTATAGACAAACTTAAAGACCTGTTGAATAGTTATCATTTACATGAAGTTATTAAATGTCCAACCAGAATAACAGATAAATCTGCAACAATTATAAATCATTAATAACAAAATTTAATGTCATATGAATATTCATCTTATGTTCACAAATTACATATATCTGACCATCAAGCAGAAGTCATAGATATTTTCAATTGTGAAATTAACTCCCAAGAGACAGACACAGAGACAGAAAGACAGAGACAGAGACGCACACCCACACACACATATATTTAACAGAATCATTACACCTAGTAGAGAAGCAAAATTCATAAAAGCCTTGTTACAAGAAAATTGTGGAAATGTGTATGCTGCCAAAAGTGTAAATGACAAGTGGAATATCTTCCATTAAATATTTGGCTATATATTTCCCATAAATTTCCCATTAAGATTAGTTAAGAACACAGAAAAAGTCAAAAGAATGAAGTTATCATATGAGTATAATACACTGAGGGAACAGGTTAAAAGTATGTATGAATTTTATAAGATGACAGGTTGCGAGTTACATAAAGAGATAAGAATATAAAAAAACTGTATTCTCTCTCACTAGCTTTACAAAATCTCAAAAATATGGTAAAGAAATTATGCAGTCAGCAAATAAGGTCAAAACATCTTGGAATATAATAAATGAAAATAGGAAAGTAAAAATTAAGCTAAAATTAGACATGATAACGTTGTATTAAGGGAAAATGAAAATATTGTAGAAAATCTATATGAAATTTGTAAAATATTAAATACTCACTTTATATATATATATATTTTTTTTTTCAGAGATATATGTACTTCTCTTTTCTTTTATTTTCTTCTGCTATGCAAACACAGAACTTCATGGTGCCTGGAAAGTAACTTTAATAAATACTCATAATTATAACTGTTCTTCCACAAATACTGTGTGTAAGCCAAAATGGGGAAAAGTAGAATCATCCTAAACAATACATGCATCAGTCAGGATTTAAACTTTTAAATAGTAGCCTTTACATTGTAAAATACACTGATGGGCTTGGAACATATCTTGCCATTTTTCAGCACCACATAAGGGTATTGTAGTAGGTTTATTGTATTTATGGCAATTCAATACAGTGAGACTCACAATTGAATCATGTCAATACTATATACATGGTACATATATAGAGAAACATATGATCTTTAATGAAAAGACAAACTATTGACAGTGAAGCGATGTAAATAACAGATATATTAAATATTTTATGTTGATCCTCATGTATATGTAAAATTTGGAGGCCCTCCCCCCTTCCAATTTCACTTTCTACCCCAGAACTTACTCAGACTTGTTTTTGAGATTGTTTCCATTAGCTTAAATTCACTGCCGTATTTCCTCTTGTGACTTGTAGATGGTGTTTTTGCTGGAGTACTGCACAACGAGATCCCTTTCATGTGAAACATCAAAGTTTAATAAATTGTGATTTTCGTATATGAATAATTTTTTCCCAGGCAGAGAGTTCTGCCTGTTTTCTAAGGCCTTGAAACTGTAGCCTATGATCTGTGTATTAAAAATGTTCTTCAACTGCTAATTTTTTTTCTTTGTTAAAAACAAGCTCTAAATTTTACTTATAAATGAAAATAATTTCATTGTGTTATTTCTAAAAACAGGTTCAAATCCCGGCTATGGCATTGAATTTCAGTCCTGATTTCACCTCTTAAACATTGCCCACACACGTCTTGTGTGGTTAAAAACACCAGCAGTTAGTTTGTTTGCATAAATAAATAATAATTGCCATCTAAAGGTTACTTACATAAGGTACTTAACATTTGTAAGTTTAACTCAGGGGTCTCCATCTAGGGGATATGTGAATAGCAACCACAAGGTACCCAAGCTGAGCAGAACATTACTTCCACTTACTGGTGTTTTGCTCCTCACTGTAACTTTTCTATTTGACCTTACCTTGGTCATTTCTTGTTCTCTTCTGACCCCAATGCTATTAGGGTTCCCGAGGGCTAGGGAGTCTTTATTTTTCCAACCTCTCCATTTCTCTATAAAATCTTAACCCCTAATATGCTGACCTGTCATGGCATGTAATACGTCCTCTGATTGGTGATCAGAGGATATGGTCAGTGAATTTATTTTGATAATTCTTCCGGTCAGGTCGGTGAGACCCATAAACCAACGGCAGGTGTGGTCCTCCAGACATTCTGGGGGTTGTAAGAGAGTGATGTGACCGCCAAAACGTAAAAATATGGTGCTCTCTAAAAAGTGGTTACTATTACTGCTATTGCTCTCTTCAATATAATCAGTGAAAAATATTGGAGAGCAAGAGGATTAATGACTTCGTTGTCAGAAATCCAGCATTAGCTAACAACAACATATCAATTTTTGTTACAATAAATAACCAAATATTTTTCTAAGTTTTCTGGTAGAAAGTCCTTCCTTCTGTCACTTAAAATGTGTTTGAATAAAGAGAATGATCTCTCCACTTCACATAAGGAAGTATTGCAAAGAGGCTATGTCACTCACAGAACAGGAATTAAATTACGAGTATTTTTCAGATTCACCTAACATACTGTTCACATCCTGAATAAACTTAGTCCTGGATTCCTGACTTTGATTTGCTGCTGTGTTTTGTCACTTTGGTCAACAATAATGTACAATAAAACTGATTTTCAAACTTCAAAGAATATCACCAGTTGAAAACGAAAACAAGGAAATTACCACCAACTGTCCATTGTTGGCAAGCACATTCCTTTCTTCCGAAATCTTCCTTTTAGGAAATGGTTTCGGCCAGATTGCTTTATTGACCTGTTGAGATTTAAAACTGCAGACCCCCTGCTTGTCATTGCCACTGTTGAGCGAAAAGGCAAATATTTTATATACATAGGGATGCTGGCTTTCTATGAAAACAAGATTATCTTCATTTACAAAAACATGACAACTATGTAGGAACTTGTCATTTTACGGGCCTAAAAACTAATATTTTAACATTAAATGGAGAAAAGAGTGTAGTATATGCACCCATATGCACATATTAGTGAAATATGCACTAATCCCATGAATATGCATTTCTATGCACTATAAAACTTCACCAATTGATTCCTAATGATATGAAACACATTTTCCTCTTCCATGCATATGTTTATATTTGAAGGAACAAAACATACAAATATGCAGAAATCCGCCCTCTAGAGATAACATACCTTAATAGCGACTTACCATATGGCAAGATCCGGGTGCTTTAACCACTAAGCTACCATGGCCAACGTGCCAATATGACACTAAATTCTCTAACTCACTCACATTTTCTAGGTAAACCACACAAGATGACTTCAAATTCATATGAGATAACATACCTTAACGGCGACTTACCATATGAGTTGTCTAGTACCAAAACTGGCCAAGTCACAAAATATGTTTTTTTCAGTATTCGTTATAAACTTCTGCAGACAAACCAATGAAAGTTAGTAATATTTTTCTTTCACTTTTATTAGGCTCCATATCATGGGTTCATGTTGTATTAATATGGAAAATCATGTTGATGATTTACCATACTTTTTTTCAAAATTTTAAGTGTTGACTTGGTCAGTTTTCTTACAGACAGACATTTTTATAATTCTAAATCTTTCAAATAAGAAAGACTTTATCTCAATCAGTACCCAACATCAATAAAAAAAACATAATTTATTCATTAATTATAAAAGGTGTAGTATAATATGAAAGTAGAACAACAATTAGTAAGAACATAAGAAAATTAAAAAACAAAGAATAAGACAGTATTGTTTCCTTTCACTTTAAGCTTTAATACAGGGGAGATTTGGCATGAAAAATAATATGAATTCTCTATTAAAACAACAGCACTTTGATAGATATAATTTTACACACCTCAATCCTATTTTACATTAGATTATAATATCTGGCATACCCTTGGTACATATATTTGAATAACATGGAATTAAGGAAAATGCTTTCACACCAATTAAAAAGGTCATTTGCACCTACATAACATCTACAGCTAAAGTAATAAATTATTATTAAGTTCTGCACATCCATTTAGAGCTGATGGTTTGTTGAGCCAGCAATAATAAAATTTCACATTGACTTGGCCAGTTTCGAATGCACTTCCTGCATGACTTGGCCCATTCTGTTGCAGAACTCTAAATTCAACAATGTATAATATGTTGCCTTGGCTGGATTTGATGCATATTAATTTATCAGCAGGAGTACTTGCTCTACTTTCAGTTTATAATAAAAACCCACTTTTCAAAATTTTGTGAGTTGGCCGGTTTTGATATTAGACAACTCATATGGTGAGATCTGGGTGCTTTAACCACTAAGCTACCATGGCTAACATGCTGAACGACATTAAATTCTCCAGCTCACTTTCATTTTCCCGGTAAACCACACAAGAGGATCTCAAATTCATATGACATAATGTACCTGAATTGGGACTTACCATATGGCAAGTACCTAAGACCCAGGCTTCTAGTTTAACCAACTATGAGGTCAACAAATGCAATTAGTTGTTATTTCATACAACAGCCTAGGATAAGGTTCAAAAGGGGTGGAATGGCATTGAATTTTTCAGTCTCATTCTACCCCTTTCCAACCTTATTCTACACTCAGCTATTGTGTGGAAGAACTACTAATTGCAATAGATATATCTGGTCATAAAGTTTACTTTCTAGGCAGCAATACTCCATGGTTAAAGAACATTCTGAAGGTAATTCATTGTTCTTCAGTTATTCAAACACAAGGATTTGAATGATGGTGAAAATGGATAAAGTTGGAATTATTGGTGTCATTTAGTACTTTTTCCTAAAGAAACTTTGGCATAGTAAATTAGAGGGTTTTGCCTAGATTTTGTGAAACTTTGGTTAAATGAGTTGAAGTGTGGATGAATAAGCATCAAAGATGCACAGTATGCTGGAGCTGTAAAATCAGCTGTGAGACCATAAATAATCCATAAAAACCATTATATTGTTTTGGCTGAGAGACAAGTGATGAAAAAAGGTTCTGCAGCATGGTTTCCCTTCATATAAAAACCAAAATCACATGCACATATTATCCAATAATGTTTGGAAATATTTAACAAGAAGCCACACAAATTTTACAGCTTTTTTTGTGCTGTGAACAAACCTGGATTCATTACTACACACCAAAGTAAAACAACAGTCTAAACAGTCCACCACATGAGATGAACGAGGTTGAAGCTTCAAAAATGGTGAAATGGAAAACTGGTGCTTCTGGGTTCCCTTCGAACATAAAAAGATTATCTTGATCAGCATTTTGAAGAAGAAGTAAACCATTATTGAAAAATAATACAGGTCACCTATAGAAATATTTAAAGTAATGAGCATGAAAGGCTATTGAGAAATGACAAAACACAGTATGTTTCATGACAATCCCTTGGTACATTCAAGTTGTGTTGCCCAGGACAAGTGCTCATCATTGGCGTATATTGTGGGCTATCAAAGCTATCACCGAAGCCCATATCTAACATAAAATAGAAATTATTAAGTAATATTAATAATGATTGCAAGACTAGCCAGTTTCCCTCATGAAGAACTAGCATGTCAGATGGAATATGTGTTGTCTTCTACCATTGAATAGAGGGGAGAGTAGAGCTTCAAATGCTTGCTGCCTTCACTACGATACAGACAAGGAGGGGAGAGGTGGAGGAGTGCAGGAATAAGCGTGCCAAGGCTTCGGAGTCTTGTGTCGCTATGTTCACATGAACGTCTCCGAAATGTGCTATATGGACAAAATTGCCTTGGAGTTAGCAAGAACGCTCTGTTTTTAATATTGTGCAATTGTTAGGGTCCTCAACAGCTGTATTAGTATTATTTATTTCATAATGTACAATGTCCAAGACAGTTGCTAGTGCTAATGCTTCAAAATGGATGGATGCCGGGAATGAAATGGCAGATTTGGCAGCAAAGATGGCAACTAAAGAACCCAGTATTACCATCTCACATGTTACTTTGGAAGACTTTAGGCTTGAAGTGCAGAGAGCGGCGCTGTCATCCTGGCACGAAGAGTGGTCAGCTCTCCACGGTAATAAGCTTAGAGAAGTGAAAGAACTTCCGATAAACTGGGTAACTTCCTGTTGCACATCTCGTCGCGAGGAGGTTAGTTTGGCTCGATTAAGAATAGGGCACTGCAATTTTTCGCATGGTTACCTATTTAAAAGAGACCCTGCCCCTCTATGTCTGCTGTGTGACAACCTTTTGTCAGTCCGTCACATGCTGCTAGACTGTTCTTCTCTAGCACACCTTCGAGATTCTCTGCAGCTGCCTGCCAGGCTTGCAGAGGTCTTAGTGGATGACAAAACAGTGGTTGATAGAGTTTTTAAGTTTTTAGCAGAGTGTAATATCAATTTGAGGATTTAAAATCTTAGGTATCTCTTTTTATGCTTTTTGACATATTTATCACCTTGCTTCATATCTGGCTATTACCACTGTTTTTTACTTTTTGTGTATATTTTTTTTGTTACTAGTGATTTTATTTTTGATTCAAATTTATATCTGGCTATTGCCATAAATTTTTTAAGGGCGCTGATGACCTAGAAGTTGAACGCCCTTAAACCAAACCTAAACCTAAACTTCAAAATGGATGAACAATGTATAGCAAAACAATTAGTGAAACGACCATAGTTGCAGTTGAAATGTGAGGATAAATTGGTGACAGTAAAACAGGGAAGGCCTACTCTGGCTGTTCTACACTTGCAGTGTGAGCAGAAGGAAAAAAAATAGGAATACTTACAAAACATATTTTAATATAAACGATTATGATAAGTATGTGTGGCTGACTGACTCATGTGAATTAAATAAACTTTATTGCTGGCCATGCTTGTTGTTTGCAACTGAGAAAATGCCCTGGAATACGACAGGTTTCACAAATTTAGTATAATTAATCCCAGCTTTGGATAAATATAAGAAATCAATAATGCATATAAAATATTTTACAGCTTTAAAAACTTTCGACACTCAACAGTCAGACCATTCATTGAACTATTAGAAAAAAGTTGTTGACCATTTGCATAGTTAAAAGATTAAAGAAAATAGAAATATATTGAATAGATTGATTGATGCATATCTTTCCATGCAGTGCAGTACAAATTATAATGTATACCATATTCATACTACATTTTATCTATCGAGTAAGAGTAATGCTAATAAAAGTTGTATATATTTGAGCTAAATGAAGCTAAACATGAGAATGAAGTAAAAATGAAGTTTAAAAAAATAAATACAAGCATATAGCATATATATATATATAAATATAGCGCGGACCCACTAGGTCCCACGTGACCAACAGTGTTCTACCAGGGTGCACACCTAACAGAAGGTTAATGCAAACCCTTATAGTCTACATCTGGTAGGCCTAGTGATAGTCCAAGTCACAATCCCATCATACGCCACTGGTACCCATAAGTATGATTTAAAATGCTTCTACATATTCATCTAGTTTCATTCCTTCACATCAATATCTATTTTTGAAACATAAAGAGTTCCTAGTTATATCCAAATTTAAGTCAAATGAAGCATCATACACACATAAATGAATATATTGGGGGTCTTAAAGAGAATTACTTCAAGGGAATGAAAAAGTTGTGAAATGAAACAAATGCATTGAATTGATTTTGTGGTGAGAATTTGGAAACAGTTAAGTGAAATACTTTTGAAAGATTGTTGAGCCACATTTATGACACTAACTTCACTTATTCAAATTTATAAGTGGCACATGTACCAGAAGCTATTGCTTCCATGCTCAGCCTGGGGTCAGATTAAATTTAGGTAACTAAAGTTAGTGTCAACAATCTTTCAAGTAAGTGCATTGAATCTTTGAGGGGATTATTCAAGCAATGATATCATAATACTGAAGTGTTCTGTATAATATGAAACAATATTACTCATCAACAAACCTCACATATCTTGATTTATATTATTAAATGGGAAATGCATACTAAATAGACAACATTTTAAGTATAAATGTTACAATTTCTGTTCTTATCATCAATATCATTTTGATCATCATCTGAATTGTTATTCATCTACATATTTGTAAATAAGATATTTTATTTACCTTCCAAAATTCTTTTCATGTGCAAAATGTTGGTGCTCTGTCAGCATAATGTTAATGTTATTATAATGCTTATCATCTGCAATGGGTGACATTCTAAAATTGGAAGCTGTCATCATGATTAAATTGGTCACGGATAGATATTTTCTTAGGTATAATGCATGTAATATGCTAAATGACAAACATTTTAATTAAAATGCATGTTTTTTCAGGGAAAATTTCAAATTAATCCTCACACCGGTATTTTAAATGTATCAGATCATCTCAACCGAGAGGAACAGAGTTATTACATGCTAGTAATTGAAGCATGGGATAATTACCAATTTGGATATGTCAGTGGAGAGAGCAGAAATGCCTTTAAGCAAATTGGGTAAGCTAATATTCAGTGATACATTGATTTAACTTGGTATTCCAGTTTTAGCTTTATAGAATAAAAATAAAGTATATGTGTCTAACTTTAATGGCAATGTACTGCAATAATACACTGCAACATCAAAACATAGAGTAAAACTGGTGTCACCTGCTATGCTCCTTCCTCCCCCCTCTTCCTCCTTCTCTTTCTTCTTCTTCTTCTGCTTCTTCTTCTTCATCTTCTTCTTCTTCTTCTTCTTCTTCTTCTTCTTCTTCTTCTTCTTCTTCTTCTTCTTCTTCTGCTTCTCCTTCTCCTCCTCCTCCTCCTCCTCCTCCTTCTTCTTCTTCTTCTTCTTCTTCTTCTTCTTCTTCTTCTTCTTCTTCTTCTTCTTCTTCTTCTTCTTCTTCTTCTTCTTCTTCTTCTTCTTCTTCTTCTTCTTCTCCTCATTCTTCTTTTTCTTCCTCTTTCTCTTCTTCTTCCTCTTCCTCTTCTTCTTCCTCTTCCTCTTCTTCTTCCTCTTCCTCTTCTTCTTCCTCTTCCTCTTCTTCTTCTTCTTCTTCTTCCTCTTCTTCTTCTCCTTCTCCTTCTCCTCCTCCACCTCCACCTCCACCTCCACCTCCACCTCCACCTCCACCTCCACCTCCACCTCCTCCTCCTCCACCTCCTCCTCCTGCTCCTTCTCCTTCCCCTTCCCCTTCTCCTTCTCCCTCTCCTCCTTCTTTTTCTTTTTTTTCTTCTTCAGATCACAATAAATGGTTTCCAGGTCCACAAACTTGTCTGATATTTGCCCACATTGTACATTGTGTATAATTGCACTAGTGAGCAAAAGACTGAGTTGGATTTTTGAGTCTTTTCTTTTACGCTCACCTTTGCTTCAAAGTGTTGAAAATACTTAAACATTTTCAAGGATGTTCGACCTCATCCTCAGTTGTTGGATGACTGAACCTCTCTCTCTCTCTCTTGCTGCTCCTCTCTGCTGTGACAGTTCAATACCAGGTAAAAGTGTTGAGAGAGAGAGTTTCAGTCACCCAACAGCTGAGGATGAAGCTGAATGACCTCAAAAGCATTACAGTACTTTCAACATTTTGGAGTGAAGATGAGTATAGAAGAGTTACTCAAAAATCAAACTCAAATATGATGAATACTTCACTGTTAATAGTGCTTCTGTTTTTAATATTTGAAAGACTGTTTCTCTGTGGAGTCGGATGAGGATGTGCTATTATCACAGTTACTAAGTAAAGAACAATGTGTGCTAGATGTGATATCCATGTTGCATGATGGACTGGTAACTGTATATGAAATAGCACCAAAATTCATATTTTACCATAATCAAATATCAGTCTCCAGTCAATTAGAGAGATATATTCCAACGGTAGTATGAGGAAGCAGGCAGTGATTGCACTTTTATTGGAAGCTAGAATATCAGACAAAGGGAATTTGGGTGTAAATAAACACTAAGGGAGAAGAAGAATATAAATATCACACCCTCTGTAGGGAAAGTGGAAAGTTAAGATAAATTTCTATAAATATTGTGTGATTTCAGGACATAAGTCTTATAATATATTATGTAGAATGTAGATATAACAGTCAAAATGATTTACAACATTCAGAGAACAGTTGAAGCCAAAGAGAAATTTATGATTGGTTTAAGCCTTGATGATGCATTGTTACATCAATGTCTAACAACTGTTAATTCATTAATGCAAGTAGTTCATTTTAGCATATAGAAATGTGGAGCTAGGAATGTTTCCACTCTTATTCTTAAATGATCCTCACATGGTATTCAGAGCAGAAAATTTTGAGTGTAACTTACAAATTAGCATCTTTAATTCTTACCAGCTATTACTGCATCAGCAGAGTCATTTGAATGAGCCTTAAGAAGAATACACAATTGTCAGAACAACCCTGTCACAAGAAGGATTGCATTCCTTTGGAATATTATTCATAAAAAATAACAGCTTTTGAAACTCAATTACTACCTTCGTTTTATGATATCCTAAAGAAGTTTACCACTGAAAATAGAAGAGCAGAATTCACATATGAGTAAACTATGATATGATGAAATTCATGGTGAACATTTTAAGTCTGGATATAGGACTGATAGCTACTAGCCTTATTATCAGTCCTAAGTTCAGTCTGCTTAAGGTCAAAGTTTACATATACACCCCTAGCACATAGAGAACCTTAGGAGATGTTGTATCTGAAGAAGTTAAGTTGAGTAATGAAAGGGAGAAGCTGGCCTCGTGTGCCAACTTTCGGATTCGGAAAGTGACCACATCAACTCCCCATATTGGTTTGCCATCTATTTGCTGTCTGGCAGCAGTCTTGGGAAACGTTAGCTGGCACTCAGTTGCGTACAATGAAGGACACTGTACAACCCTGGCAGACCTCTTGCAGGGATTCCAAGTGGGAAGAGGTGATGCTAAACCCACTTCAGGATAGGCCACACATGAGCCACCGATGGACACCTTTTACGTGGTGATCCAGTGCCTATCTGTGCTATGTGCTCATTTCAACTTTCTGAAGCATATGTCTTTCTTGATTGTCTGTGATATGCTTGTGAGTGCCAGTTCCATGGCCTGGGTTTTACTCTGCAGTCAGTTTTGGGTAACAACCCACTAGCTTTCAGTACAGTGCTATGGTTTGTTGCCCAAATTGGCTTTGGCAAGCAGGTTTAACTTGTATTTTATTTTGTAGCTGGTTTGGACTTTTAGGATGTTTTATCATTCTGTTTTTAACGTTTTAACGACCTACTGTTTTATGATCAGTTTCAAGTTTTAGTTTCCAATAAAATGTTATGATTGATAGAATCAAAAGCCTTACTCAAGTCACAAAAATTAGGTAATACATATCCGCCATTTTCAAATGAGGAATGTATTATATCACCCAAACTTTGTATTGCTGCAGTAGTATTTCTACCTCTAGAGAAACCATATTGATTTTCATTAAACAGAACAAAATTATTGAAAAAAGTATTTATTAGTTCAAACATTATGTGTTCAAAAATTTTTCAAATAACAGGAATAAAATATATTGGCCTATAGTTAGCAGATTCACATGCACTTTCTTTTTTATATACAGGAATTACTTTAGCAGTTTTCAAGCAATCAGGAAAAATTCCTTTGATTAGCAATAATAGCTTTCTAGAAGAAAACAGCATTTGTGGTTGCACAATTTGTTAGTAGTGCATTATGCAATGTTTTGGAAATATTAATTTTTGATTTAGTACTTTCCACAGAATTTATAAAGTATTGGCTAAATGTCTGAGTGGATACTGGAATATTAGGCCTACTATAATCACAATTTCTTGATTTATTAATTAGGTACCAAGCAGTTTTGCTTTTATTACTTGAATTTTGTATCAGATCAGTATTTTTCATCATTTTATTCTCTTCTATCTTTTCTTTACATAGTTTCCTTTGCAGAAAATATCTTTGCTTGGTCACTTCAGTGCCTGATTGTTTAAATATATCTTAATAAATCCTAAGCCTAACTTTAAGCTGTATTAATTCATCAGAAAACTGAATCTTGTTTTCAGAGTAAACTTTTCTGCTCACTGTACACTTTTTATAAAACCACAAATTAAAAATGTCATAAATTATGTTAAAAAATGCATTAAAAATATTTTATGCAGTATAGTGCATACTACTAACAAATATATACCAGTCAGTTTGATCAACAATATTTATGAATTTGTCATAATTACTAGAAGAATGTCTTCTACAACTTAACATTTGTCTATTACTCTTTAATATCTTATTGGAATCACTTTTCAAACAATAAAACCATAAAGCTAAATGGCACTTCACCAATATTTGTACCTTGCTGCACATGTTTTTAAAATATATTTATTCTCACAGGTATGTGGGTTTTTACTAACAATTTCCATATTTTTGTACTGCGCAGTGCTCTGTTGTAGAAGCAAGTGCGCATTCTTACCACGGACTAGAAGCAAAGTGCAAAGCAAGAGGTAGCAAAGAGCTTCCTCCTGTTCAACCTCAGAGAGGCGGAGCCTGCAGCATGATTGCTATAGCAACCGTGATGTTGCCTGCTTCAGTTTGTTTGTGGAGGGGGCATTAAGTGAGGTAGATGGAGCCTGTGGACGGAACTCTTTGCCACTACTTCCAGGCTGTGAAACACATTAATTAGTCTATTGTTTGCGTTTGGTGCAGTAATGCTTTAAACATGAATCTGTTTATGATATAGTGTATATTTTATTAGAAACACCTTTTTCACGGTGGAAAGTCGAACATAAGAAGGAAGTTTTAATTGTGGGTGCCCTACTGAATCTCTATAAATATATGGTACAAAAGAAGTGAAGCATACAGGAAAATGCTACAATCTTAGTTTCAAACAATCGTGGTTTGTGGAATTTCTATGGTTGTGCTCCTCCACAACTCTGTAGAAATTGTTTTGTTGGTCATGCTTGCTTTTTAGCAATAAAAGCAATGTTTGGAGTAGAGAAGGATTTGGTGCTTTATTGAATATAGCACGTTCATTACACAAACACTCTGATTCGGCAGAGCATTTAAAATGCCTGGTTAATTTGGAAACTTTTGAAAGAAATCGAAATACAATTTCAGATGCACTAAAGGAGAATGCTAGTCTGTATACCATGCAGTTGAATGAAAATGTATGTCTGAACAGGCTCTTACTGCAGTTAGCGATTGATGGCAAGCAAGAATTAGGATTCCGTGGTCAGGATGAAACAACAGGCTCAATTAATCATGGAAATTTTAAGGAACTGTTGATGTTGCTGGTATATAGGAGTCCTATAGAAATACAGAACCAATATTCCAAGATAAAAAGTGTTTTTAGTGGTGAATCAAAAAGTATACAAAATTAACTATTGGTTTGCATTTTCGGATTACACCAATGCATTTGTAAACACTGAATTGGAAACTGTTGATTATTTTTCTGTCCAGCTACATGATACAACATATATTACACAGGTATCTCAGTGTTCTGTAATAATGAGGTATGTTAATGCTAAAGGATCTGTTGTGGAGTGTTTCTTAGGTTTCTACGATGTAAGTGCTGACAGAACATCAGAAACTCTGTATGTTTTATTGGATAACATCTTGGAACCATTTAGCTACAAGCAGAAATTAGCAGGCCAGTGTTATGATGATGCAAGTGTGATGTCTGGCCATTTAAATGGACTCCAGAAGTAAATTAAGGAAAAAGCTCCTTTTTCAGTATTTGTTCACTGTTTTGCACATCGTCTAAATCGTCTTGCAACAAAGTTGCAAAAAAATACAATGTCATATATTTCTTCTTTGATTACTGGAATTCTTACCTTTTTCCATCACTCAGCAAAGAGAACCTACGCAATTACTTCTGTATCGAGACTATGCATTCCAACTGTAACATCTGTCCGCTGGGGCTCCAACTCAAAATTGTTGCATGCAATCGTGGATGACTGGGAAAAGTTGAAACAGATTTTAGAAGCCATAATTTCCTGTGAACAGTCTAATGATAATTTCATTCTACTTGCCAGAGGCTTTCTGAATGACATGAACAATTTTGAATTTGCGTTTCTGGCAGTAGTGTTTCATGACATATTTTATTTGACAGATATATTGTTCAATGTTTTGCAGAAGAGGTCACTGGATATAAACTACTGTGTATCAAAAATAAGGACCACTTGTGATATGCTAAGGAACAAGAGGAAAACAATGTTTTTCAATTATGTTTGAAAAAGCTAGCAAAATGGTGGATATGTGCCTCTCACTAGAGTAGAATTCACTTTCTCAGGATGAGCATATTCGAATGTGTCGAGCCTTGTATTACGAAATTCTGGATCTCAGTTTTATGGAAATGAATGAGAGATTTCATGATTGTGAAAAAATTCAATTTGTTTGCCTAGCCGATACTACAAAATTTGAAGAATACCATGCATGTTTTCCTTCAAGTGCACTTGAAAACTTGCAAAATTTCTTTGGGCCTTTATTCCCCAAGACACAACGTTTAAGAAATGAACTTTCTATTGTGTATGCCAATGAGAAGTACAGAAATATTCCCATTGGAAAGATCTTAGAAATGCTTAATGTGGATAAGGAGATCTTTACGGATACTTAGAATCTGTTCTCCTTTATCCTGTCAATCTCTTCCTCTGCAGTGTCCATGGAATGAAGCTTTTCTTGTCCAAATCATATAAAAACATACCTGAGGAATGCAATGTCAGAATAGAGACTTTCTTCTTTAGCGAATATTTCGATTCAGAAAGAACTTCTAGTGCAATTAATAAAAACACAGCCATTCTAATAAGACATCACCAAAAAGTTTGCAGCATTAACTGACCGAAGGATTGATTTGGTGTACAAGAAATAGGCCAGTACAATTATTAAAATAATCTTTATAAATATAAGTATACTTTTCTTTCCCACTAACTCTTCACCTAATTTCCCAGCCACAAGCCGCCACTTAGTTTAACTGTACAATCAAGCGCAGAAAAGTTACTCACTACATTGTCCAAGCAAGGTTTGTCTCTTGTAGTTTTGTCATTATAATAAATTAGCCCAACTGGCACAATAGATTCTAAAGTTAGCTACAGAATTTCTATTAACCGTAATATCAAAATCACAATTAAAGTCATCACCAATAATAACTTTATGATTAGACCACTTAGATAAAGATACTAAAAGCTCATTTAAATTAGTTAAAAATATATTTATATCACTATTAGGTGTAGGATATACATTAATAATAGTTTTAACACCATCTGTTATCAGTGCACAAACTTCAAAACGCCTATCACAGCAAAAACCTGACATCTCCAAGCTCCTACAAACAATATTGTCTTGTGTAAAAATTACAGTTACCCCATGCATTTGGTTAGATCTTTTGGAAAAACAAACCCTATTATAACCAGCAATATTAAACTGAATTGAGTCATAATTCAAACAATGTTCGCATGTACAAATAAAGTGGTATACTCTATTTTGCAAAAAGTTCAGAAGAATATTTATGTTTCCACTTAAACCTTGAATATTTAAAAACAGCAGAGTCAAAAGAATATTACTCTTTGATAATTGCATACTAGTTTCTTCTGAGCTTAAGTTTACAGTAGAGATTTCTGTATAAAAAAGATGCACACATGCACCGTTTGACCAGGTTTTACCTATTCAACATGGAACTTTGCTGTTAAATTCTTGTATCACATGAGTATCTATCGTATCTATCCAGGGGTTATTTCATCACCTCTGTACTTATAGTTGTGTGTAGTAAGGCATTCATTATGATTCATGGGTTAAGACAAGAATGTACATCTCTGCCAGTAAATGAAGACAAATTATGCCACATCAGAACATTTTTGGAACATTGTTTTGGTCATGAAACTTTAGCTGCTGACTTTGTCTTCAGCTAGCTTGCACAAATTGCAGCCCAAGAAATAGTTAAGTATTTAACAAGTTTCTTTGCATATGATGCCCAAAATACCTGCCTAAGTTTTTAAGGGAAGAATACAATAAACTTTATTTTGCCAATATCAAGAATCTACAGTCATAATGGATGCTTAGTTTTAGTAGGTTTATCCGTTAATTAAAGAAATTGAAGCTGTTAACAGTGAAGCAGCAAGATTTGCACGAAAAACTTGCAACATTACTAAGATAAGTGAAGTTTTTAGTTTCTAACTTGTTCTTACTTTAGGCTTATCCATATTTATTACACAATCTGTAAACATGTGTTTTTTTGTTCTTTCCTTTTTTTTAATTTCAAATATCTTAATAATTTGGATTTTAACCAACTTGTGTAGAGTGAGATTTAATTCAGTTTTGATTGATGCCAGCACTCAGGCTTGCTTTAAATGGCTGATGGTGAATGGCATAAACTCTCAAAAGAACTAAACTTTGTTTAATGTTTCTTATAGGTACTCTCAGAATTTATCTTGGATATGTTTTTGTAAACAATTTTCTAACTGCTTTATGTTTGTTCAGTATGGTTACCATAACTGAAAATTCACCATTAACTAATGTAATAACTAACAGAATGCTAGCTACTCTCACTGAAGAAAACCATGTCAGAGGTAGCAATTCTTTTGTGTTGAAACTGATGTAAAATACTCATTTACTCCTTACACTATTATTTTTATTTGAGTATCAGATATTCAGTAAATGTATAAGATTGTTCACAAAACCTCGCTAATTGGTTTTATCAGTGAAGATGAAAAAATAATTATAAAATATTGTCTCTCCAAACATCTTTGTTATGTTTGTGACTTAGTTTGTCCTTCAGATACATAGTATCCTTGCATGCAGTTTTGTGCTGGTAAAAGGAAAGAGAAAGTATGGATATATTACTAGTAATTTAACCTATTTCTTTAATTTTAATAGTTCTGCAGATAATGAAACAATATCATATTCACAGAACAGATCATCCACATCAGAATTCAATATGTTAAAACCCTTTCTCCAAGAGTGTATGATGGTACTGCCACTTTAGTGTGAATGCAGATATTCAAAATGCATTGTGCAATAATTTGATGCTCTGTTTAGTTCACAATATAAATGTTACATACATGCAAATAGACTTTCAGTGTTTTATAGCCTGTTTAGTCTGTTTTTACTAGAACTATAAATTGGATTTAATGAACTAATGCCATTTATAAAGTCTCACTTATTATATGAAGGTTGGGGTATAAGTCACTGCAACTACTTTTTTTATATGATGAGCAGTTATTGGGGTACAAAATCATATGTGCCACAAGGGAGACAGTCCTAGCACCTACTGACAACATCAGATGGCACTGGAATGTCCTGTGCGAATGCAGAAAGCAATGTGAAACCCATTCTCTGGTAACCACCATGCCAGATGGATGTAACCCATGTTGGATTTTGCTCATACATCAAAACAGCTGTTGATATACGAGCCAGAGAATGGGAGCCAGAGAAGGGAATTGGTGGAAGCTGTTGGCAATAATGCCCTGCTGTACCAGACAGTTATGAGGTGGGGTAGGAGAGTTTCAACTAGGACTTGCAGTAACTACTGATCATCAACGTATGGGACAACCTGTACATGCAGTAGTCGAGGACCAGTGGAAGGCAGTGGAAACTACTGAAATTGTGCAAGAGGCATTGAAAAATGCACCATTCACAGGATTTTGTGGCAAGATCTACACTCAAACAATATTGTATCCAACACATACACTGATGGAGGTTCAAAGGTGAATGTGATATACATATGTTTGACCACCTTGCATGGTGATAACAGGAGGGAGACCACTTACTTTTATGAATAATAACAATTTAAGAATTTTGGGCCAGGTTATATGAACCGGAGCTCAAATGTTAATCTGCAGAGTGGCAACATTCCAGATCACCCAGGAAGTAGAAGTTTCCTCAGAATCTTTGCACCATGACATTGATGGTGATTGTTGCATATCACATCAGGGCATAATTTTGTAGCACTTCATTCCACATAGCCAAACAGTGACAGCAGAGTGCTACAGGGAATTCCTGCTGAGGCAGCTATGACATAGCAATAGGGAAAAATGTCTAGATCTGTTGGATGTCTTAATCATTCTCCATGATAATGCAAGACCACAATCAGGGTATGTCAGGCAGCAACTGCAACACTGGAGATGTGAAGAACTGGAGCACTCACCGTACTCTAGCCTTTATCTGTGTAACAATCTCACACACAGGGTAAAGGAACCATTATGTGGCAGGTAGTTTGAGACACAGGATAACATTGCAAATGCTGAGCAGCATCATCTGACCATGGGGAGGAAAATTATGACATGATGGTATTCAGTGTCTCCCACATCATTGGTAGTGTATTGTGAACATTGCAGGGGACTGCTTTGAGAGCCTTTAGAATGGGTACCTATACTGAGCTGTGTTGTGGTGAGTGTGAAACATGAAACCAGTACTGTAATGTTACTTGCCTTAATAAATACTGGGAGAGCAAAAACCCTCTGAACAGGCTGTGCCATGTTTTCCCTGTTGGCATCCTCAGTGCTTTTTGCCTTTTGCCACTATCATAGAAAGGAGTGGATAAAACCACAGAAAATTTTTAAAACTACCTGCCTTTCTATGAAGCAGCAGATGGCAGCGACCGCCAAGGAAGCGGACAGGTAAAACACTGCACAGCTTATTTGAAAGTTTTTTGCTCTCCTGGTATATGCAGCACAATGGTGGATGTTGTTCAGTGTTCATACATGTAGTTCATGTGCATATTTCACATTTTTTATGTGTGTTCTCCAAAAGAAAGAAAAAAGCAAAAGAGTAATTGCCATGACTTATGCCCCATGTATTAACAATGTACATCCTATTGCTATGAATGAGTGCAGTTCTCTGGTTTGCTAAATAATAGATATATGCAATTAGAGTAAAAAATGGTATGTAGTATCATTTGAAGCTAATGATTTATCTTTAAAATTCTGGTTTAGGCATTGTTATTGCCTTTAATGATAGCTTTCAATAAAATATGATATTAATCACATAATCATGTAATCATGTTTCTTTTCTAAGAAATAAAAGGTAGTGTTTTGTCATAGATTTTGGAAACCAGGTCTGAGTGACTGTTTTCAGAAATTAGTTTTCATTGTTGTAATATGAAGTATCTGTTTCTAACAAAAGCTCAAGCTATTATAGGTTACATTTAAGTTTTAAGGAAGCACTATGTTATTTTGTTCATCTGAATGATAAAAGGTTACTAAGCATATAAAATCTGTTTTGTAATGTTATACAGTTGCTGAATTTGTTGAGGTTTTGAACAAAAGTATAAATATGTGTTTTGATAAGTTGGTTTGTTTTGGCAGATAGTGAAGTGTGCAATCTAATCAGTTATTATTTTTCTCATACATTCTCTTCATTTATAGGGTCAATATAGTTGATGTTAATGACGAACCACCAGAATTTGAAACAGTTTATGGATGTGTAACCATAACAGAATTTCATGAACTTAATGAAGTTATCTACATAGTGAAAGCTAACGATGCAGATGATTCAAATACACCAAATGGAAAAATTTCTTTTTCCATAATTGATGGCAATGAATTGGGTAAGTACTGTGGCTAAAATTATATGATATTTCATAAGCTTAGACTGTTACCTACCCATGAAGTACATCCACAAACCAATAAACTGACAAATTTTATGAGTAGAATGATACATATTTATTATTCTTTGAAACCTTTGTGGTTAGAACACAACTAACAGGGATATGTGTGTAGCAGCCTTAATTTCTTTATTGTCACGCCACCAATGGTTAACGTAAACTCTCTAGTTAAGACTCTCATCCCCATTAGAAAAATTTAGACATTCTTTCTTGCTGGAGATACAGCTGATGATAAGCGTGAATCAAAATATTATCTGAATGAAAACTTGCTAAGTGAAACTAATATGGCATCAATTCACTCACAGTTTTAGTATGCAAGAGTTTTAGTTTTGAGTACATTTACTGTCATGCACTGTTATATGTAGGGGTAGGAAGTTCATGCATTTGCATGTTTTTTCATAGGGGTTAAAAATGTATGCTTTTACATTATGTGCACGAGGGGTAGTAAGGGGTAGTGATGCACCTCCTATAGCCTCTCCTACCCAATTCCCATCCTCATCCTGCCTGTGGTGCACCCTGCTTTTAACAGATGAGGCTCTGGGGACCGAATCACAGCGGTATAACTGTTTCATCTAAAATGGAGGAAATGTCATTTACATATGTGCTGGCCTATCACAGCACAACAGCGTCCCTCAGAGGCACATGAGGGGAAGGACGGTGGATCTAAATACTACTTATTTAGTCCTCCCGGCTAGGTCCGATGGACCCGTTGACCAACGATAGGTGTGGTCCCCCTTGCAAAATGGGGGTTTAAGTCGGGTGATATAACATCCACATTGTAAAACTGGTGCCCATTAAGAAAACAGTTACATGAAAGCCATATACATGAATATGAGTCCTAAAGATAAACATTCCGGAGTTAAAATTGTCCCCCAATCGGATCTCCGGGTGGGGACATCTTTAGGCAAATTTCATCACAATTCCAATACTTTAAGAATTCTACAATGGAATGCAGGAGGCATGTCCCAGCCTAAAAAAGAAGAGCTAATGAAAATATTAAAAGACCAAGATATAGATGTCTTCACAGTTCAAGAAGCCAATATATCAGAAGAAGAGGAAATATACTTTGAAATGGATCAGTACACTACACATATACTTCCAAAGGCTCGTCAAATAGCAAGTGGTATTCTTACAGGAATTAAAAGAAATATGAAAGCTACTATCCAAATCCAAAAAACAATGGAAGAACAAGATAAATCAGAAATAGTTAAAATTGAAGTATGGAAAAGTAACTACCACTATAGAATTTACAGTATCTACAATCCTCCAGACAATACACTAGATCTAAATTCTATTCCCATAGAACCCAAAAGTATTTTAATAGGTGATTTTAATGCACACTCCCCCAGGTGGGGCTACAGAGATATAAATTCAGCAGGAAGAGTCATAGAAGACCTATTAAACTCATCAACAATGGAATTAATATTTAATCCAAATGATCCACCCACTTACCTTCATTATAATGGTTCAGGTACAAATCCTGATCTTCTGATGGTGTCATCTGACATAATTGACAATACAAAAAGAGAAATAATAGAAGACCCAGGTTCAGGCCACAGAATCACCATAAACTCCATAAGAGGTCTAATAAATAAAAGTAACAAACCAAAAATTAAAACTTCTTGGAATTTTAAAAAAGCAGATTGGTCCAGTTTCCAAAATGAGATAGAAGGGAAGTGTAATATACTGTTAGAATCAGAGTTCAAGTCAACAGATGAAATGAATAAAAAAATTTGTGAAATATTATTGACAGCAGCCAAAACACATATCCCCAAAGGAAAGTTAAAGAAATATAGCTACTTTTGGTCTCCATCTTTATCTAAGTTAAAACATGAAAGAAATATAGCAAGAGTCAAAGCCGAAAGAACCAAGTGTCCAGAAGATGTACAAAACTGGAGAAGAAAAGCAGCCATTTTTAAGAAAGAATTAATTGCAGCAAAGAGGGCCAGTTTCACAAATTTTGTAGAACATATGGACTATAGGAAAGATGGAAATAAAATATACAAATTCCTTAATAAAACAAAATTATCAAAAAATACAACTGAACCATTAAAACATAATAACAAAAGCTTAACTACAGATAGGGAAATAGCAGAATCCCTTAACAAGTTTTATGCTCAGTCACAAAGAATACCCCAAGCGTATAAAAAACAAGATAAGGCTATCCAAAAAACTATCAGAGAAACTAATAAGCCAAAAGGTATACGAAATGATATTTTTATTCAGGATTTTAACGAAACAGAACTGGATTTAGCAATAGAACAATTACAGAACAAAAAATCTCCAGGACCTGACAAGATCTACCCAGAGTTTATTAAACACCTTGGCAGGAAAGGAAAAGAAATCCTACTTAAACTGTATAACACGTGTTGGAGAATGACTGTACCTTCTGACTGGAAAAAAGCCATTATCATCCCGATTTTAAAGAAAAACAAACCTTCAAACAATATTAATAGTTTCAGACCAATATCTTTGACCAGTGTTATTGCAAAAGTGATGGAAATAATGGTGGCATCTAGACTTAACTGGTTCCTAGAATATTACAACTTAATTAATAGTTCACAGACCGGCTTCAGACAGAATCATAGTACAAGTGAAAATGTACTCCTACTAACCCAAGACATCAAGGAAGCTTTCAATAGAAAGGAGGATACCTTAGCAGTATTCATTGATTTTAAATCAGCATATGACTCAGTCTGGAGAAACAAATTAATTGAGAAGTTGCAATCAATAGGTGTGAAAAGTAACATGCTTAAATGGATAACTCAGTTTATTTCACAAAGATTTTGTGCCACAAAATATAATACATACATTTCCAAATATAAACAAATACACCGAGGACTTCCACAAGGTGCTGTTCTGAGCACAACACTCTTTAACATATATATAAATGACCTTCCATCAATAATAAAAACTTTAGAAACCAAAATTGCTTTATTTGCTGACGATGTAGTCATTTGGACTTCAGGCTCTCCAAAAAAAACCTGAATTAATTAAAGACAGAATAGAAACAGTCCTAAACAAGGTACATGAATGGAGCTCCAAAAACCTCATGACTATCAATGTGGAAAAAACAAATTATGAATTATTTACACTAAAATACAAACCAGTTAATATTAACATAAATTATAATGGTAAACCACTCAAAGCAGTTGATGATGCCAAATACTTAGGCATCACTTTCGACAGAAAGCTAAGTTGGAAAAAACATATAACAAACATCTCAGAAAAGGTTGAAAAGAAACTGCAAATCCTGAAAAGGTTAGCTGGTGCTAAATGGGGCTGCTCAAGGAGAGTCCTTAACACAACATACAAAATGTATGTTAAACCAAACCACTTGTACTGTTCTGAAGCTTTAATAACAGCAGCAAATGCCAACATCAATAAACTTGAACAAATACAAAATCAGGCTCTTCGCCTAATCACTGGAGCAGTTAAATCCACACCTATTGATGCCATGCTTGCCTTAACATGGACCCCATCAATAACAACAAAAATAGAAGAACAAGCATTGCTCCAACACGAGAAAATGTTACGACTGCCAAACTCTAAATGGACAGAAGAGAACCTCCGCCCTTCAATCCTTAAAACTCATAGTAGTTTCCTAGAAAAGGTAACACAGATTAAATGCAACTTGAACATTCCTAACACCAGAGAAAATCTACTTATAAGAGAAAATCCATTGGAATTATTGCAACCTACCTTCAGTTTGGAATTAATAGAGGAAACAAGTAAATCAGACACACCAAAAGAAATACAAAAACTTCTAGCTCTGGAAACAATCAATACTAGGTATCCCACAGAAGAATGGCTGCACATATATACTGATGGATCCTCCAAGGAAAACCTTACTGGAGCTGGAGTTACGTGTTCACATTTTTCCTTTTATCATTCTGTTGGCAGAGACACAACAAATTATGATGGAGAAATAGAGGCTATACACATTGCTCTCCGACAATTATTAAATCTTCCCTTAAATAAATTTAACAAGGCAGTAATTCTTTCAGATTCTAAAGCTGCAATTCAGGGAATATGCTCAAATACTACAAAGAAGTCAACAAAAATTAGAGAATGCTACAAAATGTTAACACAACTCCAAAAAGTAAATAAGACTGTTCATCTCCAATGGATTCCAGCACACTGTGGAGTCATGGGGAACGAAGCTGCAGACTCACTTGCAAAGAAAGGCACAACAATAAAACAAAAGTCTAAATTTAATTTCTCATATTCCTCAATAAAACGCTTGATCATTAAAAAATTTTCTCATTCATACCTACAAGAAATAGAAACAAATGCCAAAGATAAAAAATGGATTACACTACTTTCCAACCCAGATATAATCCCCCAGAGACCAGGAAAACAGCGGTTGCAGCCTTCTGACTATTGACAAATCACGACTGCTTAGCAAGTCATCTCTACAGAATAGGTATCTCAGCCTCACCAATATGTGTCCTGTGTAACGATCCAGCAGAAATGAACGAAGACCACTTGAAGACCTGTGAAGCATTAAGATCAGAAGAAACTACAGTTCAAAAGTATTGGAAAGCATGAATGCTAATGGCTTCATTGCCAGATGCAAGGCACTAGAAAACAACAACATTATGTGCACGAATTATGGAATTTTCAGTTATTTGGACATGATTTTATGGTGCATATAACTGCAAATGCATATTATTTCAATGTTATAGTCCCTATATTGCATATTTTAATCATTTTTATGGTTTTTTATTATTTTTTCCATCTGTATAATATTTTTCATATTGGTAGTATTGCACATGATGATGCAACTCACGAAGATTTCAATATTATAGCCCCTATATTGCATATTTTAATGATTTTTGTGTTTTTTTTATTATTTTTTTCCCATCTATATAATATTTTTCATTGGTAGTACTGCACATGATGATGTAACTCGCAAGGTGGTGAGAACTAATGCTGAGTCATGTTGTCACGCAGTGAATCCCCTGTTTCCATCCTTTCATTATATGTATGTGTGTAGAGAATAATCAGTGTGTTATGTGAGAGGTTTATATTAACAACGATAAAGTGCAGGACAATGTTTTGAGCAGCACGATTATAGCAATGCTTGCCGTCCCACCAGTAGTTGTGTCGTGGTCTTCAAACGTTACCGTGTTGTGAACTGGTTCCCGCCAAATTAAATTAGGCGTATAAAATGTTAAAAACCTCTTCAAATGCCGTAAATAAAACCAACTTCGAGTGTTAGATTAATTAATTTACAGAAATAGTTTTCGGGTGATTTAATATCTACAGATAATAGGGTACTGTTTTGTGGAGCGTGTGAGAAAAACGTAGGGAGTGAGAAAAGATTTAAAATAGTTCAGCACATAAACACAACAAAACATAAGGAGAATTTAATCAGAAAACTCACAAAGAACCTGTTCAAAAACAGCTAGTAGAGTGTTTAGGAAGTAGGGTTACTGAATTTTCCTATGACTTGTGCCAAGCATTTATAGCTGCTGATATTCCCTTGTTCAAAATTAATAATCCGACATTTAAAAACTTTCTTGCCAAGTACACTCGACAACTGTGCCTGAAGAAAGTACATTGCGTAAGACTTATGCAGGACATTGGTACAATAACATATTGTCAGATATACAAAATGAATTAGCGGATCAGTTTTTGTGGTTGTCTGTTGATGAAACCCCTGATTCTGAGTGCCATTCTATTGCTAATATAATCGTGGGGGCTTTAAATAATGAACAAAAGACTACATCTTATCTTCTTAATGTGTGCAAATTGTCGGCCACTGACAATGTAACTGTGACCCAGTTTGTGATGGACTATGGCCATGTGGAATCAAATACGACCGGTTACTTTTATTTGTTACTGATGCAGGTCCTTGTATGGTAAAATCAGGACAAACTCTTAAAGGTATTTTTTCTAACTTAATTCATATAACTTGATTGGCACACGCTCTTCATCGCATTTCTGAGACAATACGTGATTCTTTCCCATTGGTAGATAGATTTGTGTCCAGTACAAAGAGAATTTTTGTTAAATCTCTTCCTTCTGCACCAGTGTTAACTCGATGGGGAACATGGGTCGGTGCAGTTTTATATTATGCTGAGCACATAGAAATAGTCGAAGAGGTTGTTAATTCATTGGACTCGAAAGATGGTTCATCAGTAGAAACTGAGCAAAATATTCTGTTAGTCACTGGGTTAAAAGAGGATGTTAGTTTCATATCTGCCCATTTTTCTTACTTACCAACAGCCATAACGGCATTGGAAGCTGTAGGATCTCCTTTACATGAATCAATAACTGTCTTTGAAAAAACAATATGTGATCTAAGTTTGGTTCCTGGTAGCATAGGACAAAAAGTGAAAAAGTGAATTATGTAATTTCAAAAAATTCTGGTTATAAACAGATATTCGAGACATCCTCGAAAAAAAAAACATCTATCACACCAAGAGACTTGACTCTCTCTGTGTAGCAGTTAACATTATTTAAATATACCCCGATAACATCTTGTGATGTGGAGAGAAGTTTTTCACGTTACAAAAGTGTTTTGCAAGACAACAGGTGATGTTTTACAGTTCAAAATTTGTGGAAAGTATTGGTTGTGAACTGCAATTTAGTAGTTAATACTAGCAGCGAGACCACTTCTGCTTCAACCTCTAAGGAATAAGATAACTTTATTTATTATTTATACTAACTCGTCTTGTCTACTGCAATGGGACATTGTTTTAATTAAATAGTGCATATTTCTTGGCATATTTTCAAGTTTTTAAGAGCATATTTGCATGCATATTTCAGTGCTTTTTAGGGCATGAACTTCCTAGCCCTAGTTATATGTAATAATCACACAGTACGTTCAGATCATGTTGCATATCTCACTTATTCTACCCACTATATGCATATCACCAAATGAATAGCTCTGACAATTAATGTGTTTTGTTTGCTTTTCACTAAATGCATGCTTTGTCTCATGAAAAAATACACAGAATCAGCTAGGAGATAGCTGGAACTGAACCTTATGAGCTAAAGAAAACCAAAGCTAAATTATATTACTGAGACAGTAGTAAACAAAGAAAGAAAGGAGAAACCAGAAACTGTGACTTCCTACAATGCTACTAAGCGTGCAGTAGATGTAATAGACGAAATGACATGTAAATCTCTACCAAAGTAGCATGCAATGCATGTTATCTATAATGTACTGGACACTGCTGATAGCAGTAGGTGGGCCATTTACAATCAAATAAGGGATACAAAGTTGAAGAGAAAGAAGTTCATCTTTCAGCTTATAACTGAACTAAACAGGGAAAAGGAAGCGGAACCAGCACCAATCAAAAAATGGAGGAAATGCCATATCAATCTGTATAAGGGTACCAAGATGAGTGTCAAAATGCTATGCATGGAAAATGTGCAGCAAAAGAATAAATCATATGTGAAAAGTATATGTAGCATGTGCAGCAGGCAGATCCATTTGATTATTATTATAGTAGCAAGGAATGCAACATAGCTGATGGCATAGTGCTATGCAAAGTGTTCAAACTAAAACTATAATATATCACTCTTTAAAGCTAAATGTTAAACACCACTTTTTATTATTGCAAATGATGTTCTAAAATATATTAGTCATTCACTTTCATTCATTTGTGCAGGTATATTATTGCAGGGATCAAAATTACCCCTACCACAGTCCTAGGTTTACCAGATTTCCCCCAGTTGTAGTGCTAAGGAAGCTGCTTAGCCCTGCAGTAGCCACTACCTAAAAAGTTTCAAGTTGGTCATGCTGTTGTAAGGCATATGGTATTAGAAGGCACACGAGGCGGAGCTCGAGAGGGCTCACCTAGAGCGAATGTCCTATCATAGTCGTGCAGTATTGCCTAGTTTGGAATGCACAGCACGAGTGTAAGCAACAGAGATTTCTCTTTTTCATGCGCCCAAAATTATTACTGGAAATTTGACATTCTAATATATGGTAGTATATGTGGCAAGAATTTTTGAGGCAGCCTGTACAAAGGCCATTTTTCTATGACATATGGCTCTCGAGTTATTGCTTGGAGAATAAACAACTATCTCCCTTTGTTTATGCTTATGTATGCAACTTCCAATCTTGCCTGTGTGTTTTATTCCTTTTCATTAAGCAGTTACGGAGTAAGACATTACAAAGTGTCATTAGGAACTGCGTATATTTAGTTTATAAATTAACTGACCACGGATCACTGCAGTCACTTGCAAATTCTTCAGTTTGGTTCAAGACCAATCCATAACACAAATTGTGCTTTGTGTAACTGTGACAATAAGCAGAAAATTGACATGTTTACATTGTGTTTAGTTAAGTGTTAATAATGTCACTTTCAAAGCCTGCTACCAGTGGCACAGGTACTAAGGGTAAGGTACTCTGCTCTCAGGCCAGAAATATTATTTTTAAAGTGTACAGTTTTTTTAAGGAAAACTGCCATCTGAGGAAGTGCATGTAAATAAGCTCATTAATGTTGAGTCTTATAGTTTATAATGTTATCATCATTATCTTTTGCTGTGTGAGTTTGCGTTCTGACAATTTGTGACATGACAAATGTTTCTTTCCTCATTCCCTCCCCATGGCTTCCATTCTCTGGCGCATCACTTGGCAGCAGTGCAGCCACGGTGTGCACGCATTGGTTCAGCTCATGTGCCTTCTAAAACTGTATGCCGTATGGTTTTTTACTCACTCAGACAATCCTTAAGATTTCCATGATTATTCTGGTTGAAATATAAAGCTTAGTTAGCAAATCCAATTATTCATGCTCTCAACTGGCAAAAGTATTGTTTGGTACCACAATATAGTATAGTCCTACTTGGTCTTTTGACATTTTCACTACCTGAAAAGTTAAAGTTGGTAGTGGTGAGAGTTTTCCATTCACACAGACAATCCTTGGGATTTCTGTAATATTATTATTCTGGTTGAAATATAAAACAAATATTACATTTAAATCTTTTTTGATCACCACTAGTGAATTTTCTGCTTAGCTTTGACACAGTAAATAATGTAGGCTTATTTTGACACTATTACTACCTGTAAATTTACAAAATTGGTCTTGGCATGTGTACAGACTCCATGGTGTGGGGTAGCATGTTTGCCCTTATATTCAAGAGATTTTGTCTTCACATCTCAGTTAGGGCAAGTTAGCCAGATAAGTTCTGCTTTTTTCTGGGGTACTCTTGTATCTTGTAAAGCTGAATGTTGGATAACTAATTCTAAGTACCTGGACCTCAGATTCATTTGAGCATCATTGCACTCATTTTCCCATTCCTGGCTTTGTTGACACACCAAAAAAAAAAGAAAGCTTTCAGTAAAAGAAAGAAAAAGAACCAAATATATTGTAATGCCAGTTAGCTACAATTACTGTAATCTTTCCACTTCTAGGAAAAAACCCACTGTTGGTTGGTTGCTAAGTTAGTAAAATACAATGGTGCAGCACCTTAACCCTGCAGCATGCACCGGGTAACATACAGTGCCTCCAATTTAGTTTTCTTTCAATAATTAAGCTCACGTGCCAAGTACACGACAATGGCTCTCTAGTAAATCTGGCCTAAGAAAGCTGCTTAACATCAAAACTGCTAATGTAAAAAAACAGCAGTAAAACAGCAGTAAAATCAGAAAATGGATCTATTAGTTTTGTTCTCAGAGAGCTTTGGTCAGGAACCAATCAGAGCATTCTCTGCAATCACGTGCTTACAACCACTAGAAGCGCTTGTGTACTTCAAGTGGCTTTCTTATTTCAGCAGCACTATAGATATGCTTTGATTGTTTATTCAGGTGCCAAATTTCACTATTGCCGCATTATGATACCCATAATAATAGTTGTGACTGATCTGTGAAGTGGACAACTGCATTGAGGCGGCACTGCATACCGCATGTGCCCAAACATGTAAGCAAATGTAGCGTATGGAATGTTTTCAATATCCGAAGCTATACTTGGCAAACATACTTCATATGAGTGATTAATAATTAAATAAGGCTACTTTAGATTACAATTATCTTACTGTTTTTCAGGTTCACTCAAAGAAAGGGATTGAAGAAATTAAGTGCCTTCTTCTGGAATCATCTAATGAAGAGGATTATACTGATTTCTTTGACAGCGAGATGAAGGAAGAAGTAATTGATACTGCAGAACATTCCAGTGAATCTGAACAATCGTGTGATGACCAGAATGAAGAGATAGAAATACAAAGTGATGATTGCCAGGAAACATTATGCATAATCTGTTAGCAGTGCCAGGGAAAACAAAATGCAATAATATAATCAAAGTATTGCCTGGCCAGAAACTTAATGCTAGAGAGGCTAACTCTGAAATTGAAAGTTTTCTAAACTTTTTTTGATCCTAACATAATTGATTCTCCAGTGGCAAACATATGATCTCTTGCTAATAAATAACAAAATAATAAGAGATCATCTGTGAATTACACAAGAGATAGAGATTGCAGAAATACTTCTGCTTCTGAAATAATGACTCTATTGAGAGCATTGTTTCTCTTTGCTATACAAAAAGGACACACAAATGTATTCGAGTTGTGGGTATCAAATGGAACTGGAATGAGCATTCTAAGGGCAGTGTTTCGTTACAAGTACTTTCTATTCTTGCTCTGGCCATTGAGATTTGATGATACTTCCACAAGAAAAGAATGACTTGCAATTGACAAACTTGCTGCCATCTGCAACCTCTACTCCACATTTTTTAACAACTGCAGAAACAACTACAGTCCAGGGGAGTTCACAACCATAGACAAAATGTTTGTTCCATTTCATGGACATTGTGGCTTTGTGCAGTACATGCCCAATAAACCTGGCAAGTATGCTTTGAAGTTGTATGCATTGTGCAATAGCAAAGCATTTTACACTTATAATTTTGAAGTATACTGTGACAAACAGGATCCTGGACCATATCTTCCATCTAACCAGCCTAAGGATGTTGTGAAGACATTAGTTGAATCACTCAAGGGCATGCAAATTGGAGTGGATATTGTTGATTACATGTGTACAACCTATTCTACACAAAGAACAAGAAGAAGATGGCCTTTGGCCTTGTTTTTCTGTTATCTGGATATTGCTGGGATAAATTCCCAGGTGTTATTCTTCATAAACAATCCAGAAAAAAAGGCTCAGAAGAAGAACATACCTTAGAAACCTGGCCTTGGCTCTAATGGAGAGCCCTTTGAAAGAAAGGGCCCCACTCTACCAAGGGATATCCAAGGATTTCTGTTGCCTAATTGATCAATCCCCGAAAGTAATGAAGACATTGTTGAAAGGCATGGGAGATGTCACTTTTGTGGTGGTATAAAAATAACAAAACTACTGTGACCTACAATAGAAGCAAACAATTTGTTTACAAGCAACACTGTCATAACATTGTTACATGTTTGTAGAGTTTCTCCAGAGGAAGAAAGTGTGTGATCCTTGATAAATATTCAGGGTTGTCTTTTTTTATTTTTAATTGGCTGTTCTGTTCTTTATTATGATATATGTATAGCATTTTCATTTCTATTGATTAAGCATTGTTGTAAATCTTGCTTTAATAATGGCCCATAATCCCAGTGTAGTCTGTATTGGAATTTATTTATAATTTATTAGTAATCTAAAGCTGAGGAAACATTCCTGAAACTGTCTGTCAGTATTCTGCAATCACTTTAATTTGCCAATGCGCATTTTCATGTATTTCATCTTATGTATTTGAATATAGATTCCTTAAATACTGACATTAAGAATGATCTTAGTTATTGTTTATAACCCCGTATATTAATTCTATCAGAAAACTACACAGTTTGCCTGTTAAATGGTATTTTAAGTTAGGCAGCACTGACTGTGCCTGTTGACGTAATTATTGACAGCGCACCTTTATGACTAAAGCACTCCAAAAACTAAAAAAATGTGATTCAAGATTATAAACTCCTTCAATAGAAAAGAAGATAATTTATCAGTTTTTATTGATTTCTAAAGTGCATATGATTCTATATGCAGAACAAAACTACTAAAGAAAGTAAAAAAAATAGGGATATAAGGTCCAATGTTTTCATGGCTATGTCATTTCCTAACACAACGCTTTATTGCAACCAGATATGGAAGAAATATATCTAAATACAAACAAGTACACCGTGGCTTACCACAAGGCGCAGTGCTCAGCACAACACTTTTTAATATATTTATTAACGATCTGCCACAACAAATACAAGAATCAGGTGTGAAGTGTGCACTATTTGGTTATGACTTAGTAATGTGGACTTCAAAACCAAAAAGCAAAAGTACAGAACTAGAAAAAACCGTGCAACAATCCTTAACCAACTTACAGAGGTGGACCAAAGAAAGTTTAATGACTGTTAATACAACAAAATCAAACTACCAAATCTTTTCACTAAGAAAAAAACCATTACAAATAAAACTGAATTTTGAGGGTCAACAATTACCAGAAGCAAAGGAAGCAAAGTATTTAGGAGTTACATTTGATACCAAACTTACATGGACCAAACAAATAGAAAATGTAATACAAAGAGCAGAGAGGCGCCTTTCACTGTTAAAACATTCAACAGGAATGAAGTGGGATGTTCCAGAGCAACTCTTAACACAACATACAATGTATATATAAAGCCATTATTTACTTACTGCAGCGAAGTTCTTGTGACAGCAAACACAAAAAAAATTCAAATCTTTCATAACCAAAGTCTGAGATTAATTACAGGTGCTATCAAAACCACACCAATAGCAGCTATGGAAATACTAACCAACTAATACCCCATTGAATATGAAATAGAAAAAGCGGCTCTTATTCAACACGAAAAGTTGATCAGACTCCCATTCAATACATGGCACAAGAGAAATTTTACACATACACTAACGACTCAGGAGAGCTTTCTTTCCAAAATTCAAGACATCAAGAAAAATGTACACCTTCCTAATTCAAAGGAAAACTTCATATCTAAAGTCAATCCGACACATACATTAGACATCACATATTATTTACACCTGACAGAAGAAGTTAAGAAAAGTGACACTCCAACTAGTGTTCTAAAATTATTGGCATTAGAGACAATCCATACTAGATTTCCAGAACATGAATGGCTCCATATTTATACTGATGGATCATTGATATCAAACCAAGATGGAGCAGGTGCTGGAGTCACATGTCACCTCTTTTCCTATTACAAATCTTTAAGTTATGGAACTACAATCTTTGATGGAGAAATTGAAGCAATTCGAATGGCCCTACAAAATCCATTGTACAGAATTTCACATTTTCAGCAAGTAGTTATTCTCTCAGATTCCAGGGCAGCAATTATAGCAATTACTTCCAAGTTGTCACCAAAAAACCAAACAATTATAGAATGTTGGAAAATCCTTACCCATCTAACAGCACTTCAAAAACACCTAGTCTTCCAATGGATACCAGCTCACTGTGAACTGAGTGGTAATGAGAAAGCTGATTTTCTTGCAAAAAAGGGTACCGGCGGTGTACAAAAATCTATAGTTAATCTACCATTTTATGCAGCTAAAAGATTAGTCAACTCTGAATTCCAAAAAAATTATTGCAAAATATGACTATGAAAAATCAAAGAATAAAAGATGGGAACTACCAAACATTCAAACAGTAATTCCTGAGTATCCTCAAAAAACAGCAGTTGCAACCTTCAGGTTGATTACAGGACATGATTGTCTGGCAAAACATTTAAACAGAATTAGAAGACATTCTTCACCACTCTGTCCTCTATGTGATCTGCAAGAGGAAATGGATCGAGACCACCTTCAAATATGCCCGTCCACTTCTAGTGCCCCATCCATCAGTGAAAAATATTGGAGAGCAAGAGGATTAATGACTTCATTGTCAGAAATCCAGCATTAGCTAACAACAACAACATCTGCATGACTCAGTTGGTTACTGATCCCAAGGTACTGGGTTCAGATCCAGCCCACACCATTGTGGGTACAGAAGGTATTACACTACACCTGCATGACTCAGTTGGTTACTGATCCCAAGGTACTGGGTTCAGATCCAGCCCACACCACTGTGGGTACAGAAGGTATTACGCTACATCTGCATGACTCAGTTGGTTACTGATCCCAGGGTACTGGGTTCAGATCCAGCCCACACCACTGTGCTTAAAAGCAGCAGACCTACGGCAGTGGATTTTCTGGCATGTAAAAGGAGCTCTGTGGGATAAAATTCCGGCACATGGATGTCGCTGATATGTCCCTGGCAATTGACCTCATTACTGACAAAATGTTTCATTCCAGCCAAAAATGTTATATTGAGATATCACCAAAAAACATACTTTAAAAACCTTGAATCCAAAAAGTCAGTTTTAAAAAAAGTCTGTGTATATATGTGTGTGTATGAGTGTGTGTGTGTTTTATTTTTTTTTTTTTTTAAATTTATTTATACTGCATGCTCGGCCGCCTCCGTAGCGCAGCTGGCAGCGCGCTTGCCTGTAGCGCGGAGGACCCGGGTTCGATCCCCGGTACCAGCATGGGGATTTTATCCCCTCTGGGAGGTCTGGCACGGGGTGCACTCAGCCTCGTTAGGTCCCGGGGGGACCAATTGAGGAGCTACTTGATGGAGAAGTTGGGGCCCCAGGTCGAGAAGACCGCATAACTGGCCGGGAGGGCTTGGGACGCTGACCACGTCCCACCCTCCAGTACTGCACCTCACCAATGACGCCTGTAGGGGGCAGAGGTGGGGGACGCAGCGGCTGGGTGGTAGGCCTTGGCCCTTCGTGGGCTGTCGCGCAGGGTTTACGTTACGTTACGTTACGTTACGTTACGTTTACGTATACTCCATGCTCTGTTACATATTAACACTACATGGGCCCTAATGACCTAGTTGTCGACGGGCCCGTAAACCCCACTACTCTCTATTAACACTACATGCAATTCTATAAATTACACAGTATTCAGCTTTTCAATTTAACAATGTTTTCCTCAAAATTTATAACTTTTCAAAGTCTATGTTGTTTACAAAGTTCAAAAATTCCTCTCTGTAGTTCATGACAAGAACATTATAGTTTACTGGCCACTGTCCACCTCTTTGTTTAATGTTTAGTGTAAGTTGTTGTCTTTCACTTGTCAGTAGAGTACACTCACATATTAAGTGGTTCACTGTCTGGTCTGCTTGATCAGTTGATCACACTTGCATATGGCACTTTCCAAAATGTTGAACCTGTTGAGGTACGCCCTTGTTTTCCCATGCCCAGTTAAGATGGCTGAAATCTGTCCGCTTAATGGGATCTTCTTTTTTAAGCATTCTTTCACTGAAGGGAAAAACATTTTGGTGATCGTTTCTTTGGTAGGTTATCCCATATGTGTTGCCATCTACGTAATCCTCTTTCCTTGGCTTCCTTGGTGATATGGGTTTTTGGGATCTTATTGTAAATAAGCTTTCTGTTAATTAAGGAAATTGAAGCTATTAACAGTGAAGCAACAGGATTCTAAAGTGGGAACAAGTTGGAGACTGAAGGCTTCACTTATCTTAGTGGTGTTGCGGGTTGTTTTTCCAGGCACTGGCTCGGGTTTCGAGTTGGCTCCAACTCGTTCTCAAAGCTATACAAACAAATTCGTTACCAAAGCTATAATCCTTCATTTTTCTCTGAAAACAAAAAACATAGATACTGATGTTTATTTTAATTACCAATCTCTGAAAACAAAAATTTATAAATACAATCTATAGAAAGTAATTCAAAGTTCATAACACGGTTCCTGTTTCTTAAAATAAAATTTTTTTCCCAAACCATTAAATCTATAGGTCCACTTAATTGTTTTAATAATTTAACTTCTGGATTAATTTCATGATTAAATGACCAAAAATGATCTGCCACAACTGATTTATCAGTTTGTTTATATTTAATATTTCTAAAATGCTCTTTTATTCTGATTTCTAAATGACGTTTAGTTTTACCAATATAAATCTTCTCACAATCTAAGCAACTAAATTGATAAATGCCAGATTTTTTATAATTTGGAACTTTAACCTTTTTAGAAAAATTTAGTTAATTTTGTATATTAAATTTATTTTGAGGGACCAAATTTATTCCATATTCTTTAGAAATCTTTGTAAATTTTTTATTGGCCCATGGATGGTAAGTAAACTTTTTAAAAATACAATTATCTTTTATTTTTTGAGGGTAGAAACTTCTTTAACAGCTTTTTGATACTTAAATTTTTCTATCTTTTTATGTATAGCTTTGAGAGTGGGTTGGAGTCGGCTCGAGGCTCGAGTCAGTGTTTAGGGGGGTGACTTGCAGCATTGCTGGGATGAGTGGGGTTTTTGGTTTCTGATTTGTTCTTGCTTTGGAACCTTTCTGTTGTCTTCTTGCACAGCTTTCTTTGCTAATTTGTCTGCTAGTTCGTTTACCCATTTTATGTGTATTCTCCAACCATTTCCCTGCAGTTGCTTAATCTTAGCCTGTATTTCTTCTATTATTCTGTTCCAGATTTGGCTAGTCTTGAGAAGATCTACTGTAATCTGACTGTTGGTGTACATTACACATAATTGCTCTCCTACATTGAGTTCATTGTTCTCTTCCGATCCCGATGCTATTAGGGTTCCCAAGGGCTAGGGAGTCTTTATTTTTCCAACCTCTCCATTTCTCTAATTTCTCTATAAAATCTTAACCCCTAACATGCTGACCTGTCATGGCATGTAATACGTCCTCTGATTGGTAATCAGAGGATATGGTCGGTGAATTTATTTTGATAACTCTCCCGGTCAGGTCGGTGAGACCCGTAAACCAACGACAGGTGTGGTCCTCCAGACATTCTGGGGGTTGTGAGAGAGCAATGTGACTGCCAAAACATAAAAATATGGTGCTCTCTAAAAAGCGGTTACTATTACTGCTATTGCTCTCTTCAATATCATCAGTGAAAAATATTGGAGAGCAAGAGGATTAATGACTTCATTGTCAGAAATCCAGCATTAGCTAACAACAACAGATTATAAACTCTGCTAGAGACCAAACCAAATGTATAACATTACTAGTTCTTCAGTTATCACTGTTTTAAGAAATTAGTGAATAAAATACTTAAGTGTGACTGCTTTTGGATTAAACATTTTTGAATGATTGAAAATAACTGTCCAGTATATATGAATAGACCTTAGAAACAATTTAAAAATAATCCCTAAATATTCATATTTTAGAAGTATATGAGTCGGCCTACAGTTTCACATAAACTTACCTTTATCCGGACACATTTCAAAGACAAGTGGCTTCATTGTCAATGGTTCCTCAACTGGCAATTGAAGAGGAAACATCTGTTGTGGTTGTGACTGTGCTGCTGTCTGAGTTGTTGTATATAAACTTCAGTGTGTTGTCTGCTTGTGGTATTTCAAAATTCATGGCTATGTGAACATTCCTCATTATATGTATTTCCTCCCAAATTATCAGTTCAGCTGTTGTTTCTTAATAATTTTATATCCTGTTATATGGTGTGCTGAATTGAGCAGAAGTGATGACCTACAGCTGATTTGTCGATTTGTTTGAATTTTATGTTTCTAACATGTTCCTTAAGTTTTGTTTTTAGATTCCTCTTAGTTTGGCCAATGTATATTTTTGGGCAATCTTCACATTTTGTTTGATAAACACCTGATTTTGAGGTGGTTAAGCAGTTTTAGGGCATCTTCTGGAACCTTCTTTGGTATGATGGCAAAGACATCATCTACATATCAAATCCAAATCTAGAATATGTGTGGAAAGGCTTTCTTTACTTGTACTTCCAAGTCATTCTTGAACAAATCAGCCAATAATGGTGATAAAGGGCTTCCCATTGCAAGTCCTAAGGTCTGTAAACATTGCCAGTGAACGTTAAGAATGTTTGTTCCATCCATAAGCTTATTAGTTGGCCAAGTTCTTCTGTTGTCCATTTGGGTACTTTGATTGGTTCTAACCAGTTCTTGAGGAGTCTTGGTATTTCTTGGGATGCTGGTGAACATAGCAGTTATGTCAAGTGATATTAGTATTTCTTCTGATTTTAACTTATAGTTTTTAATCTTTATGACTAGCTTTCAAATTTTATTGAAGGAGTTAGTATGTTTATAAGCCATACAGACAATTGATAGGTTGGTACATCTTTGTTAGTTATTATTGGTCTCATGCTGTCATCTTGTTCTAATGTTCTATAATAACTGACATTAAAAAAGCCCAAAAAGCATTTGACTAGTTCACCATTGGCCTCTACTAGCCTGACAACTATGGAACACTGAGATTTTTGTGTGATATCTGTAGTGTCACCAGTTTGAACTGAAAAAAGTCGCTGCTGCATATTTCCAACTTGATATAACCAACAATGTACTCCAAAATACAGTCAATAATCCCATTCTGTACTACTCATATTTTCAAATCCCCAGTGAAGATGCTTTTCATTTTATTGTAGTGAGTCTGAATCTTTAATGGACTTGTCAAAATTAATAAAGACAACAGTTCTTCGAAATTTCCCCTTTCATAATGACCATGAAAAGCAAGCTCTTCTCTGGCCAAATGCATTACTGCATTGATTACACCTTAAAAACTACTTGGTTTAGTCTTAATATTTTCATTATGCTGAGTAATATACAATCGGTTGTTTTCCTTCAGAGCATCAGCAATGGTGTTTTGATTCTTTTCCACTTGCTTCAATTGGAGTGTGCACTTGAGATGTTCAGTAGAGTGCGAATGTTTATGTAATGACTAACTGATGTCTAAAATGTCAGAAATACCAGCAGTCTTCCACACTGTCTATTTTGCACCAAGTAATAAGCAAGGCTATATAATAACTACCGCACAGCCACTCATATCCACTGCACCATGAAACTTTAAAGTGCTTTTTGTAACATTTCACATCTTTTTGTTCCACTTTTTGTGCCAATAAATTAATAGGAGTTGGTCTTCTTGTTAATAGCACATCCCTTTTATCATAATCAGTCCACCGCAAAAATGGTGTATGTAATATATTACACACTATAATTTTGCATATTCATTTATCCACTAACTTTAACTAAACAAAACAATAGGAAGTTAGTTGCAGTGAAGCTAACTTCAGTAAAATAAATGAACACAATGGGCAACTAGAGAACACAACTATTTTAGGCATGTTTTTACACTGTTTGGTTCAGCACAACTTGTTCGGGATGGCAGAAACAACTTGGCTTGCATTTCACAAGGGCAATACACTGACAGACTAGTCTCTACAAGGGGCTGTGGTCTGCTAAATTCCTGTATTGATAGCTGCACATTACCCTTGAAGCAGGCTTACTTGGCAACACATGGAACCTTAAATTCTGTTTTGTTGACATGGCAACCGGGTATAAACATGCAGATACATCTTCCTTTCATAGAAGTTTGAAAACAGTGTTGTAGTAATTAATTTAATTTAAAAGGTGAGTTAATTAATAACACTGAACAACACTTAAAACATATTTTTCCAGGACGCATTTCGAAGGTTAACTTTCCTCCATTATCAACCGGACAATAACTGGGTTTCCATGGTGTTTCATGGTGCAGATGGTGATGCTTCTTCTGGTGTTTCTTCTGGTGGCGGTTCAATGAACTTACTGAAAATGTCTCTCTGAGGAATGTCGAAATTAAATACTCGGTTTCTATTTTTTAAACAGAGTGTTTAATTTCGACATTCCTCAGAGAGACATTTTCAGTGGGTTCATTGAACCGCCACCAGAAGAAACACCAGAAGAAGCATCACCATCTGCACCATGAAACACCATGGAAACCCAGTTATTGTCCAGTTGATAATGGAGGAAAGTTAACCATCGAAACTCATCCCGGAAAAATATGTTGTAAGTGTTGTTCAGTGTTATTAATTAACTCACCTTTTAAATTAAAAAAATGCAGATACATATTCAGCTGAGAGAAATAGCTCCACCTTTTGTCCCCCTCTTCATGGCTAAAGTGCCAGCCAGATGGCACATAGCTTCCCCTTACCCTCACAGATACATTTCTGACTGGTTGTTTGGATATTTGAGCGTACAACAAATTAAGCATCTTACAACTAAAAATGGTGAAGTGGAGCTTAACTAGCTTCACCTATATAGCTGCCACTGAGAGCTAGATGAAGTTCTATAACAAACCTTTAAATAGTAGAAAAGGTGAAACAAAATATCATATAGGAAGTTCTCACAGTTTTGAAAGGTGATCTGAAGCATCTGAATAACAGTACAACCAGATATGTTTAAATGCATTAGTAAACATTTTAGAATTTGTTGCCATAATGAATGTTCCTATTTTATACTTTGTTCAGAATCTCTTGAGACAGTGGAAGGGGGAGATAAGGACATTGCGTGGCTGGCAGATATATAGGAACCAAAACAACCAGGGCAGAGCTGCAAGGTTTATGCAGTCATTCTGACATGAGTAGTGGCACACAACAGAGATTGCACAAAACTCTTAAACCTGTAAAAACATGTGGTGGCCGTGGGAAGCAGGTAATGCATCTGTTATTTATAAAGCAAATTTCTCGCCTATAGGACGTGGAAAACCAGTACATAACCAGACGGCACAAATTATTCAAAATGTGTACAATTACTTTAAACAAGGGGACAAAAAGTGACCCACCGATTGCATATACTGTGGCTGCAACTGATGTTCCTATAAGTACAGTAATAAGAACCATTAAACTAGATAATTATTCAGAACTATATAACTCCAACAAAGATGAAAGCTGATGAAATAATCGTTTGTGAGTTTTATAAGATTGATGGCTTCTTCATCATCTTCAGAGGATGAGGAGGAAGAAGAAGAAAAAGAAACTATAAGACCCTAAGATTGAATAAATTCCATTGTACATATCTATGTCAATGTAAATAATGTTTCGTTATTCCACTTGTATTTCCTTCTTTCATTCTTCTTGTGGGGTTCATATATAGTACCAACTGTGTTGACAGTTATGAGAAAGGACTAAAAGTAATGTAGTCCAAGTAAATACAATCTTGTACTCCAGTTTTGTTGGTATTAAATGCATTTATCATCCCAGTGTGAGCATAAGCTGGTAAAGCAATCACAATCAAGTGAATAAACAGGCAAATAAATAAAGTATAAACATGTAAACAATGTAACAGAAGTCTGAAAGGAATGCAAATATTGCAACAGTGCATTTTGCTATCGCAGTGTGCCAGCATGCGTAAGTGAACCTGCTGCCTACCTGCCCCTCCCATTGTCTCAAAAGACTCTGAACAAAGTATAAGTCCAATTATACATAAATGTAATTGAAGTATGTTGAATATGGTGAATGAATAATACAGTTGACTTGCCAGGAGTTACCCCTCTGATGACCAGCCTGCCTACCAACTGCCTTTTCAAAGAGTCCCAGTACATAAACTCTGAAAGATAATGAGTAATTTCAGCTTAATATGAACTCTGATAAAATTTAAATTTACAGAATATGTATGCTTCATTGTGAATAATTTTTGTATGGAAACTTCTATACTTAACGTTTTGTTTGTCCAAACCAGGATTATTCAGAATGGAGAACATAGATTATACATCTGCTCAAATACTAACTGCAAGACAGCTGAAAGCTCATCATGGAAATTATACTCTAACAATTGAAGCACGAGATATGGGAGTACCATCTAATGCAGCTACTATGGAAATGAGGATTTGTGTTACAGACTTCAATGACAATGCTCCCCGGTTTATAAGTCCACAGCATAATACCACTGTACGAGTACCAGAGGTTTGTGTTATTTCTTTAAGTCTTTCTTTTTTTCTTTCATTCTTTCTCTCTTCCTTCATCTCTCCCTGTCGGTCTGGGTGGCTCAGTTGGTTAGACGCTGGCCTACTGATCCCAAGGTCGCGGGTTCAAATCCGGCCCAGACCGATGGTTTTTAAGTGTGCTTAAAAACGACAGCTCCATGTCAGTAGATTTACTGGCATGTTAAAGAACTCCTGCGGGACAAAATTCCGGCACACCGGCGACGCTGATGTGATCCTGGCAATTGACAGCGTCGTTAAAGAACAAAAATAATTTTTAATTTTCATCTCTCCCTCCCTGCCTTCCTCCCTGCCTACCTCCCTGCCTTTCTCCCTTCCTCCTTCACTCTTTCCCTGCCTCCCTTCTTCACTCTTTCACTCCTTCACTCCTTCCTTTCCTCCCTTCCTTTGTTTATTTGATAGGGCTTTGATAACATACTAAATTTATAATATTGTAGAGAATAATATTTCCAGTGGCGGCTGGTGTATAAGAGCACGAGAGCACATGAACATCCTCACTTTTGACACCTTGTGGCATTATTGCTTAATTTTAGTTTAAGTGCTATTGAACACTATACCAATGCAGTAGTCTAAAACATACAGCATTTAAATCTATCATGCTATTCCCCTAATTGGATGAAGTTTGGCATCATGGTCACTAGCACATTTCAAGTTGTGTACACTTTAGGAGCCTTTTGCACATGCATAGCTGGCATTACATCATTGTCTTATGGGCCAAAATAGTCACTGATATGCACACTTGTTGGCGTGAACCTTACTGCTATCTTGTATCTCTATCTTGCATTAATGTCACTAGGTGGCAGCACACGATGGCAGACATTACTGGACATGATTAGGTGACATCTCATTCAATGGAACCCATGTTTACTTTTCTGTTTGGCATAAATCTCACTAGGTGGATGCACACTGATCAGATATGCCAATTCATTCAGCAAAATTTAGCTGATATGAGTAAAAGCTATGACTATGCAAATAGAAAAACTATTTTGTGGGCTTGTGGTTGAGTTATAGTATATTCAACTATGATTGTATTATACAGACTTCGTTTTGTATCCCTAACAGGAGATTGCACCTATTAAGTGGGCTTTCTCTTACCCATAGTCAAGTTACCATGTTGATAAACACTTATATCGCTATTTGAGTTTAACCACCTCTACAACTGGCAGTTTGAAGGTAATTGTTTAGATGTGTGGTTAATAAAAAGAGAGATTCGGTATTCAGGTGCAGTGTCAACATGAAGTCTATTGGAGCTATTTTAAGTGCCAACAGAAAATTAAACTATCAGGATAAGTTAGCTGCAAAAGAATTAGGGTCTCCTTTCATAAGAAGAAATTATGCTGTTTTCCTGCTTCAGAAGATGAGATTTGGTGAGTGATAACAAACTAGTAGCATTGTGATAAACCTAAATTAATAAGTCTTTGACTAGGGGCATAGGATGCAGATGCTAGGCACTAATCAAACATGTACCAGGATGTGGATGATAGAAACAAGACTTGATAAACATAACATAATTTACTTACTTGAAATATATTCTTCTTACAGTTGTATAATCTTACATTCTACTTTCCTTACATCATGTTTCTGATACCTTGGATCACAGGCAGAGATGTGGTGTAACTTCAACTAAGTATTGCCATACTTCCCCACCACCCCCCTGTGGCCGTGCTGTAGCCGAGTGGTTAGTAGACCATTTGCTTCCCACCAAAGCGACCCGGGGTTCGATCCCAGGTAACCACATGCGAGATTTGCAGTGGATGAAGCAACACGAGGGTGGGTTTCTTCCAGGTCCTCCAGTTTCTCCCAACATCTCATTCCACCGGTGCTCCATCTTCATTCATGCATCATCAGTGTCATTGCCTATGGTGCCGTATGTAGTAAAAGCAAGCTAAAAAAAAAAACTCTGCCTGCCGAGGCAGGACAGCATGATACCTAACCCATCTTCACTGTTCAACCGCCAGAAGCGAAGAGAGAGACCAAGTTCCGCCGTCACTACCGTTACTGTTATTATTAGTAAGATGATTATGATGATTAGTATGATTAGTGTGATTATTATGATTATTAGTATGATTATTTAGTATTAGTGTTGGTAGTATTATGATGCGAAAATTAAGCTGTTGGTTCACGTTGGATCGCCATTTGTAGCGGAATATATGATGGTCACGTTGTGTCGCCCTTTGATGCGAATTGATGTTGTTCGCTCCGGCTCGTTCAGCATGAAATCTCTTTAATCCCGGGTATGCGTAGGTATGTTTATAGATTACCCCAGAAGAACTTTTGTATATTATTTATTTTTTTACTCTCTGACACTTTCGGGAGTTATGCCGACTTTCGCTACATAGAGATACTCGCAGAGCAATCGCACTCACGTGTGTACACCACAACATCCACCACCGGTCTGGGGCGAGTGAACACGCTTTCTGGTGTACCCACGCTAGGAAAACGTTCTCTCCAATTTTAAATGTCATGACGTCATCCAAAAGAAAGCCTCGTATCCAAAATGCTATTTCATTCCTTTTCCCAATTTAGAAATGTCCCTTTCTATTATAACATGTTCTTTTTTGAATTCCAAATATATAGTTACCTTTTTATGATTAAACGATGTTTTCTTTATATTCTATTAAACATATCGCGCGACTTTTAAGATTGGCAGACCTGAATTTTGACCGTGAATTTAAACTATGTGGTATGACGTCATGACTCGTTAATTTCAAACCAATAATGCATTTATCCTACAAATTTAACGACTATTATTTACTCATATCTTGCTCACCTTACAACACTTCCTACTCTATCTACCTATGTTATTACTCAACACTTATCGCAAATCTCACATCCGGCAATTAAATTAAAACGTATCTTTATCAAGCCCATTCGATTTGAAATCTAAATTTCGGTATCAAATGCCCCCATTTATGTTATTTTATTATTTCATAATAAAATAATGTAAATGTCTTGCCCGAAAGAAAAATTAAAAATTACTCCTGTATTTTGAATAATCGGCAACACTCCCATTATATACAATTTTCAATTACACTGTTTTGAAATTGGTTACTAACATATCTTCTCATTAATCTTTATAACATGACAAACAATTATACACTTGACTTAACATTAATCCTTAAATACTAATTACAATATGTTATGGTTTCTTCTGTGAAACTTTTATATAAAGGTTAAATTTCAAGAGTCTTTCTTTATACTTCCTTCTTTTAGTTCATGTTTGCTCACTTCGCTCTCACTATCACTTGCACTGTGATTTTGCACTTTTGTTATTGTAACACATATCTTTACTAGATCCTTTAAGCACTAAAATGTACATATATTTATATAAATCCATTACACTCTTCAGATAAGTTCTTTCTTTGTCTTGCTGTGATAACTATCTATACATCTAAATATTTTAACAAATGTTTACAAATTAAATATTCTGTTTTCTCTCTATGCGGAGATGAACATTTTAACAATCTTTCTAAAGCTGTTATTGTAAGCTCTATACAATATATTCTTAAGCTCTTTGTAGTATATAGCAATTCACATTCTGCATTTGTCATGAATACGTAAGTACCTGACCAATATATGGTTTTCAAGTAAGCTAACATTTAAATTTTATCTCAAAGCTGATTGGGCGCCAATAGAACAAATGACACTTCGAATTTTACATGAAATCAAAGTTCCAAGGAACTACACGGTTTCTTGTATGGTCGAAGGAGTTGTTTATGCCACCTTCCCAGACATTTTTCATTTTTAACATCTTTTACTTCATAGGTATGATAACCAAATTTTGATATAATTTCTGCAGGACCTTTATATAACAATTCCATCCTTTTGTTCCTACCTCGCAATGCACTTGATAACTTATGGTCTTTAACTAGTACCCAATCGCCTATCTTAGGTTCCCATTTATGTTTTCTACTCTTTTTCTTTAATTTTCGCTTCTCTGCCTTTTTCTTGATTCGTTCAAAAGCAATTTTTGCTCTTTCTTCTTCACTTAACTCAATGTCATTTATTTTGAGTATTTTTGGTACCCCGATCAATATTGGTTCTGGTTCAATTCCTAACATTAATTTTATTGGTGCAAACCCAGTAGTTACATTAATGGTGTGATTAATAATCTTTTCTATCAATGGACAATATTTCACCCAATCCTTGTGAATATGATGTGTAAGTACACGTAAATAAATTCCTAGATCTCGGAGGACACGTTCTGTTGGATTCCCTGATGGAAAGTATGATAATTTAGTTTTCTCGCGTCTAATGTCACCCTAATCTTTCCATTGGCCTTATTTACAATACATAGGGGATTCACAAATTCTGAATTCGAAATCTCAATAACCTCATCTTCTAACATTGACTTTATAACTGCATCTACCTCTTCTCTTATTGTACTAGGGATAGCTCTCGCTTTATGTGTAAAAGGTTTGAGGGGTATCATCTCAAACGAATGAGTATAAATATTACATTTACCAGGTTTCTAAGAGAATACTTCTTTGTTTCGGATTAATATTTTAAACAGTTTATCCCTCTGTTGTTCATTTAGTTGATCAGCCTGAGTTACCTTTTCCCTCAACAATTCTTCTAAGTCTTCACTACTCTCCCTATCATAGTACCTAGTTGCGTCAGAAAACCTCAAATTGTCTATGAAATCATTTTTATCCCATTCTACATTTTCTTTATTATCGACACTGTACTCCTTGACATTTACTTCAGTTAATTCCATAGCTCCTACTTTAACATATTCTACAAAGAATGTATCACCTTGGATTTCTTCTTCCTCTTTTTCTCTTACAATAGTTTCTGAACTACTATCTTCCACAAATGGCACTATAATGGTCTCATCTTCAACTTTCATTTCTACAATCATGTTTTTAAAATTCACCACAGCTTCCCAGGCATAAAGACAATACAACCTATTATAATATCTGTCACAAGTCTTCCTACAATCAGAAATAAAATTCCTAGTATTCTCCCATTTATTTCAATATTTATCATTGCTTGAAATTTTACTCTCTCCTTTCGTTTTCCCACAGCTAGCGAGCAATATATCCCATTAACTGGTAAAGACATTACTTTAAAACCACTACTTTGTAAATTATCATAAAAATTTTGTGAGCATACTGTGCTATTTGATCCCGTATCTATAATTGCATTGTATTGTTTTCCATTTACTCCAATTTTGATTTTAGGTGGATTTCCTACTTTTTCGTTTTCGTCGATTCTATTTTTCCATTCTCTTTTGTTTTGTATCATCATTTGCCTTCCAGGACTATTTATTTCCGAGTACTTATCACAATCATTACTAGGATACCCAGTTCTCACTGAAGGCGCGTTTGACCGGGTCTGGCGTTTCCCTGATTTTTAGGTACGGCTCCTGTACAATTTCCCAAATTGTTACTTCTGTTTTCCTGCATTAAATCGGGGTTACTTCCTACCATGTTTTTGACCGTGTTAATGGCCTCAACCATTTCAGCATTTTCAGGGGAATCTCGTCCATTATAACATCTTTCTCCCTGTCTTGGTGACCTCGGTCTAAACTCATTATCTCTGTTTGTCCAATACCCATCATTTGAATTTCTACTATGTCCAAAATAACGTCCCCGTCTACCTCGATCAAATCTATTTGTATTCATATAATTCACCCTTATATTTCTTCCCCTTAGATTACCATTTCTATTTTGGTGATGCCCTTCCTGGTTACATCTACCTTGATTTTCCCACCGGAATGATTCCATCCTTGGTACTGGTCCTTTATATCTTTCCCTAACCTCACTTCTATTCTGATAATACTGTGCCCCTTGCCCGAAAGAATTTACAGTTTCTTTTTCTTGATATTTATTTCCAAATGCGTGTTTTGGCTTATTGACTTCTAAGGCTGATAATAATTCGATCATAGCTGCAATGCTACCGGGTCGGGCTATGATTAGGTAGTGTTGAAGCGTTTCAGGAAAATGTGGAGTAACTATATTTATTAGATCTTTTTCATCTATGGGAGGATCCAACATCTTCGATTTTCTCGCTATTCTCATAAAATAGTTGACCATCGATTCCTCCGATCTAGGATTAAACTTTCCATTGCTTAATTCGACTCTAATATTAGCCTGCCTACTAGCCCCCCAATATCTGGTTAAAAAGATGTTCCTAAAGGTCCCATAATCATTATTGCTACCCATAGAAAGGCCTAGCCAGTTGGCAGCATTACCCTTTAGGCATTTTCTTACTATCACCATCTTGTACTCCTCCGGTATACGTTTCACCGTAAAGTAATCTTGTAACCCTTCTATAAAGGCTTTCGGATCATCTGAATCTTCATTTTCAAAAACTGGAGGTGTCATTTCATTTAAGATATGGTTAGGCCAATGTAAATTTGAATTGTCACTTGTCCCTGAACTATTTCTGAGATCAGAATGGGAATTACTGTTACCCCTATTTTGCATCGAAATGTCAGCTGATACACCTGGTATTGCCTCGTTTCTTGCAGCTTCATTATTAAGATTGTTGTGATTACATGCATTTTCATTTAATTTCAAATTTTCTAAGGCCTCTTTTACCTGAGTAATTTCTGTTACTACCCCTTTTATTTGGTCTGTAACATCCTCCAAATTTCTAGCCTGCCTTTCACTTTCTACATTAGATCTTTCCATTCTAACTTTACACCCGTGTAACTCTTCTCTAATTTCTTCCCTGTCTTTATCTAACCTTTGTACTACCTCATCCCTTTGTTGGTCTAATCTTTGTGTTACTCTTTCCCTTTCTTTATCTAATTTTTCACTCACTTGTTGACCTAATTTCTTTTCAGAATTCTTTACTTCTTGCCTTATTGTCTCTAATTCTCCCTTAACCTGTTTTCTATTTTCTTTTACTTCACTACTAACTTTATTAATTTCCTCCCTAACTTCTTCCCTAAAGGTTTCTAAAGCTCTCTTCTGATTTTCCAATTGCATTCCCAATTCCTGTTGTCCCTTCTCTAATTTCTGTCCTAACTCTATATTAGTTTCATCTATCTTTTGACTTAACTCTGTACTCATCTTTTTCACTGTTCTTAATTCTTTACTAGTTTCATCTATCTTTTGACTTAACTCTGTACTCATCTTTTTCATTATCTTTCGAAACATATTCTCTATTTCTGACATAATCGCTGGCCTATCTGAATTACTACCAAACATTTCTGAGCTACCTCTAGGTGTTTCTCTAATGTTCTGATCTTCTACTTCTTGGCATATTCTGCTACCGATTATATTTTGATTATATTCTTCCATCCTAACTACACTTTTCTCAATTTCCGGACTCTCAAAACCTAGAAAATCGCTATCACTGTCTTCCATTTCTAAGCTATTTGCAGGTGTTTTTCTACTCACCAATATTTCACAATTTTCACTATTATGATTTTTTTTTTTTTTTTTAACTGCACTTAAACTTATTCACTACACGTTTCACACGATGTTGACACGCTGGGCACCTTCTTGTTTGCTGGTTCGATGCTGGCTTGGTCGTCGTCCTTATTAATCACTGGTTCAATGCTGGTCTAGTTCATTCTTGGGGTTGGTCTATTCTCTCGACGCCACACGTTGGGTCGCCATTTGATGCGAAAATTAAGCTGTTGGTTCACGTTGGATCGCCATTTGTAGCGGAATATATGATGGTCATGTTGTGTCGCCCTTTGATGCGAATTGATGTTGTTCGCTCCGGCTCGTTCAGCATGAAATCTCTTTAATCCCGGGTATGCGTAGGTATGTTTATAGATTACCCCAGAAGAACTTTTGTATATTATTTATTTTTTTACTCTCTGACACTTTCGGGAGTTATGCCGACTTTCGCTACATAGAGATACTCGCAGAGCAATCGCACTCACGTGTGTACACCACAACATCCACCACCGGTCTGGGGCGAGTGAACACGCTTTCTGGCGTACCCACGCTAGGAAAACATTCTCTCCAATTTTAAATGTCATGACGTCATCCAAAAGAAAGCCTCATATCCAAAATGCTATTTCATTCCTTTTCCCAATTTAGAAATGTCCCTTTCTATTATAACATGTTCTTTTTTGAATTCCAAATATATAGTTACCTTTTTATGATTAAACGATGTTTTCTTTATATTCTATTAAACATATCGCGCGACTTTTAAGATTGGCAGACCTGAATTTTGACCGTGAATTTAAACTATGTGGTATGACGTCATGACTCGTTAATTTCAAACCAATAATGCATTTATCCTACAAATTTAACGACTATTATTTACTCATATCTTGCTCACCTTACAACACTTCCTACTCTATTATCTACCTATGTTATTACTCAACACTTATCGCAAATCTCACATCCGGCAATTAAATTAAAACGTATCTTTATCAAGCCCATTCGATTTGAAATCTAAATTTCGGTATCAATTATTAGTATTGGGAATGGCTACATTTGTATCAATTTTTATAATCATATCTATTATATAGCATACTATTATAAAGCATACTATTTTTCATTATCAGGGCTATCTAAATCTAAAATTTGTGAACACCCAAACGGTATACTCACAAGCCGCCACTGAATATTTTCATACGGATTTGTTGCCTAAAAGCATTTACAGAACTACCCAATACAGCTTTGAATGTCTTACTAGCAGAATTTTCTAGGTGGTGTTTCAATCTATATGTTCTGCTTACTATTACTGCTATAATTTACTTGTAATATGATAAAGGACTGTTATGTTTCTTGTTTTATTTCATAAAAATATGTATAGGTGCATCACCTTTTATATTACCTTTCTGAATTAAATATTTAGTATTCATCAGCTGTATCCCACAATTTCAAGTGTTCGTTATAAAGCAATTTTTATTGCTTAAGACCTAGGGATGATTTTACCTCAGAACTTTACTAGCTTCCCATTCATTTCATGGTTAAATAAGACATGTGTTTAGTAATTGTTGATAAAAGCCTTACCATCATGAAAGTCTGTGCTTGTGACATACAAATAAAATAAGATATAGGTAATTATTATTTATTTATGCCAACAAACTTACTGTTGGTGTTTTTAAACACACAAACTGTGTGTGCGCAAAGTTTGAAAGGTAGAACTGGAACTTAAAAATTTAATGCCACAACTGGGATTTGAACCACAGACCTTCCACTTACCGGGTGGATGCTCTACCACTGAGCTATTGTGACAAACTGCCAGAATGGCATTAAATTCTCAACGCAGTTCGTATTTCTCCTGGTAAACCACAAAGGCAGTCTCACATCAGAGACAAATTACCCCAATGGTGACTTACTATTGTAAGTACTTTATATACCAGGATTAAATAACCTTCAGATGGTAATTATGATTTATTTATGCCAACAAACTTACTGTCTCTGATGTGAGACAGGGTGATATTAAGCATTTCTGCTTAATGATTACAATCTTCCATTGCATTGTCAAGTAACAATTTTCAGTTGATACTTAAAGTGTGTGACATGGGCGTCGCGAACGGGGGGGCAAAGGGGGTCGCGGCCCCCCCTTGGAAGTTGCTGAACTTAATGTGCAATCAATTATTGACTGTTAAACTATTATTTTAATTTAGGACAATTGTTATTTAGCACAAATCAATACGGTTAACTGCAACAAATATAAGTTTTGACAATAAAATGATGAATTAATAATATCTGATTGCAAACTTCCAACATGTGGCCCCCCCCCCCTGGAAAAAGGTCTGCCGACGCTCAAGGTGTGTGATTACAAATATTAACTTTTGAGTAATTTCATTTGTATGAAGTAAGGCAAAGTGTAATTGAGATTCCAGGTCCTGTACAAGGTTAAAATCTAATAGAACTGATACTTAATGCCTGCAATGAATTTCAGTCCAGTCCAGAGTGCCTAAATGGTCAAATGCATTGCTTTCAACTCTACAATGTTACTCTCTGAGATACTAAAATGTGAAAGAGAGAGAATAGTATGTTGAAGGGAATTCAAATTACTGAATTTACTTATTTTCCCTAGACAAACTGAAAATATGCCATTATGGTTCCATCTATCCTATGGTAGTGTCCAGAAGCATATGCACAGAGTGCATTTTCAGAGGGAAGAAATGAAAATAACTGAAACAGATAAAGTGAGTCATACCTTCATTTCACAGTTGCTATTAGATATTTATCCATGTGAGAGGGTTAAAAACTGAATCTCTGGACATGGTATTTGTCTAAATAGAGGATTTGATGGATCAGCATGATCAGCAACCAAATTTTTAGATATTTATAGGACCAAAACACAAACATGAGTGCAAAGAGGCTAAACTTGCAGCCAGAACTCAGCCAGGTTAGGTTAAATTCAACAAATAATATGGAGGATTGACTTTTAATTCAATCAGTAGGTGTGTTAATCCATAGACTATGAGGAGACCTACTCAGAAGTTCCACCTTTGCTTCACCAAACCACAAAGATCCTCATAACCATCCAGTACTAGCTACAACTAAATATGTGCAGATAGGTACTAAAAGATGCAGAGATAGGTATTTGATCATTTTACCAAGCATCATATGGAATATGATTTTCCAAAACAAAGGATTAAGTTTCCTATCTTCCTCCAAAATTTACTACCATTTCAAAAATGTATATGAAAGATTTTTCTTTAGCTACCTATCTATTAACAGGCACAATGTGGTATATTAAACCTTTAAGTACAAAAGATATACACAAAATGAAAATGAGACTGCAGTTCCTTTACGCTCCTGTGCATATGCCCCTGTAAGTGTTGCTATTGATTTCTTAAGCTTAACTCGTATAATGTTGCTGATTAAACCCTGGTTTAAGATATATTAATCTGAAAAACTTTAGGGAAAATGTATACAAAATCTGAAAATAAGAGCTTATCAATGAAGAAGAAAGAAAATAATTTCAAAAGGACTTTCAATAGCAGCACCTTCAAATTGCAGCTTCTTAGCTGCTCCAACTGAATGGAATATTGATAAACATTGGTATCAGCTGAAAAACTATGCAACCCAACAGCAGAAGAAACAATAGAACACAAGTAAAGTACACATATGCAATAAGAAGCCTCGGGTGGAAAAATGTTAAGAAAATGAGAGCAGGAACAATATGGAAAACCATATACAAAGAAGAGAGAAAATGAAGCTACTAAAGAACAAAACTAGGATGGAAAACTGACAGGATTAAAGAATATAAAATGAAACAGTATCTTGTTTGAAGAAATAGACAATTTAGAAAGAAAAAATATATGTAATGTAGTAGACTGAAATGTTTGGGCTTTGCAAACAAGAACTGGACATCAATATGACTAACAAAAGGCAAAAACAACAATGAAACAATGGCAAAATATGCAATAGTCATCAGTGAAAGTGATATTAAGAAGCCAGTGGCAGTTCCTGGCTGATCGCATACTTGCAACTGCACACCCACTAATTTGTTTCTGTATGTGAATGTGTATTTACCTCTATAGGCATGCATATCAGAAGGTCAAATGTCAAACTTTCTTCTATATGAACTTGCTTGTTTAATTGTCCTGCATCCTCTTTACCAAATCCCAGTGCATTCAGTCAACAAGCTGTAGAGATGCATAAACAAGATTTTGCAACTGGTGAAGGAAACTTTTAGGCAAGAGGTTGCAGGAAGTGGGGTGAAGCTTGCATTTAGAAGTATGGCAAGTTAACACAATATGATCAATAAATTCTAAGAGATGCAATTGTCACCACACAAGTGCACTGCGTTCTCATACAAGTCCAATTTCTCTCCTTTTCCATTTTCCTCCCTGTCATTTAGCAGAAGTTGCAATCAGCCTGCTATACGGTTGACCAACCTGATGTTTCTAAATATAATGTGGCCATTTTCTATATTAAAATGACAGTTATGTTAATTTTGTAAATACAATTTATTAAACCATTATAAATGCACATAATTGTTCTTCAATAATTTACTAAGGCCAATACTTCAGTTTGGAATAGTTGATTTCTTACCATGTTTATTATTTTTTGTTATGTTTGTGTTTCTGGCAGCAAATTGCATGCAGTTGTGTCTGCTCATAGCAGGAAATTTGAATCTATGGAAGTGTGGAAGTGAATAGCATGGTAAAACTAAAGTAGATAAATCATTCGGGTTTATCCTTAGAAGAAATGCTGTTTTCCATGCTTATTGTTTGTAGTAAGAGAAACTGCATCTGGACAAATAATGATTGTTATGATATTAATCATTTAAAACAAAATGGCAAAAGATGAGAGCTCAGTTGCCCATATGAATTGCGAATTAGAACTCTGTGTGTGTGCGCATATATGCATGTGCGCATGGTCGTGTGAGTTTGTGTGTATGCATGTGCATGCGTGTGTGCATGCATGTGCATGCGTGTGTCAAAGAGCAAGTGAAAGGTAGAGAGGATGTAATATACCGCACACCCACTGCAACAAGTCATAAGCTATCACTGTAGGAAGTGATGGATCACTTTAGGATGGGATGGAGAGTGGCCCAGATAATTTGACTAATAAAAATAAAAATGGACATATCAGAGGGCAAAAGAGAATATACCCTTTGGATCAAAGAAGTGGTAATGAAGTAAACACTGGAAAATAACAGCAACTGATGGGATCCTTATAGAGCTACTAGCAGACTCGACAGATGCCCTGTTCAAACGTTGTATATCCAATAAACTAAACTGTTACTGTGAAATAAACAAGAATTAAAACATTGCTAATTCTGGGAATTTTGATTCTTCTGTTGCTTAAAGTCACCATTGCGCATTCTCTGTAGCAGGAAGATGGCCATGTTTGTTGTAGTTATGTGATTATATTACTGTATAGGAAAATGTACTAAACAGGGTAGGAAGGTGGGTCCAAGCTGCACCTATAATGCACATCATAATACCCCTAAGTAATATAATTCATTCTCTTTAATCTGAACAACATACTTTAGCTTATATTATAAACAGTGAATCATAAGCTTATTAGGAATGCACGCTCGCTTTGAGTGATTTGTTATGATCAGTATGTGCTAATTAAATGCCAGGGTACCATTTCCGAAGGTGGTGGTGCTTTACTTGGACGGGAAAATATGCATTATGGAGGAAAACCGCTTATTTACATATCTCCTTTGCTTTTATAATGGTTACTACCATTTACTGTATAATGTTTCAATGGTTGTTGGCACTCTAGCACAATTTGTACAATGTATGCTATTTAATTATTCTTTGAAAGCATACTTCAATAAATACTATATTAAATTTGTAGGTTAAACAGATTGTTATAGAAGGACGTGCATGCATCATTCAAATTCATGACAAAACCTGTAAAATATTCACTTAGATACTGCATCTTACACATTTGCAAAATGTATATTTGTTAATTACACCTTTAAATATGTTTTCTCAATAATAGCCTACTTTTAATGTACTATTAATGCCAAGGCGTGACAAAAAGTCCTATAATCTGATCACAGCATTAACTAACAGAAATCTAAAACATTATTACATATAAATATGTATACATTACATTTTTAGGTTAAGATGATTGTTATAGAAGTCCTGTGTATACACCATTGAAGTTCATGACAAATCATGTAAAATACTCACTTCACTACTCCACCTTACAAATTTTCGCAATTTGTAATGTTCAAGTACGTTTTTAATTACTTTTGCTCAATAAGCGTGTGCTTTTAATGTAATATTAATGTAATGTTAATGCTAACCTACGACAAATACGTCCTACAATCCTATCATGGAAAAAAATGCCAGAAAGTCTAAAACATGACCACAGTGCTGCTTGATGGGTCCTGTGAATCTAAACCATCCAAAGATCAACAACACATAAATTAATTAAAAAGAACAGGTTCTAACGGCTCAAATTGTGAATATAAACCATTCTCGAATCACGTTTATCACCCACGCAAAAGTTCATAAAAATCAGTCCAGCCATTTAGAAACAGTTCAGTCACATACACATGGACAGAAGAAATGTATGTATAAAGATATGATTATGTGGGTGAAGGAAAGAAGAAAATTAATTTCTTTATGCTATGAACCTACATGAGTATTGCAAACAACCTGAGGACTTCACAGGATAGTGATGCTGCCTATGACAAGAAGGGAAGAATACCAAGAGGAGCAAATGGGCTGTTAAGACTATTCAGTAAAAATTATGTATATAAAAAGTTCGATCTGAAAGGTTTTAGAATAGACTAGACTGGATTAAGCATATGGAAATTCAGAAGAAAACTAATGTCAATTGGAAGGAAAGGATTCTTCAGAGTAATCTTTATTTGAAGCAACCAATTGGACTGAGAATATGGGAAAATATGGCAGAAGCATGAATAACCGATATCGTACCATATGTTAAATATCTAATTCAAGAATTTAATGAAAAATTGTTCCCGAAACAAGGGAGGAGTTGAATTAGGAGGGAGAAGAGTAAAATGCTTTAACTTTGTTGATGATATTGCAGTGGATGCATTTGATTAGTTGGTGAGAGGGCTTACCAAACTGTCCAGAACTACTATTGGAATGAGGGTAGATGCATCTGTAATTCCCAATTCTATAGTCCAGTGAAATTTTCCAGAGGGTGCCCCTTGGATGTAGGAAGCTGATTACTGGCCCAGGATGTTTGATTCCTTTCTACTCTGCTGTTTTCTCAGCAGTTCATGCAGTCTGCAAGTAGCAAGTCTGCATGGAAGATTTTGATGTAGACATAGATATGACCTTGGTACTAGGTGAATGCAGGAGAAACTATCAAATAACTTCAGCAGTGTTCAATGAGAGATACAGGATGCAGAGTCATATATAAAGTTCAAATGACAAACTACACACATAAGAATGGAAAAGTAAAGAACAAGAATTACTTGAAGGTAAAATCAAAAGCAAATGATAAAAATATCAATATTCTTGCTGCTATAGAAGTAAATCTGCAGATAAGCCTACATGAAAATTGTAAAGACAGAAGGATTTTCCGCACTTCCATAGACAGATATTAAAGCAGCATAAGTACCTTCCTTATCACACGTGTTTGCACCAAGAGCTCTCACAAATAGATTTGCAGCTTCAAGTGGTTTTTTGTGAGTGCTTACACAATGCTATTAGATAGAATAGTTCATTCTAGGATGAAATAACATTATGAAATATGAGTGGACATGTTAATATGAATAATATGTATTATATGGCATCTGGAAACCCCAAATGACTGAGAATTGTGCCTTTTCAGCATTGTTGGTTGCTAAATGTTTGGTACTCTTGACAACCTTGTCATTGGCCCTTACTTCTTAGAAGGCACAATTACTGGTGAACCATATTGCTATTTTCTCAACCATGAAATACCTCCCTTGTTGGAAAACGTGTCCTTCAAGTGTGAAGAGAAATGTGGTAGGTATCAGTAGAATGGTGAACCACCACATTTTGCAATATGTACACGTTAGTTGCTGAAGGAGAAACCTGGTGATAAGTGGATTGGACATGCTGGACCTATTATATGGCCACCTCATTCACACAACATAACGCCCTTGGACAACCTTTCATGGGGCAACATAAATAGAAAGGCATGTTTACAGCACCTATGTATAACCAAAGAGAACATAAAATTCCAAATACATGAAGCTTGTTGTACTATTACCCACTGTATGTTGCTAACAGTCAAAGGAAATCTTTCCAAAAAATTTCTATATGTTTAGATGTTAAGAAAGCTACTTTGAACATTTAATAAAGTAATTTAATCACCTGGATATCTATTGACTCATTTGTTTAGTACTACTTTCTACTGTTATATACTGCAGTGAAAACATGCTGTAAGGGCTCAACAATTAATTTTAGAGGAAAAAATGTTTTAATAAAGGTTGCTTAGTTTATTGAAGGGAACTAGAATATATATCATGGTTTCATTTAAAATTCTGAGGTTTGCCACCCTTTGTGCTATAGGGGCACCACAAGATATTTTCCATATCACAGTTTGAAAGGCCCTTTACCAGAATTCTTGGTGTTTGTTTTTTCTCTTCATTTAAGAGATATACACTTGTAGCACTTTATGTGGGCCATCCTGTATATGATGATAATAATAATAATGATATATATGTTAATTCTTTGTTTCAGAATGCTACAATAGGTACTGAAATAATTCAGGTGCAAGCCATAGATGACGACACTGGAGTAAACGGAGCAGTCCGCTATAGGCTCAAGCAGGATATAATGGGAAACTGGCAAACATTTTCTATTCATGAAACAACTGGGTATTTAAGATTAATAAAACAATTTGATAGGAAGAAACAGAAACTTTATGAGGTGAGCATTTTAAGATCATTTAATGTAGTTTTTACTCAACAAATACCAGTAGATCTAGTGGATTATTTTACTAAATTATGTGCTAAATAGATATTAATCAATAACCAAACCATCCAATTAAATCCAATGTTTTAAAAAAATATAAACCACTTTAATTTTGGTAGCGAATTAAACATTTATTCCTTTTTTAATAAAAAATACCTTAAACCTGGCAAAATCTATGATCTTTAAGCAAGAAAGCTCTATTTCCATCTATAGCTGCAGGATTCCTAGATAACTACAGCTTAATATTGTGGTTATTTCACATCAATATATAAGTGTGTGATCATGTATTAAGTACAAAAAGAGTAGCATCATCTGGTTCCCATATGTAAAATGCTACTGTACATTTCATATTGATATAAATTTATGAAGAATATGAACTTCTAAAATTTGAGGGAACTTTGGTAAAAGGGGTTGGAATGTCTGCATGTAATTTAGGGCAAACATAGTCAGAAAATGTCTAGGTTGGTAACATGTATAGCTCTGTAAATTGGTACAGTAAGTTAAATTCTTTTTTCCAATACCCAGGATTCTATTTGTTTTGCTGGTTCTTTTTTGTTCCTTTCTTCTGTCAATATGGTGTGACAGTGTTTCAATTAGGTTATCAAATAAAACAATTTGTAGTCAATACGTTGTTGCATTTTCATTTAACATTTCATGAGTCCAAACAGGTTATGGGCTCAGTCATAAGTATGTGCATTTATTTTTTGTCCATGAGTGTATAAACTCATTTTGTGTCATGTGAAGCTGTATTCACAGTAATTCAATATGCCTATGACCAGTGAATCAACCATGATGACTTAAACACTGACCACTAGCAGCTATTGATCAAGAAGCTGGAAGGACAATCTAATTATGGAAGGTAGAAATTTGCCGTGCATTTGAGCCTGATGATCAAAGTGCTATACAAATATATGGATTAATCAACCTGTTCCCTAATCTCATCAGCTGACTGGGAACATGATAACTAAACTCTTGCCAAGATTTGCCTTTCTGTGAAACAAAACTGTTATGTTCATTTTCAAATGTGTGAACAGTAGCACAGTCACAATTTTCGAGCTAACTAGATATCTATTTAATGTGAAGCAAACTATGTATGTGGGGATGTTGGGCTGTTTTTTAATTTCTCTAGTGACTATAGCAATTAAGGGTGACATACTTGTGTTTCCCACAGAAATAACAGCTAGGATATTCCTCAGTGTTATGATCTATCCCAGGTGAGCACCATACTACACCCTGAGAACCACCCTGAACCATTACCCAATTCCTACCAGATAACCTGGCACTATAGGCTTTGCTATTACCCCTAGAAGGACAAGAAGTATCAGAAGACTTAACAGTTAAGTTAGCGAGCTATTGCTGTAATAAGTCTGTTTTTATGATGCTTTCACGTGAAAAGAATTAGAAAAAATAAAAGCACATACACATACACACAAGACAGGTTTAAGAAGACACTAAAATAACACATTTTTGCATGATGTCCACTGAAATGTGCACTGTTATATACCTAAATGAAATAAAAATTCAAGTTTCTAGCAAGATTTCAAGACATGAAAGCTGGAAACAAGTAACGTCAGCATTTGTGAAAAGTGATTATCCTATTGCAACCCATTCCACTTAAGCATCGGAGAAGAAATCTGTTAAGTGTCAGTGACTGCAGGAAAGAATATGGGCAGAAACATATGGTGCCCCAGATGGCCCTTAATTGTGAGAATGAGTCTTCATAAGAAAGTCGCCCTAGGGCACATTATGCAAGGACTGGGAAAATACATTGGCTTTTGAGCAACAGAACACTTGTGCCTAAGACACACTCTGTTTAGTTTAGAACAGGTTTGCACCCCTATAGGTGCTTTGTGGTCAGAATGTCATACTTAATGAGCTTTAGGATTTAATTCTATGTATATATTAAGTATGGAACCATATATAAATTATTACTATTGTTGATAATAAATAATCTCCATGGGAAGTTATATATCTCTGTGCCCTAATATACAAACCACCTTTGTCCCCTTACTCACATACACATATGCAGGGCCACCCAAAAGGGGCAATCTAGGCTTATGTCGGCAGGCCTGGATTTTGGAGGGCCCAGAATTTTGGAAGAATTGAAAGTCATAAATATACTAGGTTATCAGAAATACAAAGAAAAAATATGAGCTAAGTACATTTGTATCAGTAATGGTCTTTCAAGACTTGGTCCATTTATTATGCTTCAGTCTTTATGAACTGTGATTGTTAGTTATAAAATGTGATACTCAAATATACCTCTGCAACAATGTGAATGTACATTCAAATTTAACATCATTATGGCCAATAATGAGTTTCAGCAATCTTGTCTCTGTTGCATGTGCTTCTAGCACTTCATTAACATGAAGACAATTGTTCGCTGCACACAGTAGGTTTATATTTTGATATTTGATGCCAACATGCACATACCAAAAACAGTATTGAACTGAAAATCAAAACACTAGTCATGGCCCTTAGGTAAAACACACACACGCACACGCACACGCACACGCACACGCACACCCACACCCACACCCACACCCACACCCACACCCACACCCACACCCACACCCACACCCACGCCCACACCCACACCCACACCCACACCCACACCCACACCCACACCCACACCCACACCCACACCCACACCCACACCCACACCCACACCCACACCCACACCCACACCCACACACACACACACACACACACACACACACACACACACACACACACGCACACATGCACACGAGTATACACACACTCTCACACACTCACTTAAGTTTTTGTTAAACTTATTTTCAAACTTATTTTTCAGGTTCCGTTTCCTTACTGCTGTGGCTGCCTTATGCGCATTAGTTTGTATTTCCAACACTATTGATTTTCATTTTAATCCCCATTCTGAAATCTAGCAATAGGGTCATTCCAAGCCAAAGCAACCAAAAAATAATTAATCTCAACCTGACCATCTTGGATTTTGATTAAACTTTCAGGAGTTGTGCTCCCTAAAGGTATAAGCAAGAAAATACTTCCAGAAAAAAATATTGTTTTATATTTTGCAGTAATTAACTATTGAAATTTGGGAATAACAATAAGTGTTTTTTTTTGTATTGTTCTATCTTATCTTTAACAATTCTAGTTCTATTAAACCTAGAGAAATGATTCATTTTAAAGATAATTTAATAGGCTTTAATCTGATATGTTAATTGACTATTTTTTTAAAAAAAATTACATTTATATGTGAGTTTGCTATTGTTTAAAGCTATAATCCCTGAAAGTTTCACAATGGGACGTCAATGGGATCAAGAGCTATGACATAATACACTATGTTGTATGTCATCTTTTGATATATATATATTTTTGATATATATATTACACTAGTGTTGATGTCATTGCCAACTTTTGATGATAGAAAGTTGGCAACCGCAACACTATTTATAAATAATAATGATGATGAGGATGATGATGATGATGATGGCGACGATGATGACGATGATGATGATGACGATGACGATGACGATGATGATGATAATAATACTGCTAATGCTAATACTAATAATGATACTAATAATAATAATAATAATAATAATAATAATAATAATAATAATAATAATGATAATGATATTAATAATAATAGTGATGGTGATAATGATGAAGATACTAAAACTAATTAAATAAAACTAATAATTTTGATGCTAATGATGATTATGGTGATTATAGTACAACAAAATGTAATGATAACTAACCAGTAATAGAAGTAATAAGATAATGATACCACTAATAATAATCATAAAGGTAATAATAACAAGAATAATAATGATGAAAAACATTGTAACAAAGATTAATAATAATAAATGATAATAAAACTGCAATATAGTAATAGCAATAACTAATAATGATAAAATACAACAATAACATTAATAAGAAACGAACATGTGCCAATGAAACATTACGTGCCTCATGTTTGCATGTATTTACTTATGGCAGTTTACAATCTGTAATCCGTAATGTTAGATAATATATAGGAGTGAGTTTATTCCCTGGAAAGTAAAGTATCTGTAAGTAAAGTGCAAAACATTATAAGAACCTTTTCGGTTGTTTATAGTCTATTATCACGGACTACACACAATAGTTCAACCTGGATAATACGTCTCATCTTTCGTCTTCGCTAAGAGGGGAAGGAAGCTTGCACACCACTGCTGTCACTATGACTCAATTTACCCCGGTGCATTCTGCAACTCTTTTAATGCACAAAGTGTTATGCACTTATCCCAATTCCGAATGAACTGGGCGACCTGGTATATGATGATTGATGTCCCAAAAATAGTCTACCAATCTACTAATGTACTATTTGTGATTTATCCATTTCTTTGTATGTAGGTACTTAAATTTTTTCATGTGTTTCTTTGAACTTGTGCCAGAATTCCTTTTTTTTTCTATCTTCATATGATTGAAAATATTTTAAAATAAGCAGTTATTATGGCAATGCAGTAAACAAATGTATAAGGAACCTTATCGCAACAAATCTGAAGGACAAAATTTCCAAAAGTGAACACCTGGCCATGTAAGAAACAATGCATGGAATGAGATAAGCAATGTATAAGTAAAACAGGAAAGAACTCTGGCATAAGTTGAAAGAACACGTGAGAAATTTTTGGTACAGGCAAATGAAATAGCAAGATCATTTCATTTCTGGGTCAGTATACATAAGGAAGCAAAATTGTTCTTGGCATTGAGCAAAATGATAGGCCTGACAGCTAGAGAGAGAGAATGCACTTAGGGAAAAAACCATTTTATTATCTTTTGAGACCTCTAAACACAAAGAACATCTGTCCAAACGCAACAAGCAAAAAAAAAAAAAAAAAAAAAAAAAAAAAAAAAAAAAAAAAAAAAAAAAAAAAAAAAAAAAAAAACCCATGCCACACTGGAAAACTGGAAAACTGCAATTAAACACAGTTAGCAATAGACAGACATCTCAAATTAGGTAAATATATCTAAGAGAGAAGCTTAGTGGAAGTAGTTAAACTTTAATGTTTTCAATGCCACTCATTTTTTAATATTGGAATCTGTGCTCATTTTTATAAAACTGATTCACTTTTGTGGTATTGCACCTTACTGTAACATAAGAAGAGTACATAAATGTTTGCTATATCTGCTTATAGAAAACAAGACATAAATACTATTATTACCCAATTTGGTTCCTGTAATTGATTTCAGTGTTTGCTTTAAGGTTAGAGTGGAAGCATATGACCTTGGGGTACCCACTCCTCTTTCATCAGATTTGGATCTGACAATATATGTCAAGAACATGAACGATTATGAACCACAGTATCTGGTAGATGAATACATTTTAAATTTTACAGGTAGGCATTAGCCATGAACATGTTTTCTATAGCATAGTATAATACATTAAGTTCATAAGAAGCAAAGTAAGAACTGTACAAATAAAAAAGAAAGAAAAACCTGAATATAGGTATATAGGCACAATATTCAAACTTTTTCCCAAGTTGTCAATAATGATGTCATCAAATATGTGTGTGAATTATCTTATACACATTTATTGAAAAATATGCAAATACAAGATTTTCTTTAGCACTTAGTTCAGTTACTTCAACAGCTTCCTGTTTCACTTTACCCAAGGAATTATATAGTTATGAAGTTCCTTAAGTCTGCAGGAAGTCTTGCTTTCCTGCACTGTATATCCTTTCATGACTACCACTTTTCACCCATGGAAATATACTGCTAATACTCATATACTGTTCTAATTTTACTAAATCTGTTAAATGTTAAACAACTTGCAGAAACCACAAGTATTTAGATTTGCTCTCCTATTTTCTGTTCAGTCTATATCAAAGATGTATGCTAAACATTTTGAACTCCAGTTGTGTTTAAATAACTCAGAGTTAGAAGCGAATCAGTAGAGAGTTTGTTGTTACCATATTCAGTTGAAGATATGCAAATTTCTGGGACCAATTAAGAGTCCACAACATAGGCATAAAATTTATCTGAAGTAGCCAATAATTTAAACTGCTATATAAAGGCAGGCATCTGTTTAATGTTATCAAAGGTGACATTTGAATTTTGCTCTTTACGAAGAACCCTTTTACCCAAAAATAGATCTAAAGCCTGATACAGGAAATGTTGACTTTCAGGCCTCAATTTGACTTTCTCCTCATCTGACCCCATTTGGGTGACTGAGTTGAAGCAGGTATTATACATAATATTGTCACACCAGCAATGGGTAGGTTACTTCATAAATTTAACCATTGCAAAAACAGACATTAAATTCAAGACTACATGTTGTCCGTGAAAAACAAACATATTACTGTTTTACTTTAATGGTGTTATTTTCCTAAAGATTTAATCTAATTAAATATGATTAGGCATCTGCTTAGAGTTATTCACATATTGCAAATTTATTTTAGTTGAATAAATGCCAGTTGATAGTATAAATGAAGCCAGTTTCAAATTGCAAAACTTAATTTTGTGGAAGTAAAATTATACACCAAGCTGTCTACAATTTCATGAACGGCTATTAGCAAGAACTGCTGCTTTCAACAATATTTTGCATGATGTACACCTTGTTGAGGAGGAGGAGATGTAGGTTTAAGGATGCTCAACTCCTTGGTCATCAGTGCCCTGAACAGTTTGTCCTACACCAATTTAAGAAGATAAAGGATTCTTGACTATTTTCAGAAAGCTGTGTTAGAAGTTTAATTAATTTAAGTGTAGTAGAATTTCAACGTTTGTGAAGAAAGAGATATACAAATATGCACTAAACCAACTGGAAATGTACAGTGCATGACAATTATTACTCTACTATGTATTATTTTACAGAACATGCAGAGCCAGGTATACAACACTGGAAAATAATTGATACCGTTGACAGGGATGAGGTGGATGATTTAGATGATCCTCCAACAGCAGTTTGCTATTTTATTGTTAATGGAAATGAGCAAGGTTATTTTGAAATTGAGCCTTTAGCACATGAGATATGGGTAAGATATGCCATAGCAGTAACAGATCTTTAGTAAAATAAAACAGAAGCCCTTTGTGTGCATAAAGATATATGATCACTTAAAACTTTATAAGTAAGAATACCTAAGCATTATGTACCAGTCTCAAATAGGTTTGATGCAAATGTGTGTTATGCTAAATATTAATCTCCTAGATCTCAGTGGGATAGATGATCAAGTATTTTCTTCCCTTTCATATTCAAGATTACTTATTTTATTTATTTAGTTTTGTTATTTGGAGAACACTGTTTCTGACAGAATCACTGACCTACTATTCCAAATTTCTTTTGAGAATGCTTGTCATTCTCAAATGTGTGTGACATGTTATCTTAGCAGCCTTTAATAACGTAAAGTCTTTATCACTTTATAATCCTCAGAAAACTAAACAAAAATCAGTAATATACCATACTGCAGTAGCACAAATATAATCCATGTTGTTAATCCTTAAGTAGATGCAACTTATTCCATTACAAGTTAAGCTGGACAGAGGGGATATGTCATTTACTACTGCAATTTGTGTTTCTGAGTTGTATGTTAAAATGTTTTGTAATGGACTTTATTAATGTGTATTTTTTAACCTAGATGTAACTACTGACAGCATTTTAACCCCCTTGCTTTCATTCCTTATTATATATATATATATTTTATGGTATGGTTAATTGAACCTTGAAATGAGAGAGGGAAAATAAATTAGCACCTATACTATTGGACTCTTGGAAGTTCATTCAACATTTGCAGAAGTGTTACTACTGCCTTAGTTTATACCAGTATTACAACATATTTTCATATGATTCAGAGGGTCAGAATCTATCTCTTACACTTAAACTAAGGGTAAGCAATGATATGCATAAGCACTCAATTTAATATCAGTGTATCACACAATACATAAAGAACTATGTATGCACAGATTATAAATTGTGATTGCTCTATGTGAAGTCTTCTCCATCATTATTGCTTATTGTTACTTTCCCGTTCATTGGTAATATCAAATAACCACTTCCACCATATACTGAATCAATGTTAAATTCAAATTTTCATTTGTTTTGGTGGTTCATTTTCAGTGAATAAAATTAGTGAAGGTAGCAATCTTCATGACTTTCTGAAAATAAGCTAAATGGAGATAATATTTGGATGATAACAAACAAGTGATAAATAAAATTTGTACTTAACAAGCTGAAACATTTACGGTGTATTATATGCAGCAAAACTATAGTTGCATATAATGAAATGAGAAAAGGTGATGGATGGCAATGGACATTCTTTCAGTAAAGTCATTAACAAAAGAATAAGTTTCAAAGACAATTTCTGTAACACAACTGAGTACTGCTTTAACATTTGACTAAGAGATACAGAAATCCGTACATGTGTAGAAGTTCTCAATTGCGTAAAATTCTCATATTTATCAGGAAGAGACATGACACCTGTCATCCATACACCTAATATGTGGCAAAAATTCAAGGGGATAGGGAAAGAATTACAGGGTGAAAGGCTGAGGGAAGCAACCTTAGTCTTCTTTTCTTAGTTTTAGATAAAGCATTACATAAAACTTTATTTTCCATAAGTTAAGCATCTCAGTGTTTCTCTTAATTTATGCATAAGCAACAGTCCTAGCTTCAAGGTGCAAATGTGGAGCAGCTGTTCAAAATGACAATGTAAAAGAAAGTATGATGTTGGAAGAAACAAAAGAAATACAGAGTGAAAGGTACTTGATGGACCAAAATGTAGTTTGAATTCAATAAAGTGTGAAATTCAAAGCACATTTCATTACAGTGTGACTTGTCAGGGTTTTTATGACCTAATTAAGCATGATACAAGTTTTTTTTTTTTACCAAAACAAGGAAATGTAAGTATGAAATATGATGGCTATTAGAACATACATTTGACTAATTGTATATTGGAGGCCATTTTCCGTTATAAAGACAAATATAGTGTATAACTATTCTTTGTTAGTGTATATATTTTGTCAAAATTCATCAGGGGGTTTCTCTGAAATTTTAACACATATGTGTTTACTAATTATGGCTTCATGGGTGATCAGCCATGTTAAATTTAGAAATATCAAGCTTTCAGTCATATGAAACTCCATGGCCATCATTAGGAACTGAATAAATAAATGGTCATCTCAAACTCATGGTCTTCTTCAGGAAACATTGATTATATTTATAAATATTGAACTTACATGGCCTTATGGAACTGAATTATAAAAATAAATTGCAATCTCAAAACCCATGGCCTTCTTCAGGAACTGAATGAACCATCTGAGTGTGGTCCGTCATCCTCCTTTGGCCGGATATTTAATGGCTGGTATCCAAGCTAAACTCAGTTGAAGTCCCCAACCTCTGTTGAAGTTCCCTGGGTGTAATGTAATTTATATGGCCTCTTTGTTGACTCTGTCATAATAGTTTTCCATATGTTCCAGAACTGAGATGCTGAAATTAATTTTGGGCACCTTCTCTATACAGTATTGGGTCACTGCCAACTCCTCTGGTTGGAGGAGTTTGGTGTTGCGCTGATGTTCCTTGCACCTCTCTTCAATAGCATGTCCTGTTTGTCCAATGTACACCTTTCAACATTCATGTGGAATCCTGTAGACACCTGAGACTTTGAGGGGCAGTGGATCTTTTACAGACCTTAGGTATTGTCGGATCTTTTGGGCGCAGTAAAGTAGGTTTTGTTGTTGAATTTGGAGAGGATGCAGGAAATCTTATTATAAGTAGAACCAGTTGTCTTGCTTAACCAGTTGTCTTTACTCTTGGAACGAGAAAGACATAGTGGATTGGTTCTGTTATCTAACCCCCTCTGTGGGCCTCCTTGATGTCTTGGTCTGTGACAACGTATCTCGTAGATGTTCAATTTCTTGCCAGATGTTGTCTTCACTTGCTATGTCAAAGGCTCAATGAAAGAAAGTAGAGATAACTGTTTTCTTACGAGTAGGACGGTGATGGCTGATGGTGTCCAATAGCAGTTAGTGTGTGTGAACTTCCTATACACTTTATGGCCCAAGATGCCATTTGATTTCTTATATACGCATACATTCAAGAACGGAAGGGAGCCATTGTTCTTGACTTTCATAATAAATCTGATGTTTACAAGCAAACTATTGAGATGATGCAGAAAGGCAGTCAACTTTTCTTCATTGTATGGTCAAAGAACAAAGGTGTCATCTGAGCAGTATCCAGAGCAAAACCTTCCATAAACAAGTTTGCAATGGCAGGTGAAAGAAGTGAGCCCATGCCTACCTCATCCAACTGATCAAAGAATTGACCACTGTAAGTGAAATATGTGGAAGTGATTGTATGTCTGAATAGCTGTGTTATATCCTATGGGAAATGTTCAGCTCCAAGCTACAGTAAGTCTTCCAGAGGTACTCTGGTAAACAAGGATTCCACGTCAAAACTCACCAAAATATCCCTGGGATCACATTTCAGAGTCAAAATTGTCTGGATGAACTGACTGGAATTCTTGATGTGGTAGTGACAGGAGCCCACCAGAGGATTCAATAAAGTAGTAAGATGTTTGGCAAGATGATAAGTAGGTGAGTCAATGGCACTTGCAGTAGGTTGGAGAGGCACCTCAGGCACTCTATGAACCTTTGGCACTCTAGAGTCTAAGCAGAGCAGCCACATGTGGAACAGCAGTTTTTTGCACTTCAGGAGTTATACTGCAATTCTTTATAACATTCAATGTCATCTTAGTGATCCTGGATGTTGGGTCCTTAGTTATCCTCTTGAAGGCAGGGTCTTTCAGAACTTTCATGATTTTCTAATCATAATCCGCATTCTCCATAATGACAGAACCTTTTCTTTTGTCAGCAGGTAGCATAGTTAATGTAGAATCTTGTTTCACTGTTCTTAGAACTCTAAAATCCAAAGATGATAGATTGCTTCTATGTTTCTTGACTTAAGCTATTGTGAACTTGATCTCACTATGTGCTTCTTTGGCTACGTCTGTCAGAAAAGTTCTCAATGCCTGTTCCATACCACTGATGAAGTCTATGGTTGGTATAGACTTTGGTACCAGGACAAAGTTCAATCGCCTCAACAGCACAGAAATTGTAGGCTGGTCTAATGTCCATCCGGTGGGATTAACCACTAACTTGGAAGAGTCCAAAGGTACATTCCATTGTAGTATAAAGTTAAGTTTGTTGAACTTGCCAATATGATGATCAATAGTTCATTTCTGGTGACACCAGTACTGAGCATAAACTGAGCTCTTTAGATACAGGGACAGCAGCTCCTTAGAGATGCAGTCCAGCAGGCAATAAGTATGGTGTATTGTTTCCTTCACCAATGCAAGGTGTTGTCCTCAGTTTGTGTTTATATGGTATATCTCAGCAAATCATGAAATAAATGAATAGTTATAGCAGCATTTCACAGAGACTAACGAGCATAACATGCTAGTTCTCTTCTTCTGTAGACCTTCAAATCATTGTAGCAGAATATACGCTTCCTCCCCATAGAGGTTTGCAATAAAAGACTTGAAGTTTTTATGACGTGCATTATTGATTATGGCTTCAAGGGTGATCAGCCATGATAATGGCCATGGAGTTTCATATGTCTGAAAGCCTGACATTCTTAACTTTAACTCAGCTGATGAGCCAAGAAGCCATAATCAATCATGCTTACAGTGAAAGCTTCAAGATTTATATATGTGTTTAATTTACGTAAATATAGGTAATTTATGCAAGTCAGTATTTACAGCCTCTGGCATGTCCTAAGTTAGGCAAGCAGGTAAGCGGGCAGGCAGGTGGGCATTCACTTTAAGTAGTGAGTGATGAAATTAATCTTAAAGTAATTTAGATAATATAATGACACATTAACACCCATTTGGTTTAGGGTCTGAAATAATTTGAAGAAAGTCTTGCACAGGCCACCTTCACACATTCATAAGCACTGCAAACAATTGCAGCTTCACAGAAGTTACTAATGGGAGATACCTGTACTATCTATGGTGTGATCCAGAATACCCTTGGTATTGGGTGAAAAAAGGCCTGAAAATTTCAACATTGTTCTTACGGGGTGTTGCTGCAATTCTTGACAGAAACATAGAAAGCTGCTCATTTGGAATCATGTCATTTCATTACTACAACATTTTGATAATGGCAGAAACAATTACCCCTGTAACACTGTTACAGGAGATGAATTCTGGATATGCCACTATCCCAAAACAAAGCAGCAGTTAGCAGTGTGATTTTTCCAGAAGATGATCCACCAACAAGAATGTGAAGGGCAGTGAGGGGAAGGAAAGTGGATAATGTCTTCATTCTTCACAAACATCTGACATTTAACATCTGTCTAACTGCACAGTGGTATGTTAACCACAGTCTTATTATCAGTCACGGCAGCATGGAACCCAAAGCATCCAAGATCAAAGACCACTCACCTTCTGCTTCATCATGCAAAGCTTCAGCACACATAACAACCAGAACACTCAGTTTTATGGTAAACCAAAATGTCAGGGTTCTTTATAACCCCATTTATTCTATGGATCTGGCTGCAAGAAAATATTTCCCTTTCACTAACACCAAAGAAAAGTTTTGTGAGTGTCACTTCCCAGCACAATCAGAGGCTATTGGGGAGGGGCTTATGTTGGGGCTATGAGTGACTCGTTTCCAAACCATGGATGCAGAAGTGTACATATCTTAATGAAAAACACTTTGCAAAGTGTTAGTGTCTGCTACTAAAACCTGTAGGAACAACCTCATATATTACCATGGTCTAGGGCTAACATAGGGCTCTAGAGGTCACAGGTTCAAACCCAGCAAAGAGCAATGAATTTAGTTTGCACATAAAAATCCTTAGCATGGCTTCCCTCAGAAGGGAAGTATAGCCACTGATCTGTATCATAGATTTACAGCACAGAAAACAACCTCAATCCTTAAAATAGCTGTTAAAGAGCATCTAAAAATAAGAACTTAATTTAAATTAATTTAATTTAAGACAGTTCCAAATTATTTTCTTTAGCATGGTTTACTAACTAAAACATTATTAATGCTTTTATGCCTTTGCTATATGCAATACTACTCTCATGTTGGTTAGAAATGCTAAGATAAAATGCTTTATTGATACTTAGCTGCTTGTGTACTGAGATTACAATATATTAATATGTAGGTGTGTTAACCATATAGTTATTGAGATCATTTTCTCTATGCATGCAAATAAGGCAATAAATATCAGCAATCAGATTTATTGTGGTTAAGCTTCAAGGAATATAAAATAATGTTATAGAAACTTAATTTTTTGTAATTGTCATTAATTCTTAAGGGGAGATTAAAAGTCCTGTCCCACCAGTGTTAAATTTGCTAACTTCTGATTCATTATCTTGAGAATTGTGTACTATATCAGACTGAAAGCTTTACATGATATAGATGTATAAGTTCTAAGGTTGCTAATTTATTTTTATACAATAATGTGGTTTATTGAGAAAAGGGGTATTTTGTTGTTAATTACAGATCTTTTATTAAAATCTATTAGCAATCAATTTTTGTACTAACCAACTTATTAACACCAAAGTAGGCTAGTAATATATTTGAGCTGCCATTTTTATCATATTAGAATTTTATTTACTATCTTCAATATTTTTTTCTAATTTGTACTGTGAAGTGATACAAAATTCAGAGTACAACATGGCAAATGCAGTATTATTTTTAAAAAGCCATTAGAAATATATGTATTCTACTTACAGTGATAAAATACACATTAAATTAAAGAGGAAATTCCAAGTTATAAGAGTATGCAAACAACTAAAGGTGTAATTTTTGGCAGTTCTCATTTAGTCTCTGCTTAAGTAGAGAGGCTCTTTCCATATTTTCTGTTGCTGCATACCCTGGATATGCAAGATATTGTTTAAACATGCCTAATACCTAAAAATCAATGGCTTATTTGCTCTTTATTTTGCAGTTCGTTAAGGAGTTGGATCGTGAAGTTTTAGACACTCATATTTTGGTGATAAAAGCCACAGAGGACTGCAAAAATCCTCCAACAGATACAATTGAATTTGATGCAGAAGATGATACACTTCTGAAGTTAATAATTAAAGTAGAAGACATAAATGATAATGAACCTCACTTTATAAAGCGGGTATTTACTGGTGGAGTTACTTCAGAAGCAGATTTTGGTACAGAATTTATGCAAGTTAAGGTAAGCCAGAAAAAAATTTTAATTACAAAATGGAGGGTTTATTCATATGAATTAGAAAATATTTTACAATTTTTTGAACCATATTAATTTAAGTAATCCAGTACCAGTCAATGAAAACACTTTAAGAAAACCCATCTAAAAGATTTAAATTTTAAGTTATACAGAGTCTATGCTAAATTGTTAAATATACTATTTATACAAATATATTTTGGATCTTTCTCAATTAGACATTAAAATATTGGTGAATGCATCAGGTTTGTTTGGATAGTTTAATTATTGTTCATGTTCTGAGAGCGCTTCCTTGAGAGATCATTAAGTGAAAATAAGAAAAACATTCTGAGGTAATCAGTATATTTATTAACCAACTAAATAACACTATAACATTAATTGTGCTACATAAGTGAAGGCACTCTTTTTTCACATTAATTTTTTTTCAAATGTTGTGAAATGAGTTCTAATTTTTGTGCTTTTTCACTCCATATGGCTAGTGTTATCGCTTTCATTTGGCATTATTGTTCTTTAAGTCATGGTAAATAACACTGGGGAAATGTTTTCCTGCATTCATTTTTTCGAATTTTGTGAAATGAGTTTGTTTCCATTTTTAGCATTTTTAGCATTTTCATTTTTTAGCATTTTCCATTTTTATATATATATCCCGCTATACAGGGTTGCCAACTCAAATGATAATTATGGGGGCATACAATAATTATTATGTTTGTACAATGATTGCCAACCCGTACGATAATTATGGGGGTGTACGATAATTTGAATGTATGATAGTTCAATACCGGCGAAATATCATTTTCACTGGTTTGTCACACCAGCGAAATGAAACAAATTACAAATAGCGACACCTTTTGCCCTCATGGCCTGTCTCCACCCCTCTAAGGCAACAATTTCATATCGTACTAATCCTTCTTCCCGTTATCCTCTTGTTGCCAGTGTGCCTGATCTCAATGAAGAAGGCACTGTTCAGAAAATTGATGATCAATGGAGAAAACTCGGAAAAAGTGATATTCCGTGTGAAACAAAGAGCATGCCTTAACCTGACAGTTTCTGGAGTGCTATTAAACACATGTGTCACCTTAGTGGAAATACTGATTTCAAAGAACCAGTGGCCTTTGCATTCATTATCAGTGATTTCGTTCGTATAATCTGTTGCCCCACAGAAGTTTCTTGCAAAAGCTTTTCCTAAACTGGTTTTAGTAAACACCAAAGTTAGAAACAGATTAGTGCTAGATACGGTAAATGAACTTATTCTGTCGTCTCAGCTAATGACAGAAGGTGGTATATCTGAAAATCTGCAAGTCACTGAGAAGATGCTAGGGTTTACCCCAACAACAAATTTGTATAATGCTGCAACAGTTGAGGAAGATGAACTTTCAGATGAATAGTACGAGAAACATAAGTGCTAAAGTTGTAATACAGGTTGAGGTCATCAATCTTGTAAATGGATATAATAAACATAATTAATATTAGATTTTCATAAGTGTTATACTGATATTTTTATTATTGTAGCATTTGGTTTATGATGTACGATAATTTTGAATCCAAATCTATAATTTTGAATGGCCGGTACGATAATTTTACTTTTAAATGTTGGCAACCTCTATTTTTTGATAAATGTATATTTTTAATTAAATGTACTCTATATACATTTTAATGTATTACAGCTTAGAATGGAGGACATTGTGTTTTATGGAGCAAAGTTAAAAGACAGTGAGAACTCGTTTTTATATTCTAAACTGCTCGAATTTCACATTTAATGCAAAATAAGGCAATTTCATTTCAATCTGCACTCATCGCTAAAATTTCTTAAAATAATAATATTGATTTATTGATCCACTTCACATAACTCGGAAAGATAATGAGAAAGCGCTTTAATATGATGTTTCTCGCTTTAATCATTAATGCGAAAAAAGAGTGCCACTATACATAAGAATGTGGTGCACATGTACTATGGAATTCATGTGTGTATTGTACCTGTTATTTTCAGGCTATTGATCTAGATGCTGGGAAAAATGCTGAAGTAAAATACTATCAAATTGGACGAATTCAGAGAACACTAAGTGAAGGTTTGGAGAATATTAAAGAGCCTCCATTTATAGTTGATCAAGATACAGGTGCAATAAGAGTAAATTTTGATCCACAAAGGGGAATGAAGGGCTACTTTGATTTTATGGTATGCCTATTTTTAATGTGATATATCCAAATTTATAGTGCAATAATACTGTCTTTAAAAAGTGTTCATACTCTTATTTGCTACTGTGTGAAGTATTATGCAGTTTTTATATAAATTACATAATAATCCAATTAATATAGAAGAAATATTCTGTCCTGTCATGCTGCAGGGCTGGATTTGAACTACATTTGGGAGAAGTTGGCTGGCAAAGGTTCTATTTGGGCTTTGTCCTTAGTCTTTGGAAAGCCTAAAGGGAGATTTAACAATGTTGATCTCTAAGAAAATTCTTTAAAAATTATTCACCATTACCACCACCATCATAATCATTAATTTGAAGTCTGGCTCCCAAACATTAAATAAAAAAGAAAACAAAATGCTCATAAGGCCTGCAGTGACACTTATGTAGTAAGGTTGTTTTCTCTTACCTAAAAAAGGAAGTGCACGAAAGGTGAAAATATAATGAATTCCATATTTTTCTGATTAAATTTTGTCAGTGATTCTATCTTCAGTTGGTACTTTAGCTGATGATACAGGCATGCACTCTTTCAAGTGCTTCATGAAAAAGAGCAGATATTGGGGATCAATACAAGAATATGTATAATTATCTGTGTAGTTCCAGCTATAGTATAGTGTTCAAGCAATAATGGATGAGAGAGATCAAGTTCTTTATGTAGTAGATGGAGATGATACAATAATACTTGCTGGTGATTTTAATTGTTGAATTGATGTTGACCAATGAATGACAAAACAAGATATGGAATTTATGACGCTACGTCCTCCAACATAGCGTCATATTGGGCGGCTGATGGAGAAAGGCCTCATATTAGCAAACAACAAGAATCTCTCCATTTACATATGTCTAAACAGAACAAGCACCGTAGATGTGGTAGTAGTAGTAGGTAAAAAATGTATCAGCTCAAAAGGAAGAAGTAGTACCAAGTGCTCAGAGAAAATATCTGCCTATTCATGCAACATTAATTCTAAAGAATGACAGCCAATAGCAAAGGATGCCAATGAGGAATATACGGAGAAAAGTGTATCCTGTTGCCATAATACAAGGAAATATAAAGGAACTTAAATCAGCAATAAATGCAAATAACTTAAAGGAAACTGCTTTGAAGCTAGAAGGTACACTGCAATAGGCAATGTGAAATTTATCCACTAATTTGGAGGAGATCACAGCAATAGTTTGATACAGAGTATAACAACTGATCCTAAAACACTTCTCAGAACAATACTGGAACTGGCTGAATATAATCTAGAAGCTTATGCAAGAAGAGAAGAAATTCCTAATCATGGCAACCGAGTGTGGACCATATAAAGTTCATAACTCAAAAATGCAGATATTTTCCAGGGGATTTCTCTTGAAACTGAAAAAGAATAAATGGAACTATTTACCAACACAAAGTAGCTGAAGCAGTTAATAGTTTCAGGAATAATAAGGCTTATGGCTCTAATGTGGTACATGCAGATCAACTGAAAAATACATAAGTACTCAATAACACACTGAAAGATCTATTCAGTCAATGCATCAAGCAAGAATATTCACCAAGTAATTGAAACTAGAGATTAATTAAATGCTCTATAATGGCAAGGGTGACAGAGCTGACCCAAATGTTTACACTTGCTGTATTTCTCTATGCAGTCTTCCTCTCCTCCCCAGGTGTATTTTGAGAGAAATCTCATGACTGTTTTTCTCAGTGCCTACTATGTACTTCTCAAATTGCTATTTGATTTTCAAGAGAATGCACTAATTAGCAAAATAAATTTGAAGTCCTATATAAGTTAAATGATAAAGGCTTTACATGATTGGAAAGAAATGCAAGGAAAATCTCATCCAAGAACATTAATTCACCAGAGAAGGAACTAATGTGCATCTACCTAGAATTATGCTAATGTTAGTTATGTTTGATGGCATATGGTAAGAGAATCACCAGATATGTATTGAGAGAACAGACAATGAATAGCTATAGAACCGTTTTGTTAACCCCAGTTTCTCAAAGGCACTGCATGCAGTGCTCCATCCTCCGGAACCACTATTGGCAAATTTGAAGTCAGCCCTTTGTAGTAGGGAATGGGAAGAAATTGCATTATTCTAGGTCAGGACTATGGGGTGGATGAGTCAGTGATTCTGCCTTAGTTTCTTGCAGTAACTCCATTGTTACATTAATTACAGTGTGAGCTGATGCATTGCCTACAGAGAAAATGCAAATCAGTTGGGAAATTTAAGGCTATACCAGCATGTTGCCATAGTAACTCAGTTAAGAGCAGCTGCACTTAGAGCGGAAGATTCATGGTTCAAGTCCTGACTATGGCATTGAATTTTTCAGTTCTGATTCTACCCTTCAAGATTTACCTACACAAGGCTTCTGTGTGTTAGAACAATCAACTATCATTGATTGGCCTGATAAATGGAGGTTGAATAATGCTTATAATAATGTAATGACTTACATACACATATAAAATTTAAATAGGTTAAGAAATGTATCTAGTATTAACCAATGCAATGAGGCAAACTGTAAAAGAAACAGAAATGTCAAAACTAATAGTAACAATAACAGTAATCATATTGTGCTCTACTGTACAGTTTTTTCCTTAATAGGCAAAACACTAATCCCAGCACTTATAACATGTGCTTGTTATAAGTGGCAATGCTCCCTGCCTATCTATCTCAAATGCCAATCACCTTCTTGATTCTTGTGGATTTTAATAGCTTTGATAATAAATAGTTTAGTGACTGGGATTGCATAACATCAAGTATGAATCTTTAAGATTCTAGCATAATAGCTTAACCATTCACTAGGAAAAGGAGAGTCTCATTCTGGTTGACAAATCGTTATTGTGCATTCTATATATTTAAATCTGATGTGTTGCACTCATAAGACTTTCTCTACTTTTCTACTAACTATTCTTACAAACTCTTATTCCTCTATCTTCTTTGTGTTAGTCAAGATAAGCTATTTGCAGAAATTATCTTATTGCCTATTTCCTTGTAGGTGCAAGGGGAATATGGGATACAGTAGGCTTTGAGCAATAGTCAAATCTTTTAAAGCTTTGAGATTCCATTCTCTTTGCATGGCTAAGATATAAAAAATGAATAATGTTCTTCTGCTCAACGAAAGTGTAAGTATTCCAAAACTCACACAAATAACAAGGAATATCTCCAAAATGGTTCATCCCACAAAATAATTAATTTGGGCATAAATTGTGTGTTTTAACAAGATCACACATGCACACACATCTGTTTCTAAAAATGCTTTTTTTTTCTTGGAGTCAGAGGTCCTCAAGGCATATTTTCAGTGAAATCTCACCATTGAATTTTTGGGTGGAATACAATACTTCCTCTACCTGCTATATACTTACTAGTAGAGAAAGTAAAAAGGTAGTAAGAATTTACCATTTAAACTACCTAACACGAACTTCAGGAAAACTGCTTCAGAAGACTACAGTTATCAGACAGTTTCTGTAAACAATCCTCAATCATACTGCTGTGTCTGAATCCCTTAGATATATTATACGCAGGCCTGAAAGGACAAGGGTGAATATATGGTGGTGGCAGTGGCGGCGGTGACAGTGGTAGTGATGGTGGTGGCAGCAGTGGTGGTGGTGGTGGTAGCAGTGGTGGTGGCACTGGTGCTGGTGGCGGTGGTGGTGGTGGCAGTAGCGGTGGTGACAGTGGTAGTGATGGTGGTGGCAGCAGTGGTGCTGGTGGTAGTGGTGGTGGTGATGGTGGTGGTGGTAGCAGTGGTGGCAGTGGCAGTGGTGGTGGTGGCGGCAGTAGTGGTGGTGGTGGTGGCAGTGGCATTGACAGTGGCGGTGGTGGTGGTGGTGGTAGTAGCGGCAGCAGCGGCGGTGGCAGTGACCGTGGTGGTGGTGATGATGACAAGTGGGTGGAGTTTAAGGGTCCATCGACAACTAGATAATTTGGTTCCTGATGATGTTGATGACGATGGCGACAATAATGTAGTTGGTACTCGTATTTGCTTAGACCCTGAAAAAGCATCTGATTTGTAGACCATAAAGTTTACTGAAAAAACTGAATCATTATACTGAATCAGTATGTTCATCTTTATTAACCAATCGAAGATACAGTGCTGTAATTTTGTTTTAAAATCAAAGTTAGAATGAAATGCATAGTTCAAAGAAGGGAAAGCTCATCATGGGATTGTGGAAGTTCTGTCCAAGGCTACCTGTGCTTTGCTGTATGCACTAAAAATGTTTCTATTGAAATTCAAAATTGTATTGCCCCATACTTGGTTTGCGGGTAGCATGTCTGCCTCACATTCAAGAGGTTTAAAGTTCAAATCTCAGTTAGGGTAAGTTATCTGATAAGATTTTTTCCATGGTTATATTAAGATGAATCAATACATTAAAGCTGAATGAAGAGGAAGAAAAAGGTGTTTAAAATATAAATATCTGAAATGTCACAATTAGTGTCATAATAATGATATCAATAAGAGTTAAGATTTAGATGTATAATAACAAATTAAATTCATGTAAGCACTCTGACTCACTTCCTTCACACTTTAGGCATCAAAGAAATGTGAAAAGCCTTATTGATTTGCCTAAATGTTACCTTTGTTTAAGATGGGATTGTAATGAAGTCTAATGGAAGACATATCCAAAGGAATTAGATATATGGAAACTTATATTTCTATAGAACTTCATAGATTGAGTTTACCAGACCCAGCTCCTCAGGGTAGGCAGGGTAGGCATTGCCTGCCCTACCGTAATACATCAACAAATAATGTTTAGCTATGATTCTGCATTTTGTCATTTGAACCGTCATTTTCCATAAATTGCAGTTCAAGAAAAGTTTTCTCGGTTATAATGACCAGCGCACGGTCAAATCCTAGAATCTTAATTCCGATTCATCAAAAATGTGCTACGTGTTTGAAACGTGTGGCAGAAATGATACGTATGGAACCTGGGTACTGGAGAACAGGCTAGTTTAACTTCTGCCGGCACGGCCCCCTTTTCTCAGCACGAGGCCCTTGAACAAGGATAAGGAAATTTCCCATCTTTATATGCACTCTGAGCATGCATAGACACATCTGCCAGCACTCAGTACCCTGAGCTGGCTTAAATCCAATTTTTATGCGACTTCTTCCAAACAGCCATACTCCACAAATGAAGATCTTTGAGATCAGAATCGCGGAACCATTTCTTTGTCGTTCTGTGCTAGTATTATTGTGCATTGTGGTTTTGTTTTATGTGTTGATGGGAAATAAATACCTTTTGCTTACAGATTAGGAGGTTGTTTTTGTATTTTACTGTGTTATAATACCAGTATGACCAATTTAATTAGTGAACTATTACAAAGGCCCTCTTCACAATGCACTATACCACTTGCAAAAGTTAAAGCCATGTGAACGCTGGCCAATGCTCAAGAGGAGCGCTGTTGGCAAGCGTAGTGCGTGTACCGGTAGAGGCTCTGTATATAAGAGTGTGTGAGATGCATGCACCACATTCGGCAGCGCTGGTAGGAGGGGCAAGCGTAGGATTCGCTGGAGTCTGCAGTACGCCCCGCCTCCATATACCTTTAAGTTTTGCGAAGATTATAACATTGAAAAGAGGAGTGTTTTAGCTATAGGTTGGCCTGCTTCATTGTTAAATACAGTTAAGGTCGATAAACAAAGGTCCAGGAAATTTACTCCATTATGGTATCAGTCACATAGTTGGCTGACAAACTCTGAAGTTAAAGTTAAACTTTATTGTTGGCCATGCCTCTTGTTGTCTACTACAGAGGGAGGTTAGAACCATGATGGCTATTCTGATCTAAAAAATTATCAAAAGCCATCCAAAGACATGAGAATGAAAAAGAACATATTTTTAATTCTGTGAATCTAAAGAGGCTAAAAGAATACCTGTCTAATTACAGAGATGCTGTCTGAACAGGAGAAAATTTCAAAGCAACAATATAACAAAAGGGTTGAAAAAACAAAAATTATGAAGGGGCTAATTGATGCTGCCGTACTGTTGTGTAGACAGGAATTGCCATTTGGTGGGCACAGCGAAAGTGATATGTGATAAAATAGGGGAACTTAACAGATTTTTCCGTCACAACGAAGAGTTGCATCACTACTGGGAAGAGTTAAGAAAAGTGTTGACCGGTCTCCCCAAAACAATTCAAAATGACCTAATTGATTGCATTTTTGAAGAGATCATGAAAATAATAGATACTGAAATCAAAGAAGCTGTATTCTTTTGAGTTCAATGCAAAGCAGCATATCTCTCCAGTCACCATGTAATCACCAGGTGCTCTTTATGTAAATTATCTGTTAACTATGTAACTGTATGTTCCCTTTTGGAGTCTTAATTAAACGACTCCTTTTGTCTTAGAAGTCTCTCGTGTTTGGTTTTAGAAAGAATGTGACCTTTTCGACAATTCCTGGTACCGATTTAAGCTCTACAATCTATAGGAAGGTTTACGACATATAAGCACCAAAATATGACAGATGTGTTGGAAATCTCACAATTATCACATATTGTAAAGTATGTAGATAATTTGGGAACAGTACAAGATAGGTTCCTTGGCTTTCACAACGTTAGTTCAAACAGAACCACTGTAGATTTGTGCACCTTATTATTTGAAGTTCTAAAGGAATATAATATTAAAGAAAAGTTAATTGGTCAGTGCTATGCTGGGGCTAGCATAATGGCTGGTTAGATTTCAGGACTCCAAACCCTTGTAAAAAAACATGCTCCATAAGCTCTGTTGACACACTGTTGCGACTATAAGACTTGATCTTGTACTACAAAAGGGACTAAATGTATAAAAGATGTATGTCTTTTATTTTTTTATCTAGTCTTAAGGCATTTCCTGCTTTTTTTCGCAAGTCGATCAAGCGTACAGCAGTTTTAGAATGGGCAGTTGGAAAAAGGATACTGATGGCCTACAATGTACGTTGAAGCTCTAATGCCAAAATTCTTGAGACCATATTCTGCGAAAGAGATAAATTAATTTATGCCTGTAGTGAAATTGAAGATGATCCCATTTCTAACCCTGAATCAATAATTAATGGAGCTATAGGACTAAAGAATTACCTCTAAAATTCTAATTTCATGTTTTTGTTAAATGTTTGTAAAGACATATTTTCAATGGCTGAAATTCTTTTCAACATATTGCAAAAGAAGTCATTGGATATACAGTATTGTTTCTCAGCACTACAAAAGCAAATAAAGAAACTTGAGGATATGAGGAGTGAGAAAAAAGCTGAATATCAGTATATTAAATGATATAAAAAATCTTAAAATGGAATTTTCACCTCAAATAGAAACACAGTACAATACTGACAGCTTTATTTCGAAATTTTGGATAACATTATTCTACAATAACAGACAAGATTCACAGACATAGATACGTTAGAATTTCTCCTATTGGTAGACTCTTCTAAATTTAAGGAATTCAAAAATTGTTTCCTACCCAATGCACTGACCTCTTTAATAAAAATAATTATAATTACTATTAATTATTATTTTTATTATTCATTATTACATCATCGTCGTCACCACCACCACCAACACCGCCACTGCCACTGCCACCGCCGCCACTGCCACTGCCGCCGCCACTGCTGCCACCGCCACCACCATTATCATCACACTTTGCCTACCCTAAAATTTTGACTGTGAGCCGCCACTGGAGTTTACTATGACAGTTTGTACACTCACTTCCATTTATGTCATCCCTGCAGCATGGGCGTCAGCAGACTTTTTTTTTCAGGGGAGGGCCGCATGTTGGAAGTCTGCAATCAAACAATATTAATTCATTATTCTGTTGCCCAAAACTGTAAAAGATGTGCGTTATAGTATTTGTCGATGATAAGTGATAAATAAAAATTATTTTCTTTTTCATCAAAATTAAAACAACAGTCTAATAGTAATTGGCGGCATATTAAATTTATTCATTTCCAAGGGGGGCCATATCCCCCCACCCCCTTAGCGACGTCCATGCCCTGCAGTTTCAGGAGACATTCTATTACCTTTTACAGGTAGCATATGTATAACACAGAGGACATGGTGTATCTGTTTACTTCTTGCACATGTGGTGGCATTGTGTTTTATGTGGACAATTCTAGATTGTTCACATATAAATATGTAACTACAAGCAATCTCATCAAATGGTAGATTGGCTTCCCACATACTCACAATTCTTCTTCTTCTGATGTACCTCTGCATTTGCATGCATTGCATCAGCAGTGAAGGGACAATGGGACTGAATTTTGTAACTTTTTCAAATTTACATCTGTTTACTCAACCCTCCATTGGTCCCTAAGGGCCTGGGAGACCCTATGTTAATTTAAACATTCTAATTTTTGAACAAATGCATCTATGCAACCACCTGACTAGGACATTTAATATTACAGCTTACTCAACTGTTTGGTGGAGTAACAGCTTTATCTGTTTATTTCTTTAGCTCCAAGAATGACTAATCAGCAGTTATGTGTTGCAGAGGTCAACCAATCTTTGCGCGCCTACTCTCATTACATATTACTGATATATGTTTTTCCTTATTAGTTGTGCAACATTGGCTTGTCATTACAGTAGTATGTTTCTACTTCTCATGCACAGGAGTATGATCTACAAAATCCCAAGAATTTGTGATGATGATGCCTTACACGTGTATGACAACTTACATGAATGAGATAATTCCAATTCTGATGATAAACTGAAAATGAGATCTTTAGGTTCAGAAATTGATCATAAAGGGGAGTATGAAAGCAACCTGTGTCATAATAGCATGTATTTTGTAGGTAACATTATATGCTTGTCAAAAATATCATCATTATCATGGTCATTGTGGTGGTCATCGTCATTGACAGTATAGTTGAAATTACAAGTTGTATACCTGAAAATTGCAATTTATTAGCTTTCCATGTAGTGCAGTACAAATTATGATGTATAGTGTACTCATATTATGTTTTATTTATCTTTGATCAATCTAGTAAGATAATGCTAATAAAAACCATGTATATTTAAGCTAAATGGAGCTAAACATGGGAATGAAGGAAAAATACAATTAAAAAAGTAAATGCATGCATAAAGGCACATAAATATAGCAAGGGCTTACCAGGCCCCGCGCAACTAACAGTGTTCTACCAGAGGGTTAAAAACTGGCACACTTGACATGAATAAATAAAAAATTATTGTGCAAAACCTCAATGTTCTAGCTCAAAAAGTTCCTCAGACAATATAATTAAATACTTATTCTAGACACTCTCAGGCTTCAAGTCAGGTGTAGTGATGAAGAGCCATCGACGTTTCAGGAGTGTGCATCTCACCCATCATCAGGAACATGAATGACTGACAAGAGTGAAAGGATAAGTATATGTACTGTCCGCTAGTATGAATCTCGCAGAAAACACGTCTATTCTGGAGGTTCACTGTTGTGATGGAAGTTTCCAGGAAGAACTGAACTGCAATCTGGCATCCCAGTTCAGTATGCTCTTCTCAGAGGAGATGGCCAGAGCCTCCTTAACCCTCTGTTCCCAGAAACAGCTACATTTTGCCACGATGGTCATTTTCTTGAAGTTGGCTGTATGGTCTTTCTCAAAGCGGTGTTCTGCCAGCCCCGACTTTTCATGCTGCATTAAGCGTATGGACTGTTCATGCTCGTTGATTCTGGTAGTAATGGTCCTGCCAGTTTGCTCAATATATGGGGTCCCGCACTCACAGGGGATGCGGTATACCCCTGGTACATTGAGGTCCAGCTTGTCCTTTACCGCTCTCACCAGGTGTTTGAGCTTCATAGGCGATTTGTGGGTGGTCCTGATATTGTGTTTGGCAAGTATTCTACTGATTCTGCCGCATAGATTGCTGGTATATGGGATGCAGGCAATGGCGGTCAGCTTGTCTGATGTTTGTTGTTGTGTTTGTGGTTTTCCTTTCTTGGCCCTGGTGATTGAGGATTCAATGTCATATATGGGCATTTAAACCCAAGAATGTCTAGAATATGTTTGTCAACAGGAAAGCTTCAGATCTTATGAATTAAATACTTTTAACTAAGTATACTAGTGGCAGTTCCTGATACTTAAATAAGCTGAAAACAACTTAAAGTATTTGAATGAAGTTGATGTTATTACTTGCAGAGAAATACATGTTCAGTTTTATGAAGTTGTTAGTGTTAAAATTCCTTTTCTTTTCAGCATAAATTAAGTTTTGTGAGCCAGTGAATAAAGCAATCATCAAATGCATATTTTAATCTTCAGCTAACACACTTAATAATATGTAATGCAAATTTACATATAAATCAAAGCAAATGTGAAATGTAAGGAATAAATTTCACACAAAATGCAAAACTGAAGGGAAAAACAACATCAGTGTGGTGCACTACAGTGTGGTTAAAATGAAGTGCAGGGGTAGCTTAAACATGTTGCCGGAATTTTAAAAATGGTGGGCTGGGAGAAATGTTTGGCCAAAATGATTCTCAGTTGTCTATAGAATATTTATATGATACAACTCAAAAACCAAAAATGTCATTTTCACTTAACAGTTGAGTACCTGGGTGCAACAAGAGCGTTAGCCAACTAACACTGTTATTGCGTAAGTGCATGCATTGTGTTCATCAAACATTCAACTGTCATCTGTACAAAAATTAGTTCGGTACGACGTCACTTGATGGCAGGAGCTCCTTTGAAAGTAGATTGCATGCTACACTTTTGTTGCACTTATGACCAAGCCATTCACTCTCACCACATTGCCGAGCAGACAAGGTAAAGATGAACACAATTTTGATGAGTATGTTACTTCGGAAGAAGAAATTATCGCTGATGACAATGAAAGTAACCGTGTTGGTCTAAAGAGACTTCTGAATTGTGGAAACAAAATGTTGCTAAGAAATGTCGAAATTCTGGTAAGATGTGTATATCCGAATGCACAGGAAAGAAAATACTAGCCAAGAAGTTCAAGCCAGTTGACTCTTGTTGCAAGAAGAGGTGTGTATTTTTTAATTTTTCTTTGCAATATCTTCGAGTGGACTAAGTTTATTTTTCTTTATTTAGATGAAAATCAATTTAACAACTTCCCGCACTTAGTGGGCTGCCAACAATGACAAAGTAAACATGCCAATTTAAATTAATAATGGTAACATAAAATGATCAGAATTAGAGTTGAATACAGTTTATGGGAAATATGGTATGCTGGTAAAGAGGGTTGAAAACATAGAAGTTCCTTCTGAATATTTGAAAATGATGGAAGATTGTAGAGTGTCTCCGAAACCATTCAGTGTCATTAAAGCTGCTTTCCTAATTAAAGATTGGTCAAAGGCTCTTGCTCCAATGTTGTTTAAGACACCAGATGCCAAAGGTTACAGATTTAGCATCGACAAGTATTGTCGTATACAGTATTCTCCAAAGGGTGTGGTATCTGGTTCAAATACATACACTGCATTATATCAACCATTTAATTTTTTCAATCACACTTCCCCTTTCCTTAGTTACACAGCCCTTAATTTGAGTCATGAGCCAAAACCAGGAGTTGTTGTTGTTAGCTAATGCTGGATTTCTGACAATGAAGTCATTAATCCTCTTGTTCTCCAATATTTTTCACTGATGGATGCTAAAAAACAGATGTTTTGTTACTATGTAAATTTTTGAAACCACAAAATACTTAGTGGTGTTAACGTGTCCTAATCACGGAATGTGTGAATAATGATGTCCCAAAATAACATGTCAGATGTTGAATCAGAATCTGAGGCCTAAAGATTGTTCAATAATCCTAAATGTATTAAAATTGAAAAAATTATAAAATAAAAAGGCTGAACAGTATATATTCTATGCAACAACAGCGTTAATTTTTTTCCTATATATCTCAATATCTATCTTTGTATCATTAAATTTGAAAGGAAGTTATGACAAACTATTAGACATTTGCATATTATTGAGAATAAATCTGATTCCCAATGTATGTGTTTTATTAAATTATTCCTACACTTTCAAAACTTTGAGACCATTTATCTCAACATGGCATTTTTCCACTAATGCTCTTGTTGCACCCAGGTACTCAATTAGTCCTAGGGTTCCTAATATACACCTCTCCTTATTTGAACAACAAAAGCAGAATGCTTCACTCAACCCCCTCCCTGCTATGTATGCACCAATTGAGAAGGTTGGTAAAATGCCCCATGAAGGAGGTACAGCATAATGGAATCCAGGGTACATCCAGCACTATCAATATTCTTAATGAGACGAGAAATAAAGTTTGTTTGCTCTGTGTATGACATTTTAATGCCTGTATAAATATCTGTATATTGATGATTACATTATAAAAAAGTTGAATATGAGTATAGTAACAATTATGTCTGGGAATTAGTGTTCCATTAAATTTCCTAATTGCTTAAAATAATTTGATATTTAGGATCCTTAAATGATACTTTTGTAGGTGCTAGCAAATGATTCAGATGGTCTGCAGGATATGGCTCGCGTATTCATTTATCTCTTGAGAGAGGATCAACGAGTCAGATTCGTTCTTCGACAGCAGCCATCAGAAGTACGAGAGAAAATAGAAATATTTAGAGAGTAAGTATCCTGTAGGTCCTTCAGAAAATATGTAATAATTATTTGTTGAATGTAAAGGATGTATAATCAATAAGCCTTGGGTGTAGTTTAACAATATTTATTGCAGATATACTGTATTTCAAAAAAACACCTCCTTTTGGCTTATTTTGACATAATTTATATTGTAATGAAAATCTGATATGTTGCACACACATGACTTTCTCTACTTTTGTACTAACCATTCTTACAAACTCTTATTACTCTATCTTCATGTTAATTGAGATAAACATTTGCAGAAATTATCTTATTGCCTATTTCCTTGTAGGTGCAAGGGGAACTTGGAATACAATAGGCTTTGAGCAATAGTAAAATCTTTTAAAGCTTTGAGGTTCTGTTCTCTTTGCATGGTTAAGATATAAAAAAATGAATAACGATCTTCCATTTGACAACAGTTTAAGTATTCCAAAACTCACACAGATAACAAGGAATATCTCCAAAATGGTTCACTCCACAAAAAAAAAAAAAAAATTCATTTGGACATAAATTGTGTGTTTAACGAGATCTACATTTTTTTGTATAGTGAGATTTTGTCTATCTCTTATGGTTTACATTATTCAAGTCATCTAGAGTAAACAGGATAACTTAGGCTATAGCCAGAAAATTGAAGATATACATTTCATTTGTCATAAAAATATCTTAAGCATTAGCATTTTAATTAAAATTGTTAGCCATTTTCGAGAAAATCAAAATTTTTTTGAAACTATTTCCCATGTACAGGGTAGTTTAGGGTGGAGGAATTTTCTTCAAAGTCTTCATGTCACATCCTTAAAAAATATTAAACTTAAATACCAACTTTGGTTTTTAACTGACTTTTCCTTTTTGAATAAGCTGTCCACAAACAGCCACACAGAGATACACACACACGCACACACAACAGACACCCACGCACAGACACACACGCGCGCGCACACACACACACTCACACACACATACATACACGCACCTTTTCTAAAAATACTTCTTTTGGATTCAGGGTCCTCAGAACATATATTTTAGGTGAAATCTTGACATCAAATATATGGGTGGAATGCAATACTTCCTCTACTTACTATACATAGTAGAGAAAGTGCAAATGAACTTCATCAAAGCCACTTAGGGCTCATCAAGTAGTAGCACATGGTATATTATAAATTAAATCAAGCTTTTATTTTTAACAGGATTCTGATGATAAAAGAAGGTATTTTAACTGTACAACGATTATATTTAATATGTAAGAAATAGTTTTTTGATACATGGTTCTGTATCATATTTGCTCATACCCTTAAAGTTAAATGACTGCAGGACTTGAAATTTAAGCATTTAACATACTACTAGAATTCTTAAAATTTAGAGTTACATCAATTAATGATTAATAATACATCTTACCTTAATGTTACATAAATTAACCGAAACTATTAATTTGTATTTTCCATAACACAATATATATATCTTTTCCTTCCAGTATTCTTGGAAATGTAACAGGTGCTGTGGTTAATATTGATGACTTCAAAATTCATGAAAATCAGGATGGATCAGTAGACAAGACGAGAACAGATGTATATTTACATTTTGTTGATCATAATGATCATTCTGTCATGGATGTGAACAAAGTTCTTAATCTTATTGATCAAAACATAGAAAAATTGGACAAGCTTTTCAAGGTAATAGACATATAGTATACATAATTATAAAACTTGAAGTAAAATACATACACTGCTTTAATATTATAATTCATTAGCAAATAACTGCTGCTATCAAGTGTTTAATCCCACAACGTTATTGTTTTTACACATAAGTTAAAGTCTGTGTTTAGCTTGTTCTTTTGATATGGCAGTGGTGTTGAAAATGTGCCAGTATGTGACAATATACAGTACTAGCACTTGTTAGAAAATGATTACATGCTCACTGCCAAGTGAGTAGAGTTTAATTCAGAGAACTATATAAATTTCCCTGAACTGTACCATTTTGGATATACCGGGTGGAAGGGAAGTCATTACAGTAATTTAAACTAGTGATAGATCTCGGTATCTTGGAACACATTTTTGTACCTTATGTTTTTGTCTCTGACTGTTTCCTATGGAGATATTTTAGTTTTGTCAAAAATAAGCTGGCAACACAGCAGATTGTGTGTGTTTCTTTCACTATGTCAGTACATAAACAAACACGCTTCACTACTGCTACCACACATCTCATGAGTGTAAACAAATACCATGCTGTGTAGCAAAACACAACACCACCCTGCAAGTGACCCACATTTTTACATCCAGAAACCGCTTCACATCCATGACCAACCCCAAAACAACATTGCTGAGTTACTTCACAACTGAAAAAGCTGCTCTGGATATTCTTTTAATTCTTTTAAGTAACTAATTATTTTGATGTCCCATAATTACCACCAAAACTATGTCAGAAATAAGTTATTCTACGCATCTTACAGGTAAGAAGTTATTATCTTTGTACATTCTTGTGGAATTATGCATCCAACTTGGAACAAAAAACCATTTATTTTTTAGAAAAGGCTGATCAAATAACAAAATGTCAGAGACTTTTTTGTTTGTAATGCTTCTATGAAGCACATGTTATAAGGAATGTAATAAGTTCCCTTCCACCCGGTATAACACTTTACCATATTTTCAACAGTATTTTGAGACTTAAGGCTTTCTCAGTGTTGATATAATATTAATGCTTCAAGTTTTGACTATCTTATTTCTGTGGTCTTCATTGCAACTCGAAACCAAGCTGTTGCAGGCCATATTTATACCCATATTAAGGACACATGATAGGTTTGCTAAGGAACTCAATCTTCTATGGCCAACGTAAAAGGTTAAAACATATTTAAATGATTGCTCAGTAATTTGATGAATTATGATTCATATTAAGTGAAAGGCTCTTTTTTATCTTTTTCTTCTTTCTTCTTTCTTTCTTTCTTTCTTTCTTTCTTCCTTTCTTCCTTCCTTCCTTCCTTCCTTCCTTCCTTTCTTTCTTCCTTTCTTCCTTCCTTCCTTCCTTCCTTCCTTCCTTCCTTCCTTCCTTCCTTCCTTCCTTCCTTCCTTCCTTCCTTCCTTCCTTCCTTCCTTCCTTCCTTCCTTCCTTCCTTCCTTCCTTCCTTCCTTCTTCCTTCCTTCCTTCCTTCCTTCCTTCCTTCCTTCCTTCCTTCCTTCCTTCCTTCCTTCCTTCCTTCCTTCCTTCCTTCCTTCCTTCCTTCCTTCCTTCCTTCCTTCCTTCCTTCCTTCCTTCCTTCCTTCCTTCCTTCCTTCCTTCCTTCCTTCCTTCCTTCCTTCCTTCCTTCCTTCCTTCCTTCCTTCCTTCTTCCTTCCTTCCTTCCTTCCTTCCTTCCTTCCTTCCTTCCTTCCTTCCTTCCTTCCTTCCTTCCTTCCTTCCTTCCTTCCTTCCTTCCTTCCTTCCTTCCTTCCTTCCTTCCTTCCTTCCTTCCTTCCTTCCTTCCTTCCTTCCTTCCTTCCTTCCTTCCTTCCTTCCTTCCTTCCTTCTTCCTTCCTCCTTCCTTCCTTCCTTCCTTCCTTCCTTCCTTCCTTCCTTCCTTCCTTCCTTCCTTCCTTCCTTCCTTCCTTCCTTCCTTCCTTCCTTCCTTCCTTCCTTCCTTCCTTCCTTCTTCCTTCCTTCCTTCCTTCCTTCCTTCCTTCCTTCCTTCCTTCCTTCCTTCCTTCCTTCCTTCCTTCCTTCCTTCCTTCCTTCCTTCCTTCCTTCCTTCCTTCCTTCCTTCCTTCCTTCCTTCCTTCCTTCCTTCCTTCCTTCCTTCCTTCCTTCCTTCCTTCCTTCCTTCCTTCCTTCCTTCCTTCCTTCCTTCCTTCCTTCCTTCCTTCCTTCCTTCCTTCCTTCCTTCCTTCCTTCCTTCCTTCCTTCCTTCCTTCCTTCCTTCCTT
>JAUKNM010000026.1:617500-626520 GCA_030765045.1 Tenodera sinensis | reverse complement strand
TCTCTCTTTGTCTCTCTCTTTCTCTCTCTTTCTTTCTCTGTCTTTCTCTCTCTTTCTTTCTCTCTCTCTCTTTCTCTCTCTCTTTCTCTCTCTCTCTTTCTCTCTCTCTTTCTCTCTCTCTTTCTCTTTCTCTCTCTTAACTAAACGTTTGGTTATATGCAGAGTCATGTCTTTTCCAGTACTTTACTCATGGAAGGATTAGGTTTTTAAAGAATATAACATCGTTGTGCTTACATAAGCACATATTTTAGAGGCGTCCAGAAAGGCATTTGTTTTTGTAGAGAAAGATTAGTTGGTTTATGAGCCTGGGGTTCACAGGTTTTCGAATTGAAGGTCAGGAGGACGATATGCGTATGTGGGTACGCAATGACAGTAAATATTGCTACAAATAAAGCATATTACTACCCCCATGTGTATGTACCAAATGGAGGGGCTCTGTCCGAAACTAGGTATAGGCACGTATACTGACGTGCTCAATCGCGTTCACTTCTGGACAGATCTCATGCATTCAAATGTTGTAAGTATAAAAATTACATCTTGATTAGCACATGTTTTGAAATATCAACATATTTTGAAATGTTTCACTGAATTTGACAACTCATTTGTGCAGAAGCGGTGGATGAAAATGATCCCAGGGTTCAATAAATTAAGGACTACCCAACATTTTCCTCACCCTATCCGAGACTCGAACTCAGACTTCGTAAACTAAGCAACTACAAACAATAATAAATAATAAAACGAATAAAGGGAATAGTTCGCACATGGAGACAGGAGCTTTTTTAATATTGCATTAGATGTTTCCGTGAATTTGTAAAATTCGGCTGGCGCTGGAATATTTTGCAGATTGTGCTTCAGTGGACAGATAGCATTACAACTTCGATAGAGAAGTAGGAAACATACACAAAAGTTAATTTGCAAAAACAGCCGTATTATTAAATGCGAGGTTGCCATCCAAACAACAAAGGACACTACCAGAATTAAGAATATGAAACATATTTTACAGCAAGCAGTAACCTAAATAAAGCTGTTATACGGCAGTGGGGTTGAGGCCAACTGAACGGCAGAGAAATGAACTAAAAGAACACTATACGAGAGTTTGCATAGTCACCGAATCCCTGGTGATCAACGCTTGTGGAGAAAGAAACCTAAGCAGAGGCGGAAAAAAATAGCACAACTATCTGGAAAAATAACATAAGAGGAAGAAAGAAAGCCTTTACATTAAAAACAGGAAGTCGAGGCTTAGCTGCACATCTGTCACAATGAAAGTATACCGGACATCAGTCGGTAATGGCCTCTGGTCATCAAACACAGGAGCTCCAGAAGAAAAGTGGGGAATCGTGTGTTGCAACAAGAATAGATTGAGTTTGGCGACTGTAGAGGTTTGAAATTTGCCAGACAGGTCACAAACCTACATACCTCTGGAAAAACCACTTAGGAGAACCTGTTGTCTGCAAAAATTGTGAAGGAATTCCAACCGTTTGGCAGAACGGACAAGCTTATGACATCATGTTTGCCATTACTTGCATTTTTCGAGGACGAGTGTACTTTTCTGTAGGAGCTTAAAGCAGCTCCTGTAATAACGAGCATGTCTCCTGTTATCAACTAGTGGATTCTTAAGATCAACTTTGCATCCGTGTCAGTCACTAACTCACTATAGCTTTAAACAGAAACCATTTTACTCTTCAAACCACAAGTGAAAGTGACAATTTTTGAAAGTAGATATATCTTCAATCAAATTGTATAGCAATGAACTTGACAACAGTGTACTTATCAAGCATTGTTTGTTGATATAAACTGCACAGAGTTAAAGCAATACACGTTGTCATTGGAGGGTTAGAATGCTCTAACCAACTGAGCTACTATGACAGCATCTCGACATAACATTAATACGTACATTTCCATTCATCATGAGTAGGGCCCGGATTTCAATGACTGCACCTTTTTAGCCATGTGTGGAAAATATACGTGATTCATAACATGTTGAGTGGAATTAAAGCATTTCTAAGGGCCATTTTTTTCTGTATTTTGGGCATTTTTTTACAGGTTATAAATATTTTTAAGAACAAATGTGGGTCTTTGTCAGGTTTTGCGAGTTCGCTTACAATATTCTTCTGTTAGCAGAATGAAGTTTGAGGCTGTATAAATGAAGGAAGAGAAGAAACGGTTCGTGTGTATTGTGTACCAATATGCATGGACACAACGCAACCTAGCCCTCACAGAGCGAACGCTCATGGCGATAGTAAAACAATGATTTTTGTGAAATTGAAATGGAATTCTTGGCGAAAAGAGGTGGTAAGTGGTGTGGAAGGTGAAATGAGCAGTGCCAGATTGCTGGAAACCGGCCATATTTGTTGCTGAAAGAAGCTTCGCCATGTGGAAGTCCGTGTTAGTTCGTGAAGGGCTTTAACGAATTGTAATTGAATATTCAGTGATAAAATATGCGTGCAATGTGCAAGGAAATCAACAAATGGAGGGAATTTTTAACTGATTTTTTTGTCCTTTCAGGTCATTTTTGATACATTTTAAGACCATAAAGTCATCATTTTAAGACAATTCTTAAATGTTTTAGGTAATCAAAACCGGTGTCCTAATGATGAGAGTTTGTAAGTTGTCCACGTGTACAAAGTCGCAGGGATGATGGTCCTTGGCCTCCAAAAGGATGTTTTGTCTCCTTCAGGGTGGCATGCAAATACACAGCTTTGAGTTTTAAACTCGTATTTATCTTATTTCTATGTTAGTTTTTTAAAATTAATCAACAAAATTCTAATAAGTCGCTGGTTATTGATTTCACCTGAAAGCAATTTTGAGCGAGGGACATGTAATTCTCTTCAAAATATAGATTTTAAAGGTACGCAGAAAAAAAGAAAAACTTCTTGGTTGATAGTTTTAGATACATGTCAGCTTGGGGGATATTTTACTAAACTCAATCAAAATGAGCAAATATTTCACCTGAAAGTGAAGGAGAACTTGAAGCTTGCGTTTCTCTTGTTTACTCGACCAATTAATATTTCTAAATTACTGGCACGACAAATAGAAAAGCACAGAATCAGTAGCTACACATATACCTACCTACCTACCTACATACATACCTACCTACCCACCCACCTACCTACCTACCTACCCACCCACCTACCTACCTACCTACCTACCCACCCACCTACCTACCTACCTACCTACCCACCCACCTACCTACCTACCTACCTACCCACCCACCTACCTACCTACCTACCTACCTACCTACATACATACCTACCCACCCACCCACCTACCTACCTACCTACCTACCCACCCACCTACCTACCTACCTACCTACCCACCCACCTACCTACCTACCTACCTACCTACCTACCCACCCACCTACCTACCTACCTACCTACATACATACCTACCCACCCACCCACCCACCTACCTACCTACCTACCTACCCACCCACCTACCTACCTACCTACATACCTACCTACCCACCCACCCACCCACCCACCCACCCACCCACCTACCTACCTACCTACCTACCCACCCACCTACCTACCTAACTACCTACCTACCTACCTACCCACCCACCTACCTACCTACCTACCTACCCACCCACCTACCTACCTACCCACCTACCTACCTACCTACCCACCTACCTACCTACCTACATACCTACCTACCCACCCACCCACCTACCTACCTACCTACCCACCTACCTACCTACCTACATACCTACCTACCCACCCACCCACCTACCTACATACCTACCTACCCACCCACCTACCTACCCACCCACCTACCTACCTACCTACATACCTACCTACCCACCCACCCACCTACCTACCTACCCACCTACCTACCTACCTACCTACCTACCTACATACCTACCTACCCACCCACCTACCTACCCACCCACCCACCTACCTACCTACCTACCTACCCACCTACCTACCTACCTACCTACCTACCTACCTACCTACATACCTACCTACCTACCTACCCACCCACCCACCTACCTACCTACATACCTACCTACCCACCCACCCACCTACCTACCTACCTACCCACCCACCTACCTACCCACCCATCTACCTACCTACCTACCTACCCACCCACCTACCTACCTACCTACCCACCCACCCACCTACCTACCTACCTACCTACCTACATACATACCTACCCACCCACCCACCCACCTACCTACCTACCTACCTACCTACCTAACCACCTACCTACCTACCCACCCACCCACCTACCTACCTACCTCTCACCTATGTACCTACCTACCTACATACCTACCTCTCACCTATCTACCTACCCACCCACCCACCCACCTACCTACCTACCTACCTACCTACCTACCTACATACATACATACATACCTACCTACCTACCTCTCACCTACCTACCTACCCAACCACCCACCCACCTACCCACCTACCTACATACCTACCTACCTCTCACCTATCTACCTACCTACCTACCTCTCACCTACCTACCTCTCACCTACCTACCTACCTACCTACCTACCTACCTCTCACCTATCTACCTACCTATCTACCTACCTACCTACCTACCCACCCACCCACCCACCCACCCACCTACCTACCTCTCACCTACCTACCTACCTACCTACCTACCTACCCAACCACCCACCTACCTACCTACCTACCTACCTACCTACCCACCCACCCACCCACCTACCTACCTCTCACCTACCTACCTACCTACCTACCCAACCACCCACCCACCTACCTACCTACCTACCTACCTCTCACCTACCTACCTACCTCTCACCTACCTACCTACCTACCTACCTACCCAATTGAACACCGTTTTAAAGCGTGGATTGCATATGCTTGCCTCCATCAGATACTATGAATTGTTTAATTGTAGCAGCTACATATTTTTTCATTGTATAAACTTAATAGCTAAGTGTATTTGTTATTGTTTCAGGTATGTGTACGAGTACCTTGTTCAGTGAGCAGTCATGTGAGTACAGGATTCACATTTCGCCATAAAACAACACAGTATAGTCCACCCTTGGAAGAGATGTGAAGGTATAATTACCCATTCGAAAATGGTCAGAAGTAACGGTGCCTATTAGATATTTTACTTCCATCAAATAAAACGAAATCAGACAAAATTATAAAGAAAACTCGCTAGTTTGTGGACTGAGCATGAGTATCTTTTGTCATTATGAAGATTATGGTTTTCACTTTTTCTTTGTTATTTTGTACACAGAAAAAGTGTCGGTGTTTTGAATAAAGAGCTGATGAAAACACGAATGGAATGTGAAGATGCAATACCCTGAAACAGTGCACTTTACACCTGCCTTTGCAGAACCTGAACGCGTTCTTTGTCATGCTAAGCCCACAAAACTCTTTTTACAAACACCGTACCATCGAGAGCACTTGAGTGTGAAATTCCTGAGCTAGTTGAATACAAACTGTGATTTAGTTTAGCAGAACAAACCTGCAGTAACGCAATCATTATTATCGCTGGCAGACTTCCAGCCACATAACTCAATGGCCAAGTTATTTGTCAAGGATAACAGCAATTTGGTGAGGGGAAAAGAAAGCAACTTAAGTTTTTACAAAGCATGTTGCCAGGAAGGCGAGAGCTTCGTGAGCAGTTTAAAATAATCTAATTAGTTAATTTTTGTTAATATGGATCACGGTTTTGATAAAACCAAGTAATAGAATTAAAAGGCATTGCATTTCTGATGCAGAGGCCAAAACTATTACTCAGTGGGAATTTTGTGAACTAGATTAAAGAATATTCAGGATTTTTGGCATGTATTAGAATTGTATTTTCTGGGAATACAATGTTATCCTCAAATGTTGAATCAAAATCTATTCGATGTCTGAGGACACGGTACAACCCTGGCAGACCAGCTGCAGGGATTCCAGGCGAGAAGAAGTGGTTTTAACCCGCCTGAGGGTAGGCCATACCCGAGCCACGCATGGACTGATCCGGAGCCTGTCTGTACGACGTGTAATATTCCAATCTCCGTCGCACATGTCCGCGATACGCTCGTGAGCGCCAGTCCGTTGGCCTGGGCCTTACACTGTCGTCAGTTTTAGGCAACGACCCAGTATCTGTAAATACAGTGCTGCGGTTTTGCTCCACAATCGATTTTATGAAGCAATTGTAAGGTTATTTTATTTCAGAGATTTTAGCCTTTTAGATTGCCATATTTTTTTGTTTTTTTTAAACGTTTTAGTGTTTTTTACTTTGTAGCAATTTTAAGTTTCTGTTTTTATCTATTTTAACCTTAGATTTTTAGTTTTTAATGGGTGATGTTTTAACACTTGACCGTACGTAATGTTACTTTTGGACTCGGGGCCCTAATGACCAAGTTGTCGACGGGCCCTTAAACCCAACACACTCACTCACTCACTCACTCGATGTCTCAGAAAAACCAAATTCACCGCAGGAGAACATCGATAACGATTGATCCCAATAGGATTTAGTTACCCTTACCAATTGCTTACGTGAAACTTTTCCTGCTGTTTCCGTCCACAAAGCATTTAAATATATTGGATACTGGAGCAGAAGTATGCCATTCGTCCAGTTATTCATTTCCAGCAATTAATTTTTCTTGGAAAAGAAATGGATTTCTTGGACGATAAGTTTAAGTTATACCCAATGGGAGAAAGTAAATTTAGTTCGCTTTTACCTACAGCACCACGCACGGTTTCCAAATTGTACATATGGATTTTCATAAAGTATTTTAGTATTGATATGAAAGACATACATATGACCATAAAATGTCAATGATATTCACGATACATTTGTAATTGAGTTGGAATGTGACGCGTTACTTTAACTACGACTGCTCTATGGACCTTGGGCTCATTTGAGCATCTTTCACCGGCCGACATGACACTACTTAACTAAGAAATGGCAGCATGGCTATTAATTAAAGTTGGTTTAACCATTCTTGGAAAGGTTTATGTACTACATATTTTATCCCTGGTTAATGGGCCTTTCCCTTATAAAAGGTGTGTTCATGGTGGATTGATGGTCTAGTGTTGGGGCATTCTTTGTAAACTGTAAGTATTGTGAATAAGGACTACTTGAGACAACATAACAGATGTTGCATATGACTGTAGCCGGGCGGCCAAACTGGTAAGGCAGCTTGTGACGTGACGTGACGTGACGTCACGGCACAAGGACAGGAGGGCAAACGCTGCAGATGGCCGGCCCCACATTCTGGAAACGTTTGTGGTTGGGCGCGCCGGGATTTCCCAGGTTCGATTCCTGGCGCCGGAATGTCGGTCAACCAGTCGGCCTTGGCGTCCTTGTTAAGGTAACAGCTCGAGCTCGAACGCCTTCCTGCTTAGAAATTTAGTTGAAAGTGCTAAATGCTATGTGGCGCATAATCGGGAGGGATGGGGGGGGGGGGGTCATTCTTAAGGGCAGATTAATCCAACCTATTTAGCATACCAGACTGAAATTGTGTTAGAATGTATCACTGATATAATTTATACAATACATTTGTTTGATAATGAATATCGAATTTTTTATCAATTATACCATCGTTAGATTAAAGTTTAGGAGCAATTATGCTTTAAATAACCAAAAATCGTGTTAACACAGAGTAGCCCCATGGCAGGACTTAAAAGTTGTTTTATTATCTTTCAATTTCGTTTACCTACCTTCAATACTTTTGTGAGAAACCCGATGTTTTGTACCAGAGCAAACTAGGATTATAAGAAAAGAAACCACGTATATGAGCACACACAAGCTTCTATATTAAATGGTGGCGTTTTATTGGAGAAAATTTGTCCTAAATGATGGGCCAAAATGTGCCTCTACTGCAAGGTGTGAAGGGCTGCTAAATTCACAGTACAAAATAACACACGCTGGAGCTTTTAAAAGGTGTATTTAAAGTAGAGGAAATTTACCCCAAAATATAATACATATGTATATTAAATTAAAGAGCAAGTTCCAATTTATAAGGCTACATAAAAAAAGGTATTAACGTGCGTGTGTGTGTGCGTGTGTGCTCGTGCGTGCGTGTGTGTGAACAGCATAGCTCGAAAACGAAGCGTGGGTAAATGCCAAACTTTGGTTGAAGTTCAGCATCTTTCAACGTTGACACAATTTTTTGTTGAAAAAAAAATGTGTGACAATTTTGATTAAAATGCCATATGGTTATTTAATATATGTATTTGCATGGCAAATGAAGTGTATAGATATACTGCTTTTTCTAGGAATTGTCTGTAAGTGCTATTTATTTTGGATGACTTTATAAACTGGCGAACCGCAAGATATAGACAAAATCTTAGTACACAAAACATGTGAATGTCACACAATTTATGTCAAATGTTTTTGTGGAGTTAAATATGCCGGAGATATTTCTTGTTAATTTGGATTTTCAAGTAGTTATAATCTTCTCAACTGGGAAGTCCTGTGCTCATAATATGGGTGGAAGTTGACAGCCATTACATAGTGACACGTCGTTTTGAAAATCTGACTTTGTTTACCTTACAACAAAATGTGCAAATCTGATTTGAACGTTTATCTGGATTAACAACAAATTGCTAAAGTAATAAGCTCATGTAGGTAGAGTGAGAAGAGAAAGTATTGTGAATGCAGTAATCAGTTTTTTACTTTTTATTTTACTTTAGTTTTTACTTTTAATCCTAGACTTTTCGAGAAGCTTTCGACTGACGGCTTGTTAGAAGTTTCGAGAAAACGTGTAATTACAGAGAAATTGGTGGCTATATAAGCGAGTCGCACAAAGAGCAGCCAGTTATAGTTAGATTGAATTGTGTAGCGGACGGATAGTGTGTGGTGTTGTGTGTTGGGTGAGTATTGAAGCAGTTTGCATGAGTATCGTCACAGTATAGTGTCAAGGTTACGATAAAACAGAACAGTTGAGAGTTGCAAAGTCACGACGAATTGTAAATTGTGTTAACGATAAAACAGAGAATTGAGATTTTGTGATTCAGTTTGGGAAGAAAAATAAAGTGACGTTAAAAGTAGGTGGACTTATGATTTGTGACTATTATGAGAGGTGCTTCCATTAGCCTAGT